>OZ010718.1:4849217-5449217 GCA_963932345.1 Ophion ventricosus | reverse complement strand
TTTGCATGCCATTGCATGCCATTGCATGGCATTGCATGCCATTGCATGCCATTGCATGCCATTGCACGCCATTGCACGCCATTGCACGCCATTGCACGCCATTGCATGCCATTGCATGCCATTGCATGCCATTGCACGCCATTGCATGCCATTGCATGCCATTGCATGCCATTGGCATGCAATGGCATACAGAACGAATTCTCCGTTAGGTTTACCCTAATTACATTGTTTCCATGAGAAACCTTCGAAAAAGTACCGGAAGACGAAAACTGATACGAGGTGTTATGAGGATTTGAAAAAAAATGAGATCTTCACAGCGTGAGATAGGTACGTATTTTCACTTTTCTATACGGACGGTTTCCGGAAATCCAAAAGGGTTGCAAAGAACCCTCATATTCTTAGAAGGAAAAACAAACTTTGTTTGTTTTTCCTTCTAAGAATATGAGAATACCGGCGTCGTCTAAAGCGTCGAAATTTGAGCGACTTAAAAAAAAATTTACTTATTTATTCATTTTACTTGTGGTCATAGTGAGTGGACAATTCGGGCAGTTCAGGAAGCTGCGAGTACGACGAATTATTTACGTGATAAATATAAAATCATTGTTGCGCTTGATGTTTCCGCGCGAGTTTCAACGTCGTTGGTGCATGCTGAGTCGTTGCAACGCGGCTCGAGCGACTACCGGCTCGCACCAAGCGATCAAAGATGAAATCGATGCTCAGGATGGTTTTTGGAGCTTCAATCGGGTATCCCTAAACGTTTCACTCAATATCGTTCTCGATCGCATCTTATTATTTTCGGTCACAGCGAGTGGACAAGTCGTGCGGTCTTGCGAGTCGCCACTACGACAACAGGGTGGTTATTTATGCGATAAAGATGAAAGCATCGTTTCCCACGACGTTTCCGCACGACTTTGAACGTTGTTCGATCATCCTCGTCATAGCAGTCGTCGATTTCATCTTCGATCAAGCAAGCGATTGCGAATAAGGGCAAGGTGCGTCGTTGAACCGCATCTCGAGCGACCACCGGCTCGCACCAAGCGCCTAAGATGACATTATCGTTGCCTTCGACGTTTCCGCACAACTTTGAACGTCGTTCGACCATCCCCGTCATAGCGGACGTCAATTTCATCTAGGATCCAGCAAACGATTGCGAATAAGAGCATGGTGCGTCGTTGAAACGCAGCTCGAGCGGCTACCGGCTCGCGACAAACGAACAAAGACGAATTCGATGCACCGAACGGCAATCGGACATCCCTGAAATGATCGACTAAAAGTCGTTCTCGAGAAGTAGCCAGAAGATTCAGACACGCGCAATTTTTTTTTGTACAAGGTGTACAACACAGCAATTGGGTGTTGTTCCATGTCACTCTCTGCTGATTTATTAAGTCTAATATTTTTTTTCAACTACTAGAGACTTCTAGTATACATGAGAAAACATGTCAGAAGGAGCGAGAAGCATCGGGCGAACGGAATAATTTTTTTGATCGAAAGTGTACCAAACAACGGTGAAACAGCCACACCTCTCATACCGTGATGACTGTTGGCTAGCGATTTTTTTGTAGTACTAGAGAGTTTTGGTACACATAAAAACATCTGTGATAAGTAACAAGATTTTTCAAACGAGCGAAATGATTTTTGTATGGAAGCTTCACCACACAACAATCGAGTCTTTTTTTATTCCACACTCTGATGATTTATTATGGTGTAATATTTTTTGACAGCACTAAAAAGTTATAGTAAGCATAAAATCATATGCGAGAAGTATCCAGAAGCTCCAGATACCCGAAAATATTTTTTTTTCAGTGAAGCTCTACTACAAGACAATCGAGCAGTGTCACCTCTCATTCCTTGATGGCTTATTGCGGTCTAGTATTTTTTTTACAATACTAGAGAGTTATAGCATACACAAAAAGGTATCCGAGAAATAGTCAGAAGATTGAGAGGCGCGAAATCATTTTTTTCATGAAAGTTGTACGGTAGAACAATCGAGCAGTGTCACTTTTCATCCCTCGATGACTTATTGTTTTTTAATATATTTTTTCAAGTGGTAGACAGTTCTAGTACATATAAAAACATGTGTGAGAAGGATAAGAAGCTTCAGACGCGCGATATTATTGTTTTTATCGAAGCTGTATCATACAACATTCGAGAAGTCTCACCTCTCATTCCTTGCGGATTTAATGTTGTCCAATATTTTTTTTTGGAGTACTGGAGAGTACTAGTATACATAAAAACATATGTGAAAAGCAGCCAAAAGATTCAGACATACGCTATTTTTTTTTTTTTTTTTGGTAGAAGGTGTACAATACAACAATCGAGTGTTGTTCTATCTCACTCTCTGCTGATTTTTTAAGTCTAATTTTTTTTCGACTATTAGTACATATAAAGACACGTGTGACAAGAAGCCAGAAGCTTCGGACGAACGAAATAATTTTGTTGATAGAAACTGTACCATACAACGTTCCAGCAATCTCACCACTCATCCCTTGATGACTGATTGCTGTCTAATTTTTTTTTTTTTGTGTGATCTGCTGTTAGATAGGCGTTATTTCTAGGTACTTTCTGGGTAGGACACTATGGAATTTGTATTGTTCGATGTATTCGAAAAGAGTTCTGGCTCCTAACTGTTGTCAAATAATTTTTAAATAAAATTATCAGCATCTGAACTATGCAAGTGTGATCTGCTGATGGATAGGCGTTAGTTCTAGGGACTTTCTGGGTAGGATACTATGGTATTTGTTTCGCATGATATATTCGAAAATAGTTCTGGCTTCTTACTGTTGTCAAATAATTGTAAACAAATTTTATCAGCATCTTAACTATGCAAGTGTGATCTGCTGATGGATAGGCGTTAGTTCTAGGTACTTTCTGGGTAGTATACTATGGGATTTGTATTGTTCGATGTATTCGAAAAGAGTTCTGGCTCCTAACTGTTGTCAAATAATTGTAAAAAAAAATTATCAGCATCTGAACTATGCAAGTGTGATCTGCTGATAGATAGGCGTTATTTCTAGGTACTTTCTGGGTAGTATACTATGGGATTTGTATTGTTCGATGTATTCGAAAAGAGTTCTGGCTTCTAACTGTTGTCAAATAATTGTAAAAAAAATTTATCAGCATGTTAACTATGCAAGTGTGATCTGCTGATGGATAGGCGTTAGTTCTAGGTACTTTCTGGGTAGGATACTATGGAATTTGTATTGTTCGATGTATTCGAAAAGAGTTCTGGCTCCTAACTGTTAGCAAATAATTGTAAAAAAAAAAATATCAGCATCTGAACTATGCAAGTGTGATCTGCTGATAGATAGGCGTTATTTCTAGGTCCTTTCTGGGTAGGATACTATGGAATTTGTATTGTTCGATGTATTCGAAAAGAGTTCTGGCTCCTAACTGTTTTCAAATAATTTTAAAATAAAATTATCAGCATCTGAACTATGCAAGTGTGATCTGCTGATGGATAGGCGTTGGTTCTAGGGACTTTCTGGGTAGGATACTCTGGTATTTGTTTCGCATGATATATTCGAAAAGAGTTCTGGCTTCTTACTGTTGTCAAATAATTGTAAACAAATTTTATCAGCATCTTAACCATGCAAGTGTGATCTGCTGATGGATAGGCGTTAGTTCTAGGTACTTTCTGGGTAGTATACGATGGGATTTGTATTGTTCGATGTATTCGAAAAGAGTTCTGGCTTCTAACTGTTGTCAAACAATTGTAAAAAAAATGTATCAGCATCTTAACTATGCAAGTGTGATCTGCTGATGGATAGGCGTTAGTTCTAGGTACTTTCTGGGTAGGATACTATGGAATTTATATTGTTCGATGTATTCGAAAAGAGTTCTGGCTCCTAACTGTTAGCAAATAATTGTAAAAAAAAATTATCAGCATCTGAACTATGCAAGTGTGATCTGCTGATAGATAGGCGTTATTTCTAGGTACTTTCTGGGTAGGATACTATGGAATTTGTATTGTTCGATGTATTCGAAAAGAGTTCTGGCTCCTAACTGTTGTCAAATAATTTTTAAATAAAATTATCAGCATCTGAACTATGCAAGTGTGATCTGCTGATGGATAGGCGTTAGTTCTAGGGACTTTCTGGGTAGGATACTATGGTATTTGTTTCGCATGATATATTCGAAAAGAGTTCTGGCTTCTTACTGTTGTCAAATAATTGTAAACAAATTTTATCAGCATCTTAACTATGCAAGTGTGATCTGCTGATGGATAGGCGTTAGTTCTAGGTACTTTCTCGGTAGTATACTATGGGATTTGTATTGTTCGATGTATTCGAAAAGAGTTCTGGCTCCTAACTGTTGTCAAATAATTGTAAAAAAAAATTATCAGCATCTGAACTATGCAAGTGTGATCTGCTGATAGATAGGCGTTATTTCTAGGTACTTTCTGGGTAGTATACTATGGGATTTGTATTGTTCGATGTATTCGAAAAGAGTTCTGGCTTCTAACTGTTGTCAAATAATTGTAAAAAAAATTTATCAGCATGTTAACTATGCAAGTGTGATCTGCTGATGGATAGGCGTTAGTTCTAGGTACTTTCTGGGTAGGATACTATGGAATTTGTATTGTTCGATGTATTCGAAAAGAGTTCTGGCTCCTAACTGTTAGCAAATAATTGTAAAAAAAAAAATATCAGCATCTGAACTATGCAAGTGTGATCTGCTGATAGATAGGCGTTATTTCTAGGTCCTTTCTGGGTAGGATACTATGGAATTTGTATTGTTCGATGTATTCGAAAAGAGTTCTGGCTCCTAACTGTTTTCAAATAATTTTAAAATAAAATTATCAGCATCTGAACTATGCAAGTGTGATCTGCTGATGGATAGGCGTTGGTTCTAGGGACTTTCTGGGTAGGATACTCTGGTATTTGTTTCGCATGATATATTCGAAAAGAGTTCTGGCTTCTTACTGTTGTCAAATAATTGTAAACAAATTTTATCAGCATCTTAACCATGCAAGTGTGATCTGCTGATGGATAGGCGTTAGTTCTAGGTACTTTCTGGGTAGTATACGATGGGATTTGTATTGTTCGATGTATTCGAAAAGAGTTCTGGCTTCTAACTGTTGTCAAACAATTGTAAAAAAAATTTATCAGCATCTTAACTATGCAAGTGTGATCTGCTGATGGATAGGCGTTAGTTCTAGGTACTTTCTGGGTAGGATACTATGGAATTTATATTGTTCGATGTATTCGAAAAGAGTTCTGGCTCCTAACTGTTGTCAAATAATTTTTAAATAAAATTATCAGCATCTGAACTATGCAAGTGTGATCTGCTGATGGATAGGCGTTAGTTCTAGGGACTTTCTGGGTAGGATACTATGGTATTTGTTTCGCATGATATATTCGAAAAGAGTTCTGGCTTCTTACTGTTGTCAAATAATTGTAAACAAATTTTATAAGCATCTTAACTATGCAAGTGTGATCTGCTGATGGATAGGCGTTAGTTCTAGGTACTTTCTGGGTAGTATACTATGGGATTTGTATTGTTCGATGTATTCGAAAAGAGTTCTGGCTCCTAACTGTTGTCAAATAATTGTAAAAAAAAATTATCAGCATCTGAACTATGCAAGTGTGATCTGCTGATAGATAGGCGTTATTTCTAGGTACTTTCTGGGTAGTATACTATGGGATTTGTATTGTTCGATGTATTCGAAAAGAGTTCTGGCTTCTAACTATTGTCAAATAATTGTAAAAAAAATTTATCTGCATCTTAACTGTGCAAGTGTGATCTGCTGGTGAAGAGGCGTTAGTTCTAGGTACTTTCTGGGTAGGATACTATGGAATTTGTATTGTTCGATCTATTCCAAAAGAGTTCTGCCTCCTAACTGTTGTCAAATAATTATAAAAAAAAATTATCAGCATCTGAACTATGCAAGTGTGATCTGCTGATAGATAGGCGTTATTTCTAGGTACTTTCTGGGTAGTATACTATGGGATTTGTATTGTTGTGATAAATTTTTTTTACAATTATTTGACAACAGTTAGAAGCCAGAACTCTTTTCGAATACATCGAACAATACAAATCCCATAGTATACTACCCAGAAAGTACCTAGAAATAACGCCTATCCATCAGCAGATCACACTTGCATAGTTAAAATGCTGATACATTTTTTTTACAATTATTTGACAACAGTTAGAAGCCAGAACTCTTTTCGAATACATCGAACAATACAAATCCCATAGTATACTACCCAGAAAGTACCTAGAAATAACGCCTATCTATCAGCAGATCACACTTGCATAGTTCAGATGCTGATAATTTTTTTTTACAATTATTTGACAACAGTTAGGAGCCAGAACTCTTTTCGAATACATCGAACAATACAAATCCCATAGTATACTACCCAGAAAGTACCTAGAACTAACGCCTATCCATCAGCAGATCACACTTGCATAGTTAAGATGCTGATAAAATTTGTTTACAATTATTTGACAACAGTAAGAAGCCAGAATTCTTTTCGAATATATCATGCGAAACAAATACCATAGTATCCTACCCAGAAAATCTCCTAGAACTAACGCCTATCCATCAGCAGATCACACTTGCATAGTTCAGATGCTGATAATTTTATTTTAAAATTTTTTGACAACAGTTAGGAGCCAGAACTCTTTTCGAATACATCGAACAATACAAATTCCATAGTATCCTACCCAGAAAGTACCTAAAAAATAACGCCTATCTATCAGCAGATCACACTTGCATAGTTCAGATACTGATAATTTTTTTTTACAATTATTTTCTAACAGTTAGGAGCCAGAACTCTTTTCGAATACATCGAACAATACAAATTCTATAGTATCCTACCCAGAAAGTACCTATAACTAACGCCTATCCATCAGCAGATCACACTTGCATAGTTAAGATGCTGATAAATTTTTTTTACAATTATTTGACAACAGTTAGAAGCCAGAACTCTTTTCGAATACATCGAACAATACAGATCCCATAGTATACTACCCAGAAAGTACCTAGAAATAACGCCTATCTATCAGCAGATCACACTTGCATAGTTCAGATGCTGATAATTTTTTTTTACAATTATTTGACAACAGTTAGGAGCCAGAACTCTTTTCGAATACATCGAACAATACAAATTCCATAGTATCCTACCCAGAAAGTACCTAGAACTAACGCCTATCCACCAGCAGATCACACTTGCATAGTTAAGATGCTGATAAATTTTTTTTACAATTATTTGACAACAGTTAGAAGCCAGAACTCTTTTCGAATACATCGTACAATACAAATTCCATAGTATCCTACCCAGAAAGTACCTAGAACTAACGCCTATCCATCAGCAGATCACACTTGCATAGTTAAGATGCTGATAAATTTTTTTTACAATTATTTGACAACAGTTAGAAGCCAGAACTCTTTTCGAATACATCATACGAAACAAATACCATAGTATCCTACCCAGAAAGTACCGAGAACTAACGCCTATCCATCAGCAGATCACACTTGCATAGTTAAGATGCTGATAAATTTTTTTTACAATTATTTGACAACAGTTAGAAGCCAGAACTCTTTTCGAATACATCGAACAATACAAATCCCATAGTATACTACCCAGAAAGTACCTAGAAATAACGCCTATCTATCAGCAGATCACACTTGCATAGTTCAGATGCTGATAATGTCGTTGAGAGTGGATCGACGGAAAAGCGAAAGAATGCGCAGACGTAAGGGAAGATGAGACAAACGACAAGTATAATCGAGGAGAAATAAGAAACGCAAGAATGCCAATGAGTGACAGTAAGATAATAACGAAGGACGAAAGAGCGACGAATAACAGGCGACGACACCCGAAAAGACAATTCACGCTCATTCGCTTGTGTTCCGCGCGGCTTGACGCTCTGAACTTGCGCACCCAAGATGACGGAAAGCGTTAGCAGACGATACACGAAACGTCACATCACCAGAAAAAGCGAGACAGATGCCGATCTGCCTTGCTTGTCGTCTGCTACGTGCCCCGCGCTCGGCTCCGAGGACTGAGTGGCGGCGTCGATCATGGCGGACTGTAGTCCTATGACAATGCATCGAACGCCCAAATTCTAATGCTTCCCATTCAAAATCTATTCGACGGAAACAAAAAGACCATTAGTTTAAGAAAAACATAAATTGACGCAATTTATTATGTAACTGCAAAACAAGTTTCTGATTCCGCAAAGTATAACTTAAAAAATCAGTGATGTACCCCTAGACCACACGGCTCTTGAAATCTCACTTTATTTGCATACCTTGAAAAGTTGTGTGGAAGTATTCACTTTCTACTCTATTGCAGAACCACCATACATCTCATGAAATCTATTGCGTCGTATAAATTTTGGTGTAATGAACATAGTTTTGGCAGGCTGAAGGTTTGAACTACGGTCCGCACCACTTGCTGGTGGAAAAGGAATATCGATATTACTCTCGACACCTATCGCTCCATTTCCGATAATCTGTCTCAGTACAGTGGAACATCTCATTTCTAATAATCCTGTATGCCTGATGTGATGTTACAATTTGAAATAATCTATGTAGATAAATTGTTGCAAAAGTTACTTTTGCAAGCGGTAGGGACGTTTCTGTAAGAAAATCGTGTATCTTCCCGAGCTTTTTTTCTTAACCATGCACGCCAAGTCGTTGCCCAGCTTTTCTAGTGATACATACATACAGTACTTGTGTGATGCATACGTTGTACTTTTATATAATCGTGATTCGTACTTTTATTATAAGAGTAAAATGGTTTTTGAAAACAAAATATTGAGAAAAATGGTATTACTAGAGTTTGGTAATTTTCTGTACGTTTCTGGTAAATTTGCTTGGCTTTTTCATAAAAAGTTATTTCACTTCTTTTGTACGTTTGAGTTGAAAAATTAGAATCTAAATAAAACTATTGTTTGAAAGAATCACAAATATTTCGAGGTTAATTAGAATCTTGTAGATAGTGAAACAACCGATAATTTTTTCGAGGGCATTTTTTATTACTTGGCGTTTTTTTTTACTTGTTAAAGTTTTTTAGGGGGATTTCATATCTTTTTGAAACGGAAATACTTCATTTTTTATAGTTATAAACTTACCGTAGTTATAAACTTAACGAGTTTTTGGGCGATTATTGATAATAATAAGATTATCTTAACTTATTAATTGAATTTACAAATTGAGAAATGTTTTTGTTGTCCAGTTGAAACAGATGTACAGTCACTGACAAAACCTCAGTCAAGCACACGCCAATATCGTCGAATTTGACTTCAGTTGGTATTGAAAGTGGAAAATTAACATTTCTCAGTGTTAATTTATTATTAAATTAGCCGCTTGTAAGGCTAAACTTGTACGATATGATCTAGACTTGTAAATTTACGATTCGCCCATTTTGGACTAATTTATTGTCTGACGGTCCATCCAGTAATACCGTAAAATTAAATAATGTATTGTTTTGAATAAATTATAAATAAGGAAAAATAAATATTCATGTGTTTTACAATTTTCATCAACCGTAAGCCCTGAAAAGTACCTTTATAAACTTTATTTTTCAAACCACCCCAACATATTTTTTTCATTTCTTTATTTTTATTATTATAGAGAGTAATCTTTGTGAAAATTTAACTTGTCTAAGACTGTGTGAAAATGTCGTAACGATTTGTTCAGTATGAAAATAAAAAAAATTTGGGCTATTAAAATGAAAAAGTTTTCGATGCATCTTTCAATACAAACTTCAACGTCATCAAGCTGTATACTATAGAAAGTACGGCACCTACCGATCATAATCGTGGTCGAGAAAAAAAGCAAAAATACTTGTTTAAACAAATATTTTTGCATTACTTTTACCGTTGATTTTTGCAGCGCGTACGCAACAATCATATTTGATGAGGGGTACAGAAAGTACCGCGCTTACCGATCACAATCGTGGTCGAGAATAAATTCTTGAATGGTTTAAACAATTTTTTACGCATTGTTTTTGCCGTTATGTTTTGCAGCGCGCAAGCAGTAATCATATTTGCTGAGAGGTACAGAAAGTACCGCACCGACCGATTACAATCGTGGTCGAGAAGAAATGCTTTAATTGTTTACACAATTATTGTCGCATTATTTTTACCATTGAGTTTTGCAACGCGTAAAGAGCAATCATATTTACTGAGAGGTATAGGAAGTACTGTATCTACCGATCACAAACGTGGTCGAGAAAAAACAAATTGATAATTGTTGAAACAATTATTTTTGAATTATTTTTTACCGTTATGCTTTGGAGCGTGCAAACAGCAATCATATATACTGAGAGGCAATCATATATGCTCAAATTACCGTATCTACCGATCACAATCGTGATCGAGAATGAACGCATTCATAATTTTTTAAACAATTATGTTTGCATTATTTTTATTGTTAGGTTTTGCGGTCCGCAAGCAGCAATTTATTTGCCGAGAGGTACTGAAAGTACCGTATCTACCGATCACAATCCTGGTCGAGATAAACGCATTCATAATTGTTATTATGATTGCATTATTTTTATTGTTAGGTTTTGCGGCTCGCAATCAGCAATTTATTTGCTGAGAGGTACTGAAAGTACCGTATCTACCGATTACAATCATAGTCGAGATAAACGCATTCATAATTGTTTAAACAATTATGGCTGCATTATTTTTAACGTTGGATTTTACATAGCGCAAGCAGCAATCATAATTATTAAGAGGTTTGAAAGTACCGTATCTCCCGATCACAATCGTGATCGAGGAAAAATGCAAAAATAATTTTTTAAACAATTATTTTTGCATTATTTTTAGCGTACCGTTTTGCGGCTCGCAAACAGCAATCTATTTGCTGAGAGGTACTGAAAGTACCGTATCTACCGATCACAATCGTGGTCGAGAATAAATGCATTCATAATTGTTTAAACTATTATGTTTGTATTATTTATACCGTAAATGTTTACTGAGCCAATCGCTACCCTCAGCAAGGACTCTTTCTGCGAAATTCGTGTTTTTGAATTTCTTGCGAAGTCGGCGTTGAGAAAAGAAAATAAAGTTCTTTCTCGACGCTGACTGTGTTTATGTATGTTTGTGCATGTATATACGCTCACGCGGTGTATATGCGCTCACGCGGTGTGTACGCGCTACGAAGGATGTATGTGGTGCGCTACGACAGCACACCACCATACACGCATATACGCGTTGCGAGACGCAGGAAGGCATTTACAATCTCCCGGTAGGTAGCAGGGGTTCGTACGAGTTCTGCCCTACCGACTGGAGCCGGGGCTGCGGCGAAGTCTTGCTGCGGGGACCGTTCCCTCTTAAAGCCGACAGAGGCTATACATTCGAAGAACCCGACTTTTGACGCTTCTAGCGCGCCATTGTTTGTTTATAGTAGCACCTCTCTGAAGTGAGCAAACAGTGCACTTCACGCTGAAACCTAAGCGTTCCCATCATGTTAACGCTTTCCCCAAAAGGACGTATGTAGTATAGCTTACGATGCGACCGAATAACTTTATCCCTCCAAGTTCTAAAGTGTTGAAGAATTTTTGTGGTAAAAAAGTCGCTCGGAAATTCGGCTAATATTACGAGATCTCAAGTTTGAGTAGGCGGATCGAAAAATGACCCAAACAAAATCGATAGGAAAAAATAACATTTGATTGGTAAAATGTCATTAGATTTTCGATTCGTCTCCGCGTTTTCGCGTAATGTCGATTATAAGTTAAAAAGTCGTCTGCTAAAACCCATCTTGGCGTATAAAGAGTGCGCGGCGTGTCGTGTCGTGACAGTCGTTTTTTTTTTATTACTTGGCGTCGAGACGCTGCCGCGTCTCTTGATACGGCGAAAACGAGCGTAATTCGTGATCACCATAAAAGATTCACCCTAATACCAATATTTCCATGAGAAATCTTCGGAAACGTAACGGATTCCTTTTTTCGCGTGTTCCCGGCTCAATTTTTGCAATGCGGTGAAAAAGAGCATTATTCGTAATCACCTTTAAAAAATCCATATCACAGGAATAAAGATTTATCGATGAAGTCGTCAAGATGCAAACAGATTATGATTTTTAATACTTTTACAAGGCCATTCCAATATATTTAACCCATCCGAACGAAATCTCCGTTAGATTCAACCTAATTACATTATTACCATGAGAAATCTTCGAAAAAGTACCGGAATCCTTTTTTTCGTGTTTTCCCGGATAAATTTTAGGAATACGGCGAAAACGAGCGCAATTCGTAATCACCATAAAAAAATCCATATCGCAGGAATGAAGATTTATCGATGAAGTCGTCAAGATTCAAACAGATTGTGATTTTTAATACTTTTACAAGTCCATTCCAATATATTTTATCCCATCGGAAGGAATTCTCCGTTAGATTCACCCAAATTACATTATTTCCATGAGAAATCTTCGAAAATGAACCGGAATCATGTTTTACGCGTTTTCCCGCCTAAATGTTAGGAATACGGCGAAAACGAGCGTAATTCGTGATCACCATCAAAAAAATCCATATCACAGGAATAAAGATTTGTCGATCAAGTCGTACAGAAATTTTGTTTCGTCACGATGCAAACAGATTTTCATTTTTAATACTTTTACAAGTCCATTCCAATATATTTTATCCCATCGGAAGGAATTCTCCGTTAGATTCACCCAAATTACATTATTTCCATGAGAAATCTTCGAAAATGAACCGGAATCATGTTTTACGCGTTTTCCCGCCTAAATGTTAGGAATACGGCGAAAACGAGCGTAATTCGTGATCACCATCAGAAAAATCCATATCACAGGAATAAAGATTTGTCGATCAAGTCGTACAGAAATTTTGTTTCGTCACGATGCAAACAGATTTTCATTTTTAATACTTTTACAAGTCGATGCCAATATATTTTATCCCATCAGAATGAATTCTCCGCTAGATTTACCCTAATTACATTATTTCCATGAGAAATCTTCGAAAATGTACCGGAATCCTCTTTTTCGCGGTCTCCCGGCTAAATTTTAGGAAATTTAGAATGCATGCGATTGCAATTTGGCATGCATACTAAATTTGAATGCCATTGCATGGCATTGCATGCCATTGTATCCCTTTGCATGTCATTGCAAGCCATTGCATGCCATTGCATGCCATTGCATGCCATTGCATGCCATTGCATGCCATTGCACGCCATTGCATGCCATTGCATGACATTGCATGCCATTGTACGCCATTGCATGCCATTGCACGCCATTGCACGCCATTGCATGCCATTGCATGCCATCGCATGCCATTGCACGCCATTGGCATGCCATTGCATGGCATTGCACGCCATTGGCATGCAATGGCATACAGAACGAATTCTCCGTTAGGTTTACCCTAATTACATTGTTTCCATGAGAAATCTTCGAAAATGAACCGGAATCATGTTTTTCGCGTTTTCCCGCCTAAATTTTAGGACTACGGCGAAAACGAGAGTAATTCGTGATCACCATCAAAAAAATCCATATCACAGGAATAAAGATTTGTCGATCAAGTCGTACAGAAATTTTGTTTCGTCAAGATGCAAACAGATTTTCATTTTTAATACTTTTACAAGTCGATGCCAATATATTTTATCTCATCAGAATGAAGTCTCCGCTAGATTTACCCTAATTACATAATTTCCATGAGAAATCTTCGAAAATGTACCGGAATCCTCTTTTTGGCGGTCTCCCGGCTAAATTTTAGGAAATTTAGAATGCATGCGATTGCAATTTGGCATGCATACTAAATTTGCATGCCATTGCATGCCATTGCATGGCATTGCATGCCATTGCACGCCTTTGCACGCCATTGCACGCCATTGCATGCCATTGCACGCCATTGCATGCCATTGCATGCCATCGCATGCCATTGCACGCCATTGGCATGGCATTGCACGCCATTGGCATGCAATGGCATACAGAACGAATTCTCCGTTAGGTTTACCCTAATTACATTATTTCCATGAGAAATCTTCGAAAATGAACCGGAATCATGTTTTTCGCGTTTTCCCGCCTAAATTTTAGGAATACGGCGAAAACGAGCGTAATTCGTGATCACCATCAAAAAAATCCATATCACAGGAATAAAGATTTGTCGATCAAGTCGTACAGAAATTTTGTTTCGTCAAGATGCAAACAGATTTTCATTTTTAATACTTTTACAAGTCGATGCCAATATATTTTATCCCATCAGAATGAATTCTCCGCTAGATTTACCCTAATTACATTATTTCCATGAGAAATCTTAGAAAATGTACCGGAATCCTCTTTTTCGCGGTCTCCCGGCTAAATTTTAGGAAATTTAGAATGCATGCGATTGCAATTTGACATGCATACTAAATTTGCATGCCATTGCATGCCATTGCATGGCATTGCATGCCATTGCATGCCATTGCACGCCATTGCACGCCATTGCATGCCATTGCACGCCATTGCATGCCATTGCATGCCATTGCATGCCATTGCATGCCATCGCATGCCATTGCACTCCATTGGCATGCCATTGCATGGCATTGCACGCCATTGGCATGCAATGGCATACAGAACGAATTCTCCGTTAGGTTTACCCTAATTACATTGTTTCCATGAGAAATCTTCGAAAATGAACCGGAATCATGTTTTTCGCGTTTTCCCGCCTAAATTTTAGGAATACGGCGAAAACGAGCGTAATTCGTGATCACCATCAAAAAAATCCATATCACAGGAATAAAGATTTGTCGATCAAGTCGTACAGAAATTTTGTTTCGTCAAGATGCAAACAGATTTTCATTTTTAATACTTTTACAAGTCGATGCCAATATATTTTATCTCATCAGAATGAAGTCTCCGCTAGATTTACCCTAATTACATTATTTCCATGAGAAATCTTCGAAAATGTACCGGAATCCTCTTTTTCGCGGTCTCCCGGCTAAATTTTAGGAAATTTAGAATGCATGCGATTGCAATTTGGCATGCATACTAAATTTGCATGCCATTGCATGCCATTGCATGCCATTGCACGCCTTTGCACGCCATTGCACGCCATTGCATGCCATTGCACGCCATTGCATGCCATTGCATGCCATCGCATGCCATTGCACGCCATTGGCATGGCATTGCACGCCATTGGCATGCAATGGCATACAGAACGAATTCTCCGTTAGGTTTACCCTAATTACATTATTTCCATGAGAAATCTTCGAAAATGAACCGGAATCATGTTTTTCGCGTTTTCCCGCCTAAATTTTAGGAATACGGCGAAAACGAGCGTAATTCGTGATCACCATCAAAAAAATCCATATCACAGGAATAAAGATTTGTCGATCAAGTCGTACAGAAATTTTGTTTCGTCAAGATGCAAACAGATTTTCATTTTTAATACTTTTACAAGTCGATGCCAATATATTTTATCCCATCAGAATGAATTCTCCGCTAGATTTACCCTAATTACATTATTTCCATGAGAAATCTTAGAAAATGTACCGGAATCCTCTTTTTCGCGGTCTCCCGGCTAAATTTTAGGAAATTTAGAATGCATGCGATTGCAATTTGACATGCATACTAAATTTGCATGCCATTGCATGCCATTGCATGGCATTGCATGCCATTGCATGCCATTGCACGCCATTGCACGCCATTGGCATGCCATTGCATGGCATTGCACGCCATTGGCATGCAATGGCATACAGAACGAATTCTCCGTTAGGTTTACCCTAATTACATTGTTTCCATGAGAAATCTTCGAAAATGAACCGGAATCATGTTTTTCGCGTTTTCCCGCCTAAATTTTAGGAATACGGCGAAAACGAGAGTAATTCGTGATCACCATCAAAAAAATCCATGTCACAGGAATAAAGATTTGTCGATCAAGTCGTACAGAAATTTTGTTTCGTCAAGATGCAAACAGATTTTCATTTTTAATACTTTTACAAGTCGATGCCAATATATTTTATCTCATCAGAATGAATTCTCCGCTAGATTTACCCTAATTACATTATTTCCATGAGAAATCTTCGAAAATGTACCGGAATCCTCTTTTTCGCGGTCTCCCGGCTAAATTTTAGGAAATTTAGAATGCATGCGATTGCAATTTGGCATGCATACTAAATTTGCATGCCATTGCATGCCATTGCATGGCATTGCATGCCATTGCACGCCATTGCACGCCATTGCACGCCATTGCATGCCATTGCACGCCATTGCATGCCATTGCACGCCATTGCATGCCATTGCATGCCATGGCATGCCATTGGCATGCCATTGCATGGCATTGCACGCCATTGGCATGCAATCGCATACAGAACGAATTCTCCGTTAGGTTTACCCTAATTACATTGTTTCCATGAGAAATCTTCGAAAATGAACCGGAATCATGTTTTTCGCGTTTTCCCGCCTAAATTTTAGGACTACGGCGAAAACGAGAGTAATTCGTGATCACCATCAAAAAAATCCATATCACAGGAATAAAGATTTGTCGATCAAGTCGTACAGAAATTTTGTTTCGTCAAGATGCAAACAGATTTTCATTTTTAATACTTTTACAAGTCGATGCCAATATATTTTATCTCATCAGAATGAAGTCTCCGCTAGATTTACCCTAATTACATAATTTCCATGAGAAATCTTCGAAAATGTACCGGAATCCTCTTTTTCGCGGTCTCCCGGCTAAATTTTAGGAAATTTAGAATGCATGCGATTGCAATTTGGCATGCATACTATATTTGCATGCCATTGCATGCCATTGCATGGCATTGCATGCCATTGCACGCCTTTGCACGCCATTGCACGCCATTGCATGCCATTGCACGCCATTGCATGCCATTGCATGCCATCGCATGCCATTGCACGCCATTGGCATGGCATTGCACGCCATTGGCATGCAATGGCATACAGAACGAATTCTCCGTTAGGTTTACCCTAATTACATTATTTCCATGAGAAATCTTCGAAAATGAACCGGAATCATGTTTTTCGCGTTTTCCCGCCTAAATTTTAGGAATACGGCGAAAACGAGCGTAATTCGTGATCACCATCAAAAAAATCCATATCACAGGAATAAAGATTTGTCGATCAAGTCGTACAGAAATTTTGTTTCGTCAAGATGCAAACAGATTTTCATTTTTAATACTTTTACAAGTCGATGCCAATATATTTTATCCCATCAGAATGAATTCTCCGCTAGATTTACCCTAATTACATTATTTCCATAAGAAATCTTAGAAAATGTACCGGAATCCTCTTTTTCGCGGTCTCCCGGCTAAATTTTAGGAAATTTAGAATGCATGCGATTGCAATTTGACATGCATACTAAATTTGCATGCCATTGCATGCCATTGCATGGCATTGCATGCCATTGCATGCCATTGCACGCCATTGCACGCCATTGCATGCCATTGCACGCCATTGCATGCCATTGCATGCCATTGCATGCCATCGCATGCCATTGCACTCCATTGGCATGCCATTGCATGGCATTGCACGCCATTGGCATGCAATGGCATACAGAACGAATTCTCCGTTAGGTTTACCCTAATTACATTGTTTCCATGAGAAATCTTCGAAAATGAACCGGAATCATGTTTTTCGCGTTTTCCCGCCTAAATTTTAGGAATACGGCGAAAACGAGCGTAATTCGTGATCACCATCAAAAAAATCCATATCACAGGAATAAAGATTTGTCGATCAAGTCGTACAGAAATTTTGTTTCGTCAAGATGCAAACAGATTTTCATTTTTAATACTTTTACAAGTCGATGCCAATATATTTTATCTCATCAGAATGAAGTCTCCGCTAGATTTACCCTAATTACATTATTTCCATGAGAAATCTTCGAAAATGTACCGGAATCCTCTTTTTCGCGGTCTCCCGGCTAAATTTTAGGAAATTTAGAATGCATGCGATTGCAATTTGGCATGCATACTAAATTTGCATGCCATTGCATGCCATTGCATGGCATTGCATGCCATTGCACGCCTTTGCACGCCATTGCACGCCATTGCATGCCATTGCACGCCATTGCATGCCATTGCATGCCATCGCATGCCATTGCACGCCATTGGCATGGCATTGCACGCCATTGGCATGCAATGGCATACAGAACGAATTCTCCGTTAGGTTTACCCTAATTACATTATTTCCATGAGAAATCTTCGAAAATGAACCGGAATCATGTTTTTCGCGTTTTCCCGCCTAAATTTTAGGAATACGGCGAAAACGAGCGTAATTCGTGATCACCATCAAAAAAATCCATATCACAGGAATAAAGATTTGTCGATCAAGTCGTACAGAAATTTTGTTTCGTCAAGATGCAAACAGATTTTCATTTTTAATACTTTTACAAGTCGATGCCAATATATTTTATCCCATCAGAATGAATTCTCCGCTAGATTTACCCTAATTACATTATTTCCATGAGAAATCTTAGAAAATGTACCGGAATCCTCTTTTTCGCGGTCTCCCGGCTAAATTTTAGGAAATTTAGAATGCATGCGATTGCAATTTGACATGCATACTAAATTTGCATGCCATTGCATGCCATTGCATGGCATTGCATGCCATTGCATGCCATTGCACGCCATTGCACGCCATTGGCATGCCATTGCATGGCATTGCACGCCATTGGCATGCAATGGCATACAGAACGAATTCTCCGTTAGGTTTACCCTAATTACATTGTTTCCATGAGAAATCTTCGAAAATGAACCGGAATCATGTTTTTCGCGTTTTCCCGCCTAAATTTTAGGAATACGGCGAAAACGAGAGTAATTCGTGATCACCATCAAAAAAATCCATATCACAGGAATAAAGATTTGTCGATCAAGTCGTACAGAAATTTTGTTTCGTCAAGATGCAAACAGATTTTCATTTTTAATACTTTTACAAGTCGATGCCAATATATTTTATCTCATCAGGATGAATTCTCCGCTAGATTTACCCTAATTACATTATTTCCATGAGAAATCTTCGAAAATGTACCGGAATCCTCTTTTTCGCGGTCTCCCGGCTAAATTTTAGGAAATTTAGAATGCATGCGATTGCAATTTGGCATGCATACTAAATTTGCATGCCATTGCATGGCATTGCATGCCATTGCATGCCATTGCACGCCATTGCACGCCATTGCACGCCATTGCATGCCATTGCACGCCATTGCATGCCATTGCACGCCATTGCATGCCATTGCATGCCATCGCATGCCATTGGCATGCCATTGCATGGCATTGCACGCCATTGGCATGCAATCGCATACAGAACGAATTCTCCGTTAGGTTTACCCTAATTACATTGTTTCCATGAGAAATCTTCGAAAATGAACCGGAATCATGTTTTTCGCGTTTTCCCGCCTAAATTTTAGGACTACGGCGAAAACGAGAGTAATTCGTGATCACCATCAAAAAAATCCATATCACAGGAATAAAGATTTGTCGATCAAGTCGTACAGAAGTTTTGTTTCGTCAAGATGCAAACAGATTTTCATTTTTAATACTTTTACAAGTCGATGCCAATATATTTTATCTCATCAGAATGAAGTCTCCGCTAGATTTACCCTAATTACATAATTTCCATGAGAAATCTTCGAAAATGTACCGGAATCCTCTTTTTCGCGGTCTCCCGGCTAAATTTTAGGAAATTTAGAATGCATGCGATTGCAATTTGGCATGCATACTAAATTTGCATGCCATTGCATGCCATTGCATGGCATTGCATGCCATTGCACGCCTTTGCACGCCATTGCACGCCATTGCATGCCATTGCACGCCATTGCATGCCATCGCATGCCATTGCACGCCATTGGCATGGCATTGCACGCCATTGGCATGCAATGGCATACAGAACGAATTCTCCGTTAGGTTTACCCTAATTACATTATTTCCATGAGAAATCTTCGAAAATGAACCGGAATCATGTTTTTCGCGTTTTCCCGCCTAAATTTTAGGAATACGGCGAAAACGAGCGTAATTCGTGATCACCATCAAAAAAATCCATATCACAGGAATAAAGATTTGTCGATCAAGTCGTACAGAAATTTTGTTTCGTCAAGATGCAAACAGATTTTCATTTTTAATACTTTTACAAGTCGATGCCAATATATTTTATCCCATCAGAATGAATTCTCCGCTAGATTTACCCTAATTACATTATTTCCATGAGAAATCTTAGAAAATGTACCGGAATCCTCTTTTTCGCGGTCTCCCGGCTAAATTTTAGGAAATTTAGAATGCATGCGATTGCAATTTGACATGCATACTAAATTTGCATGCCATTGCATGCCATGGCATGGCATTGCATGCCATTGCATGCCATTGCACGCCATTGCACGCCATTGCATGCCATTGCACGCCATTGCATGCCATTGCATGCCATTGCATGCCATCGCATACCATTGCACGCCATTGGCATGCCATTGCATGGCATACAGAACGAATTCTCCGTTAGGTTTACCCTAATTACATTGTTTCCATGAGAAATCTTCGAAAATGCACCGGAATCATGTTTTTCGCGTTTTCCCGCCTAAATTTTAGGAATACGGCGAAAACGAGCGTAATTCGTGATCACCATCAAAAAAATCCATATCACAGGAATAAAGATTTGTCGATCAAGTCGTACAGAAATTTTGTTTCGTCAAGATGCAAACAGATTTTCATTTTTAATACTTTTACAAGTCGATGCCAATATATTTTATCTCATCAGAATGAAGTCTCCGCTAGATTTACCCTAATTACATTATTTCCATGAGAAATCTTCGAAAATGTACCGGAATCCTCTTTTTCGCGGTCTCCCGGCTGAATTTTAGGAAATTTAGAATGCATGCGATTGCAATTTGGCATGCATACTAAATTTGCATGCCATTGCATGCCATTGCATGGCATTGCATGCCATTGCACGCCTTTGCACGCCATTGCACGCCATTGCATGCCATTGCACGCCATTGCATGCCATTGCATGCCATCGCATGCCATTGCACGCCATTGGCATGGCATTGCACGCCATTGGCATGCAATGGCATACAGAACGAATTCTCCGTTAGGTTTACCCTAATTACATTATTTCCATGAGAAATCTTCGAAAATGAACCGGAATCATGTTTTTCGCGTTTTCCCGCCTAAATTTTAGGAATACGGCGAAAACGAGCGTAATTCGTGATCACCATCAAAAAAATCCATATCACAGGAATAAAGATTTGTCGATCAAGTCGTACAGAAATTTTGTTTCGTCAAGATGCAAACAGATTTTCATTTTTAATACTTTTACAAGTCGATGCCAATATATTTTATCTCATCAGAATGAAGTCTCCGCTAGATTTACCCTAATTACATTATTTCCATGAGAAATCTTCGAAAATGTACCGGAATCCTCTTTTTCGCGGTCTCCCGGCTAAATTTTAGGAAATTTAGAATGCATGCGATTGCAATTTGGCATGCATACTAAATTTGCATGCCATTGCATGCCATTGCATGGCATTGCATGCCATTGCACGCCTTTGCACGCCATTGCACGCCATTGCATGCCATTGCACGCCATTGCATGCCATTGCATGCCATCGCATGCCATTGCACGCCATTGGCATGGCATTGCACGCCATTGGCATGCAATGGCATACAGAACGAATTCTCCGTTAGGTTTACCCTAATTACATTATTTCCATGAGAAATCTTCGAAAATGAACCGGAATCATGTTTTTCGCGTTTTCCCGCCTAAATTTTAGGAATACGGCGAAAACGAGCGTAATTCGTGATCACCATCAAAAAAATCCATATCACAGGAATAAAGATTTGTCGATCAAGTCGTACAGAAATTTTGTTTCGTCAAGATGCAAACAGATTTTCATTTTTAATACTTTTACAAGTCGATGCCAATATATTTTATCCCATCAGAATGAATTCTCCGCTAGATTTACCCTAATTACATTATTTCCATGAGAAATCTTAGAAAATGTACCGGAATCCTCTTTTTCGCGGTCTCCCGGCTAAATTTTAGGAAATTTAGAATGCATGCGATTGCAATTTGACATGCATACTAAATTTGCATGCCATTGCATGCCATGGCATGGCATTGCATGCCATTGCATGCCATTGCACGCCATTGCACGCCATTGCATGCCATTGCACGCCATTGCACGCCATTGCATGCCATCGCATGCCATCGCATGCCATTGCACGCCATTGGCATGCCATTGCATGGCATTGCACGCCATTGGCATGCAATGGCATACAGAACGAATTCTCCGTTAGGTTTACCCTAATTACATTGTTTCCATGAGAAATCTTCGAAAATGAACCGGAATCATGTTTTTCGCGTTTTCCCGCCTAAATTTTAGGACTACGGCGAAAACGAGAGTAATTCGTGATCACCATCAAAAAAATCCATATCACAGGAATAAAGATTTGTCGATCAAGTCGTACAGAAATTTTGTTTCGTCAAGATGCAAACAGATTTTCATTTTTAATACTTTTACAAGTCGATGCCAATATATTTTATCTCATCAGAATAAAGTCTCCGCTAGATTTACCCTAATTACATTATTTCCATGAGAAATCTTCGAAAATGTACCGGAATCCTCTTTTTCGCGGTCTCCCGGCTAAATTTTAGGAAATTTAGAATGCATGCGATTGCAATTTGGCATGCATACTAAATTTGCATGCCATTGCATGCCATTGCATGCCATTGCACGCCTTTGCACGCCATTGCATGCCATTGCACGCCTTTGCACGCCATTGCACGCCATTGCATGCCATTGCACGCCATTGCATGCCATTGCATGCCATCGCATGCCATTGCACGCCATTGGCATGGCATTGCACGCCATTGGCATGCAATGGCATACAGAACGAATTCTCCGTTAGGTTTACCCTAATTACATTATTTCCATGAGAAATCTTCGAAAATGAACCGGAATCATGTTTTTCGCGTTTTCCCGCCTAAATTTTAGGAATACGGCGAAAACGAGCGTAATTCGTGATCACCATCAAAAAAATCCATATCACAGGAATAAAGATTTGTCGATCAAGTCGTACAGAAATTTTGTTTCGTCAAGATGCAAACAGATTTTCATTTTTAATACTTTTACAAGTCGATGCCAATATATTTTATCCCATCAGAATGAATTCTCCGCTAGATTTACCCTAATTACATTATTTCCATGAGAAATCTTAGAAAATGTACCGGAATCCTCTTTTTCGCGGTCTCCCGGCTAAATTTTAGGAAATTTAGAATGCATGCGATTGCAATTTGACATGCATACTAAATTTGCATGCCATTGCATGCCATTGCATGGCATTGCATGCCATTGCATGCCATTGCACGCCATTGGCATGCCATTGCATGGCATTGCACGCCTTTGGCATGCAATGGCATACAGAACGAATTCTCCGTTAGGTTTACCCTAATTACATTGTTTCCATGAGAAATCTTCGAAAATGAACCGGAATCATGTTTTTCGCGTTTTCCCGCCTAAATTTTAGGAATACGGCGAAAACGAGAGTAATTCGTGATCACCATCAAAAAAATCCATGTCACAGGAATAAAGATTTGTCGATCAAGTCGTACAGAAATTTTGTTTCGTCAAGATGCAAACAGATTTTCATTTTTAATACTTTTACAAGTCGATGCCAATATATTTTATCTCATCAGAATGAATTCTCCGCTAGATTTACCCTAATTACATTATTTCCATGAGAAATCTTCGAAAATGTACCGGAATCCTCTTTTTCGCGGTCTCCCGGCTAAATTTTAGGAAATTTAGAATGCATGCGATTGCAATTTGGCATGCATACTAAATTTGCATGCCATTGCATGCCATTGCATGGCATTGCATGCCATTGCACGCCATTGCACGCCATTGCACGCCATTGCATGCCATTGCACGCCATTGCATGCCATTGCACGCCATTGCATGCCATTGCATGCCATGGCATGCCATTGGCATGCCATTGCATGGCATTGCACGCCATTGGCATGCAATCGCATACAGAACGAATTCTCCGTTAGGTTTACCCTAATTACATTGTTTCCATGAGAAATCTTCGAAAATGAACCGGAATCATGTTTTTCGCGTTTTCCCGCCTAAATTTTAGGACTACGGCGAAAACGAGAGTAATTCGTGATCACCATCAAAAAAATCCATATCACAGGAATAAAGATTTGTCGATCAAGTCGTACAGAAATTTTGTTTCGTCAAGATGCAAACAGATTTTCATTTTTAATACTTTTACAAGTCGATGCCAATATATTTTATCTCATCAGAATGAAGTCTCCGCTAGATTTACCCTAATTACATAATTTCCATGAGAAATCTTCGAAAATGTACCGGAATCCTCTTTTTCGCGGTCTCCCGGCTAAATTTTAGGAAATTTAGAATGCATGCGATTGCAATTTGGCATGCATACTAAATTTGCATGCCATTGCATGCCATTGCATGGCATTGCATGCCATTGCACGCCTTTGCACGCCATTGCACGCCATTGCATGGCATTGCACGCCATTGGCATGCAATGGCATACAGAACGAATTCTCCGTTAGGTTTACCCTAATTACATTATTTCCATGAGAAATCTTCGAAAATGAACCGGAATCATGTTTTTCGCGTTTTCCCGCCTAAATTTTAGGAATACGGCGAAAACGAGCGTAATTCGTGATCACCATCAAAAAAATCCATATCACAGGAATAAAGATTTGTCGATCAAGTCGTACAGAAATTTTGTTTCGTCAAGATGCAAACAGATTTTCATTTTTAATACTTTTACAAGTCGATGCCAATATATTTTATCCCATCAGAATGAATTCTCCGCTAGATTTACCCTAATTACATTATTTCCATGAGAAATCTTAGAAAATGTACCGGAATCCTCTTTTTCGCGGTCTCCCGGCTAAATTTTAGGAAATTTAGAATGCATGCGATTGCAATTTGACATGCATACTAAATTTGCATGCCATTGCATGCCATTGCATGGCATTGCATGCCATTGCATGCCATTGCACGCCATTGCACGCCATTGCATGCCATTGCACGCCATTGCATGCCATTGCATGCCATTGCATGCCATCGCATGCCATTGCACGCCATTGGCATGCCATTGCATGGCATTGCACGCCATTGGCATGCAATGGCATACAGAACGAATTCTCCGTTAGGTTTACCCTAATTACATTGTTTCCATGAGAAATCTTCGAAAATGAACCGGAATCATGTTTTTCGCGTTTTCCCGCCTAAATTTTAGGAATACGGCGAAAACGAGCGTAATTCGTGATCACCATCAAAAAAATCCATATCACAGGAATAAAGATTTGTCGATCAAGTCGTACAGAAATTTTGTTTCGTCAAGATGCAAACAGATTTTCATTTTTAATACTTTTACAAGTCGATGCCAATATATTTTATCTCATCAGAATGAAGTCTCCGCTAGATTTACCCTAATTACATTATTTCCATGAGAAATCTTCGAAAATGTACCGGAATCCTCTTTTTCGCGGTCTCCCGGCTGAATTTTAGGAAATTTAGAATGCATGCGATTGCAATTTGGCATGCATACTAAATTTGCATGCCATTGCATGCCATTGCATGGCATTGCATGCCATTGCACGCCTTTGCACGCCATTGCACGCCATTGCATGCCATTGCACGCCATTGCATGCCATTGCATGCCATCGCATGCCATTGCACGCCATTGGCATGCAATGGCATACAGAACGAATTCTCCGTTAGGTTTACCCTAATTACATTATTTCCATGAGAAATCTTCGAAAATGAACCGGAATCATGTTTTTCGCGTTTTCCCGCCTAAATTTTAGGAATACGGCGAAAACGAGCGTAATTCGTGATCACCATCAAAAAAATCCATATCACAGGAATAAAGATTTGTCGATCAAGTCGTACAGAAATTTTGTTTCGTCAAGATGCAAACAGATTTTCATTTTTAATACTTTTACAAGTCGATGCCAATATATTTTATCCCATCAGAATGAATTCTCCGCTAGATTTACCCTAATTACATTATTTCCATGAGAAATCTTAGAAAATGTACCGGAATCCTCTTTTTCGCGGTCTCCCGGCTAAATTTTAGGAAATTTAGAATGCATGCGATTGCAATTTGACATGCATACTAAATTTGCATGCCATTGTATGCCATTGCATGGCATTGCATGCCATTGCATGGCATTGCATGCCATTGCATGCCATTGCACGCCATTGCATGCCATTGCACGTATTGCATGCCATTGCATGCCATTGCATGCCATTGCATGCCATCGCATGCCATTGCACGCCATTGGCATGCCATTGCATGGCATTGCACGCCATTGGCATGCAATGGCATACAGAACGAATTCTCCGTTAGGTTTACCCTAATTACATTGTTTCCATGAGAAATCTTCGAAAATGAACCGGAATCATGTTTTTCGCGTTTTCCCGCCTAAATTTTAGGAATACGGCGAAAACGAGCGTAATTCGTGATCACCATCAAAAAAATCCATATCACAGGAATAAAGATTTGTCGATCAAGTCGTACAGAAATTTTGTTTCGTCAAGATGCAAACAGATTTTCATTTTTAATACTTTTACAAGTCGATGCCAATATATTTTATCTCATCAGAATGAAGTCTCCGCTAGATTTACCCTAATTACATTATTTCCATGAGAAATCTTCGAAAATGTAGCGGAATCCTCTTTTTCGCGGTCTCCCGGCTAAATTTTAGGAAATTTAGAATGCATGCGATTGCAATTTGGCATGCATACTAAATTTGCATGCCATTGCATGCCATTGCATGGCATTGCATGCCATTGCACGCCTTTGCACGCCATTGCACGCCATTGCATGCCATTGCACGCCATTGCATGCCATTGCATGCCATCGCATGCCATTGCACGCCATTGGCATGGCATTGCACGCCATTGGCATGCAATGGCATACAGAACGAATTCTCCGTTAGGTTTACCCTAATTACATTATTTCCATGAGAAATCTTCGAAAATGAACCGGAATCATGTTTTTCGCGTTTTCCCGCCTAAATTTTAGGAATACGGCGAAAACGAGCGTAATTCGTGATCACCATCAAAAAAATCCATATCACAGGAATAAAGATTTGTCGATCAAGTCGTACAGAAATTTTGTTTCGTCAAGATGCAAACAGATTTTCATTTTTAATACTTTTACAAGTCGATGCCAATATATTTTATCCCATCAGAATGAATTCTCCGCTAGATTTACCCTAATTACATTATTTCCATGAGAAATCTTAGAAAATGTACCGGAATCCTCTTTTTCGCGGTCTCCCGGCTAAATTTTAGGAAATTTAGAATGCATGCGATTGCAATTTGACATGCATACTAAATTTGCATGCCATTGCATGCCATTGCATGGCATTGCATGCCATTGCATGCCATTGCACGCCATTGCACGCCATTGCATGCCATTGCACGCCATTGCATGCCATTGCATGCCATTGCATGCCATCGCATGCCATTGCACGCCATTGGCATGCCATTGCATGGCATTGCACGCCATTGGCATGCAATGGCATACAGAACGAATTCTCCGTTAGGTTTACCCTAATTACATTGTTTCCATGAGAAATCTTCGAAAATGAACCGGAATCATGTTTTTCGCGTTTTCCCGCCTAAATTTTAGGAATACGGCGAAAACGAGCGTAATTCGTGATCACCATCAAAAAAATCCATATCACAGGAATAAAGATTTGTCGATCAAGTCGTACAGAAATTTTGTTTCGTCAAGATGCAAACAGATTTTCATTTTTAATACTTTTACAAGTCGATGCCAATATATTTTATCCCATCAGAATGAATTCTCCGCTAGATTTACCCTAATTACATTATTTCCATGAGAAATCTTAGAAAATGTACCGGAATCCTCTTTTTCGCGGTCTCCCGGCTAAATTTTAGGAAATTTAGAATGCATGCGATTGCAATTTGGCATGTATACTAAATTTGCATGCCATTGCATGCCATTGCATGCCATTGCATGCCATTGCATGCCATTGCATGCCATTGCACGCCATTGCACGCCATTGCACGCCATTGCATGGCATTGCACGCCATTGGCATGCAATGGCATACAGAACGAATTCTCCGTTAGGTTTACCCTAATTACATTGTTTCCATGAGAAATCTTCGAAAATGAACCGGAATCATGTTTTTCGCGTTTTCCCGCCTAAATTTTAGGAATACGGCGAAAACGAGAGTAATTCGTGATCACCATCAAAAAAATCCATATCACAGGAATAAAGATTTGTCGATCAAGTCGTACAGAAATTTTGTTTCGTCAAGATGCAAACAGATTTTCATTTTTAATACTTTTACAAGTCGATGCCAATATATTTTATCTCATCAGAATGAATTCTCCGCTAGATTTACCCTAATTACATTATTTCCATGAGAAATCTTCGAAAATGTACCGGAATCCTCTTTTTCGCGGTCTCCCGGCTAAATTTTAGGAAATTTAGAATGCATGCGATTGCAATTTGGCATGCATACTAAATTTGCATGCCATTGCATGCCATTGCACGCCATTGCACGCCATTGCACGCCATTGCATGCCATTGCACGCCATTGCATGCCATTGCACGCCATTGCATGCCATTGCATGCCATTGCATGCCATCGCATGCCATTGCATGGCATTGCACGCCATTGGCATGCAATCGCATACAGAACGAATTCTCCGTTAGGTTTACCCTAATTACATTGTTTCCATGAGAAATCTTCGAAAATGAACCGGAATCATGTTTTTCGCGTTTTCCCGCCTAAATTTTAGGAATACGGCGAAAACGAGAGTAATTCGTGATCACCATCAAAAAAATCCATATCACAGGAATAAAGATTTGTCGATCAAGTCGTACAGAAATTTTGTTTCGTCAAGATGCAAACAGATTTTCATTTTTAATACTTTTACAAGTCTATGCCAATATATTTTATCTCATCAGAATGAAGTCTCCGCTAGATTTACCCTAATTACATTATTTCCATGAGAAATCTTCGAAAATGTACCGGAATCCTCTTTTTCGCGGTCTCCCGGCTAAATTTTAGGAAATTTAGAATGCATGCGATTGCAATTTGGCATGCATACTAAATTTGCATGCCATTGCATGCCATTGCATGGCATTGCATGCCATTGCACGCCTTTGCACGCCATTGCACGCCATTGCATGCCATTGCACGCCATTGCATGCCATTGCATGCCATCGCATGCCATTGCACGCCATTGGCATGGCATTGCACGCCATTGGCATGCAATGGCATACAGAACGAATTCTCCGTTAGGTTTACCCTAATTACATTATTTCCATGAGAAATCTTCGAAAATGAACCGGAATCATGTTTTTCGCGTTTTCCCGCCTAAATTTTAGGAATACGGCGAAAACGAGCGTAATTCGTGATCACCATCGAAAAAATCCATATCACAGGAATAAAGATTTGTCGATCAAGTCGTACAGAAATTTTGTTTCGTCAAGATGCAAACAGATTTTCATTTTTAATACTTTTACAAGTCGATGCCAATATATTTTATCCCATCAGAATGAATTCTCCGCTAGATTTACCCTAATTACATTATTTCCATGAGAAATCTTAGAAAATGTACCGGAATCCTCTTTTTCGCGGTCTCCCGGCTAAATTTTAGGAAATTTAGAATGCATGCGATTGCAATTTGACATGCATACTAAATTTGCATGCCATTGCACGCCATTGCATGCCATTGCATGCCATTGCATGCCATTGCATGCCATCGCATGCCATTGCACGCCATTGGCATGCCATTGCATGGCATTGCACGCCATTGGCATGCAATGGCATACAGAACGATTTCTCCGTTAGGTTTACCCTAATTACATTGTTTCCATGAGAAATCTTCGAAAATGAACCGGAATCATGTTTTTCGCGTTTTCCCGCCTAAATTTTAGGAATACGGCGAAAACGAGCGTAATTCGTGATCACCATCAAAAAAATCCATATCACAGGAATAAAGATTTGTCGATCAAGTCGTACAGAAATTTTGTTTCGTCAAGATGCAAACAGATTTTCATTTTTAATACTTTTACAAGTCGATGCCAATATATTTTATCCCATCAGAATGAATTCTCCGCTAGATTTACACTAATTACATTATTTCCATGAGAAATCTTAGAAAATGTACCGGAATCCTCTTTTTCGCGGTCTCCCGGCTAAATTTTAGGAAATTTAGAATGCATGCGATTGCAATTTGGCATGTATACTAAATTTGCATGCCATTGCATGCCATTGCATGGCATTGCATGCCATTGCATGCCATTGCACGCCATTGCACGCCATTGCACGCCATTGCATGCCATTGCATGCCATTGCACGCCATTGCATGCCATTGCATGCCATTGCATGCCATCGCATGCCATTGCACACCATTGGCATGCCATTGCATGGCATTGCACGCCATTGGCATGCAATGGCATACAGAACGAATTCTCCGTTAGGTTTACCCTAATTACATTCTTTCCATGAGAAATCTTCGAAAATGAACCGGAATCATGTTTTTCGCGTTTTCCCGCCTAAATTTTAGGAATACGGCGAAAACGAGCGTAATTCGTGATCACCATCAAAAAAATCCATATCACAGGAATAAAGATTTGTCGATCAAGTCGTACAGAAATTTTGTTTCGTCAAGATGCAAACAGATTTTCATTTTTAATACTTTTACAAGTCGATGCCAATATATTTTATCTCATCAGAATGAATTCTCCGCTAGATTTACCCTAATTACATTATTTCCATGAGAAATCTTCGAAAATGTACCGGAATCCTCTTTTTCGCGGTCTCCCGGCTAAATTTTAGGAAATTTAGAATGCATGCGATTGCAATTTGGCATGCATACTAAATTTGCATGCCATTGCATGCCATTGCATGGCATTGCATGGCATTGCATGCCATTGCACGCCATTGCACGCCATTGCATGCCATTGCACGCCATTGCATGCCATTGCACGCCATTGCATGCCATTGCATGCCATTGCATGCCATTGCATGCCATTGCATGCCATTGCATGCCATTGCATGCCATTGCACGCCATTGCATGCCATTGCATGCCATTGCATGCCATCGCATGCCATTGCACGCCATTAGCATGCCATTGCATGGCATTGCACGCCATTGGCATGCAATGGCATACAGAACGAATTCTCCGTTAGGTTTACCCTAATTACATTGTTTCCATGAGAAATCTTCGAAAATGACCCGGAATCATGTTTTTCGCGTTTTCCCGCCTAAATTTTAGGAATACGGCGAAAACGAGCGTAATTCGTGATCACCATCAAAAAAATCCATATCACAGGAATAAAGATTTGTCGATCAAGTCGTACAGAAATTTTGTTTCGTCAAGATGCAAACAGATTTTCATTTTTAATACTTTTACAAGTCGATGCCAATATATTTTATCCCATCAGAATGAATTCTCCGCTAGATTTACCCTAATTACATTATTTCCATGAGAAATCTTAGAAAATGTACCGGAATCCTCTTTTTCGCGGTCTCCCGGCTAAATTTTAGGAAATTTAGAATGCATGCGATTGCAATTTGGCATGCATACTAAATTTGCATGCCATTGCATGCCATTGCATGGCATTGCATGGCATTGCATGCCATTGCACGCCATTGCACGCCATTGCACGCCATTGCACGCCATTGCATGCCATTGCATGCCATTGCACGCCATTGCATGCCATTGCATGCCATTGCATGCCATTGCATGACATTGCATGCCATTGTACGCCATTGCATGCCATTGCACGCCATTGCCTGCCATTGCACGCCATTGGCATGCCATTGCACGCCATTGGCATGCCATTGGCATGCAATGGCATACAGAACGAATTCTCCGTTAGGTTTACCCTAATTACATTGTTTCCATGAGAAACCTTCGAAAAAGTACCGGAATCCTTTTGTCGCGTTTTCCCGGCTTAATTTAAAAAAAATACGGCGAAAACGAGCGTAATTGGTGATCACCATAAAAAATTTCATATTACAGGAATAAAGATTCATCGCTAAAGTCGTGCCGAAACGTTGTTTCGTCAAGATGCAAACAGATTGTGATTTTTAATGTTTTTACAAGTCGATTCCAAGATATATTTTATCCCATCAAAATGAATTTTCCCTTAGATTCACCTTAATTCCATTATTCCCATGAAAAACTTGGAAAATGTATCGGAATCCTTATTTGGCGTTTTCCCGGCTTAATTTTAGGAATACGGCGAAAACGAGCGTAATTCGCGATCACCATAAAAGATTCACCCTAATTCCATTATTTCCATGAGAAATCTTCGGAAACGTATCGGATTCCTTTTTCGGCGTTTTCCCGGCTAAATTTTAGGAATACGGCGAAAACGATCGTAATTTGTGATCACCATAAATGATTCACCCTAATTACATTATTTCCATGAGAAATCTTCGAAAACGTACCGGAATCTTTTTTTCGTGTTTTCCCAGCTAAGTATTAGGAATACGGCGAAAACGAGCGTAATTCGTGATCACCATAAAAGATTCACCCTAATACCAATATTTCCATGAGAAATCTTCGGAAACGTACCGGATTCCTTTTTTCGCGTTTTCCCGGCTCAATTTTTGCAATGCGGTGAAAAAGAGCATTATTCGTAATCACCTTAAAAAAATCCATATCACAGGAATAAAGATTTATCGATGAAGTCGTCAAGATGCAAACAGATTATGATTTTTAATACTTTTACAAGGCCATTCCAATATATTTAACCCATCCGAACGAAATCTCCGTTAGATTCAACCTAATTACATTATTACCATGAGAAATCTTCGAAAAAGTACCGGAATCCTTTTTTTCGTGTTTTCCCGGATAAATTTTAGGAATACGGCGAAAACGAGCGCAATCCGTAATCACCATAAAAAAATCCATATCACAGGAATAAAGATTTGTCGATCAAGTCGTACAGAAATTTTGTTTCGTCAAGATGCAAACAGATTTTCATTTTTAATACTTTTACAAGTCGATGCCAATATATTTTATCCCATCAGAATGAATTCTCCGCTAGATTTACCCTAATTAGATTATTTCCATGAGAAATCTTCGAAAATGTACCGGAATCCTCTTTTTCGCGGTCTCCCGGCTAAATTTTAGGAAATTTAGAATGCATGCGATTGCAATTTGGCATGCATACTAAATTTGCATGCCATTGCATGGCATTGCATGCCATTGCATGCCATTGCACGCCATTGCACGCCATTGCATGCCATTGTACGCCATTGCACGCCATTGCATGCCATTGCATGCCATCGCATGCCATTGCACGCCATTGGCATGCCATTGCATGGCATTGCACGCCATTGGCATGCAATGGCATACAGAACGAATTCTCCGTTAGGTTTACCCTAATTACATTGTTTCCATGAGAAATCTTCGAAAATGAACCGGAATCATGTTTTTCGCGTTTTCCCGCCTAAATTTTAGGAATACGGCGAAAACGAGCGTAATTCGTGATCACCATGAAAAAAATCCATATCACAGGAATAAAGATTTGTCGATCAAGTCGTACAGAAATTTTGTTTCGTCAAGATGCAAACAGATTTTCATTTTTAATACTTTTACAAGTCGATGCCAATATATTTTATCCCATCAGAATGAATTCTCCGCTAGATTTACCCTAATTACATTATTTCCATGAGAAATCTTCGAAAATGTACCGGAATCCTCTTTTTCGCGGTCTCCCGGCTAAATTTTAGGAAATTTAGAATGCATGCGATTGCAATTTGGCATGCATACTAAATTTGCATGCCATTGCATGGCATTGCATGCCATTGCATGCCATTGCACGCCATTGCACGCCATTGCACGCCATTGCATGCCATTGCATGCCATTGCACGCCATTGCATGCCATTGCATGACATTGCATGCCATTGTACGCCATTGCATGCCATTGCACGCCATTGCACGCCATTGCATGTCATTGCATGCCATCGCATGCCATTGCACGCCATTGGCATGCCATTGCATGGCATTGCACGCCATTGGCATGCAATGGCATACAGAACGAATTCTCCGTTAGGTTTACCCTAATTACATTGTTTCCATAGGAAATCTTCGAAAATGAACCGGAATCATGTTTTTCGCGTTTTCCCGCCTAAATTTTAGGAATACGGCGAAAACGAGCGTAATTCGTGATCACCATCAAAAAAATCCATATCACAGGAATAAAGATTTGTCGATCAAGTCGTACAGAAATTTTGTTTCGTCAAGATGCAAACAGATTTTCATTTTTAATACTTTTACAAGTCGATGCCAATATATTTTATCCCATCAGAATGAATTCTCCGCTAGATTTACCCTAATTACATTATTTCCATGAGAAATCTTAGAAAATGTACCGGAATCCTCTTTTTCGCGGTCTCCCGGCTAAATTTTAGGAAATTTAGAATGCATGCGATTGCAATTTGGCATGCATACTAAATTTGCATGCCATTGCATGCCATTGCATGGCATTGCATGCCATTGCATGGCATTGCATGCCATTGCATGCCATTGCATGCCATTGCACGCCATTGCACGCCATTGCACGCCATTGCACGCCATTGCATGCCATTGCATGCCATTGCATGCCATTGCATGCCATTGCACGCCATTGCATGCCATTGCATGCCATTGCATGCCATTGGCATGCAATGGCATACAGAACGAATTCTCCGTTAGGTTTACCCTAATTACATTGTTTCCATGAGAAACCTTCGAAAAAGTACCGGAAGACGAAAACTGATACGAGGTGTTATGAGGATTTGAAAAAAAATGAGATCTTCACAGCGTGAGATAGGTACGTATTTTCACTTTTCTATACGGACGGTTTCCGGAAATCCAAAAGGGTTGCAAAGAACCCTCATATTCTTAGAAGGAAAAACAAACTTTGTTTGTTTTTCCTTCTAAGAATATGAGAATACCGGCGTCGTCTAAAGCGTCGAAATTTGAGCGACTTAAAAAAAAATTTACTTATTTATTCATTTTACTTGTGGTCATAGTGAGTGGACAATTCGGGCAGTTCAGGAAGCTGCGAGTACGACGAATTATTTACGTGATAAATATAAAATCATTGTTGCGCTTGATGTTTCCGCGCGAGTTTCAACGTCGTTGGTGCATGCTGAGTCGTTGCAACGCGGCTCGAGCGACTACCGGCTCGCACCAAGCGATCAAAGATGAAATCGATGCTCAGGATGGTTTTTGGAGCTTCAATCGGGTATCCCTAAACGTTTCACTCAATATCGTTCTCGATCGCATCTTATTATTTTCGGTCACAGCGAGTGGACAAGTCGTGCGGTCTTGCGAGTCGCCACTACGACAACAGGGTGGTTATTTATGCGATAAAGATGAAAGCATCGTTTCCCACGACGTTTCCGCACGACTTTGAACGTTGTTCGATCATCCTCGTCATAGCAGTCGTCGATTTCATCTTCGATCAAGCAAGCGATTGCGAATAAGGGCAAGGTGCGTCGTTGAACCGCATCTCGAGCGACCACCGGCTCGCACCAAGCGCCTAAGATGACATTATCGTTGCCTTCGACGTTTCCGCACAACTTTGAACGTCGTTCGACCATCCCCGTCATAGCGGACGTCAATTTCATCTAGGATCCAGCAAACGATTGCGAATAAGAGCATGGTGCGTCGTTGAAACGCAGCTCGAGCGGCTACCGGCTCGCGACAAACGAACAAAGACGAATTCGATGCACCGAACGGCAATCGGACATCCCTGAAATGATCGACTAAAAGTCGTTCTCGAGAAGTAGCCAGAAGATTCAGACACGCGCAATTTTTTTTTGTACAAGGTGTACAACACAGCAATTGGGTGTTGTTCCATGTCACTCTCTGCTGATTTATTAAGTCTAATATTTTTTTTCAACTACTAGAGACTTCTAGTATACATGAGAAAACATGTCAGAAGGAGCGAGAAGCATCGGGCGAACGGAATAATTTTTTTGATCGAAAGTGTACCAAACAACGGTGAAACAGCCACACCTCTCATACCGTGATGACTGTTGGCTAGCGATTTTTTTGTAGTACTAGAGAGTTTTGGTACACATAAAAACATCTGTGATAAGTAACAAGATTTTTCAAACGAGCGAAATGATTTTTGTATGGAAGCTTCACCACACAACAATCGAGTCTTTTTTTATTCCACACTCTGATGATTTATTATGGTGTAATATTTTTTGACAGCACTAAAAAGTTATAGTAAGCATAAAATCATATGCGAGAAGTATCCAGAAGCTCCAGATACCCGAAAATATTTTTTTTTCAGTGAAGCTCTACTACAAGACAATCGAGCAGTGTCACCTCTCATTCCTTGATGGCTTATTGCGGTCTAGTATTTTTTTTACAATACTAGAGAGTTATAGCATACCCAAAAAGGTATCCGAGAAATAGTCAGAAGATTGAGAGGCGCGAAATCATTTTTTTCATGAAAGTTGTACGGTAGAACAATCGAGCAGTGTCACTTTTCATCCCTCGATGACTTATTGTTTTTTAATATATTTTTTCAAGTGGTAGACAGTTCTAGTACATATAAAAACATGTGTGAGAAGGATAAGAAGCTTCAGACGCGCGATATTATTGTTTTTATCGAAGCTGTATCATACAACATTCGAGAAGTCTCACCTCTCATTCCTTGCGGATTTAATGTTGTCCAATATTTTTTTTTGGAGTACTGGAGAGTACTAGTATACATAAAAACATATGTGAAAAGCAGCCAAAAGATTCAGACATACGCTATTTTTTTTTTTTTTTTTGGTAGAAGGTGTACAATACAACAATCGAGTGTTGTTCTATCTCACTCTCTGCTGATTTTTTAAGTCTAATTTTTTTTCGACTATTAGTACATATAAAGACACGTGTGACAAGAAGCCAGAAGCTTCGGACGAACGAAATAATTTTGTTGATAGAAACTGTACCATACAACGTTCCAGCAATCTCACCACTCATCCCTTGATGACTGATTGCTGTCTAATTTTTTTTTTTTTGTGTGATCTGCTGTTAGATAGGCGTTATTTCTAGGTACTTTCTGGGTAGGACACTATGGAATTTGTATTGTTCGATGTATTCGAAAAGAGTTCTGGCTCCTAACTGTTGTCAAATAATTTTTAAATAAAATTATCAGCATCTGAACTATGCAAGTGTGATCTGCTGATGGATAGGCGTTAGTTCTAGGGACTTTCTGGGTAGGATACTATGGTATTTGTTTCGCATGATATATTCGAAAATAGTTCTGGCTTCTTACTGTTGTCAAATAATTGTAAACAAATTTTATCAGCATCTTAACTATGCAAGTGTGATCTGCTGATGGATAGGCGTTAGTTCTAGGTACTTTCTGGGTAGTATACTATGGGATTTGTATTGTTCGATGTATTCGAAAAGAGTTCTGGCTCCTAACTGTTGTCAAATAATTGTAAAAAAAAATTATCAGCATCTGAACTATGCAAGTGTGATCTGCTGATAGATAGGCGTTATTTCTAGGTACTTTCTGGGTAGTATACTATGGGATTTGTATTGTTCGATGTATTCGAAAAGAGTTCTGGCTTCTAACTGTTGTCAAATAATTGTAAAAAAAATTTATCAGCATGTTAACTATGCAAGTGTGATCTGCTGATGGATAGGCGTTAGTTCTAGGTACTTTCTGGGTAGGATACTATGGAATTTGTATTGTTCGATGTATTCGAAAAGAGTTCTGGCTCCTAACTGTTAGCAAATAATTGTAAAAAAAAAAATATCAGCATCTGAACTATGCAAGTGTGATCTGCTGATAGATAGGCGTTATTTCTAGGTCCTTTCTGGGTAGGATACTATGGAATTTGTATTGTTCGATGTATTCGAAAAGAGTTCTGGCTCCTAACTGTTTTCAAATAATTTTAAAATAAAATTATCAGCATCTGAACTATGCAAGTGTGATCTGCTGATGGATAGGCGTTGGTTCTAGGGACTTTCTGGGTAGGATACTCTGGTATTTGTTTCGCATGATATATTCGAAAAGAGTTCTGGCTTCTTACTGTTGTCAAATAATTGTAAACAAATTTTATCAGCATCTTAACCATGCAAGTGTGATCTGCTGATGGATAGGCGTTAGTTCTAGGTACTTTCTGGGTAGTATACGATGGGATTTGTATTGTTCGATGTATTCGAAAAGAGTTCTGGCTTCTAACTGTTGTCAAACAATTGTAAAAAAAATTTATCAGCATCTTAACTATGCAAGTGTGATCTGCTGATGGATAGGCGTTAGTTCTAGGTACTTTCTGGGTAGGATACTATGGAATTTATATTGTTCGATGTATTCGAAAAGAGTTCTGGCTCCTAACTGTTAGCAAATAATTGTAAAAAAAAATTATCAGCATCAGAACTATGCAAGTGTGATCTGCTGATAGATAGGCGTTATTTCTAGGTACTTTCTGGGTAGGATACTATGGAATTTGTATTGTTCGATGTATTCGAAAAGAGTTCTGGCTCCTAACTGTTGTCAAATAATTTTTAAATAAAATTATCAGCATCTGAACTATGCAAGTGTGATCTGCTGATGGATAGGCGTTAGTTCTAGGGACTTTCTGGGTAGGATACTATGGTATTTGTTTCGCATGATATATTCGAAAAGAGTTCTGGCTTCTTACTGTTGTCAAATAATTGTAAACAAATTTTATCAGCATCTTAACTATGCAAGTGTGATCTGCTGATGGATAGGCGTTAGTTCTAGGTACTTTCTCGGTAGTATACTATGGGATTTGTATTGTTCGATGTATTCGAAAAGAGTTCTGGCTCCTAACTGTTGTCAAATAATTGTAAAAAAAAATTATCAGCATCTGAACTATGCAAGTGTGATCTGCTGATAGATAGGCGTTATTTCTAGGTACTTTCTGGGTAGTATACTATGGGATTTGTATTGTTCGATGTATTCGAAAAGAGTTCTGGCTTCTAACTGTTGTCAAATAATTGTAAAAAAAATTTATCAGCATGTTAACTATGCAAGTGTGATCTGCTGATGGATAGGCGTTAGTTCTAGGTACTTTCTGGGTAGGATACTATGGAATTTGTATTGTTCGATGTATTCGAAAAGAGTTCTGGCTCCTAACTGTTAGCAAATAATTGTAAAAAAAAAAATATCAGCATCTGAACTATGCAAGTGTGATCTGCTGATAGATAGGCGTTATTTCTAGGTCCTTTCTGGGTAGGATACTATGGAATTTGTATTGTTCGATGTATTCGAAAAGAGTTCTGGCTCCTAACTGTTTTCAAATAATTTTAAAATAAAATTATCAGCATCTGAACTATGCAAGTGTGATCTGCTGATGGATAGGCGTTGGTTCTAGGGACTTTCTGGGTAGGATACTCTGGTATTTGTTTCGCATGATATATTCGAAAAGAGTTCTGGCTTCTTACTGTTGTCAAATAATTGTAAACAAATTTTATCAGCATCTTAACCATGCAAGTGTGATCTGCTGATGGATAGGCGTTAGTTCTAGGTACTTTCTGGGTAGTATACGATGGGATTTGTATTGTTCGATGTATTCGAAAAGAGTTCTGGCTTCTAACTGTTGTCAAACAATTGTAAAAAAAATTTATCAGCATCTTAACTATGCAAGTGTGATCTGCTGATGGATAGGCGTTAGTTCTAGGTACTTTCTGGGTAGGATACTATGGAATTTATATTGTTCGATGTATTCGAAAAGAGTTCTGGCTCCTAACTGTTGTCAAATAATTTTTAAATAAAATTATCAGCATCTGAACTATGCAAGTGTGATCTGCTGATGGATAGGCGTTAGTTCTAGGGACTTTCTGGGTAGGATACTATGGTATTTGTTTCGCATGATATATTCGAAAAGAGTTCTGGCTTCTTACTGTTGTCAAATAATTGTAAACAAATTTTATCAGCATCTTAACTATGCAAGTGTGATCTGCTGATGGATAGGCGTTAGTTCTAGGTACTTTCTGGGTAGTATACTATGGGATTTGTATTGTTCGATGTATTCGAAAAGAGTTCTGGCTCCTAACTGTTGTCAAATAATTGTAAAAAAAAATTATCAGCATCTGAACTATGCAAGTGTGATCTGCTGATAGATAGGCGTTATTTCTAGGTACTTTCTGGGTAGTATACTATGGGATTTGTATTGTTCGATGTATTCGAAAAGAGTTCTGGCTTCTAACTATTGTCAAATAATTGTAAAAAAAATTTATCAGCATCTTAACTGTGCAAGTGTGATCTGCTGGTGAAGAGGCGTTAGTTCTAGGTACTTTCTGGGTAGGATACTATGGAATTTGTATTGTTCGATCTATTCCAAAAGAGTTCTGCCTCCTAACTGTTGTCAAATAATTATAAAAAAAAATTATCAGCATCTGAACTATGCAAGTGTGATCTGCTGATAGATAGGCGTTATTTCTAGGTACTTTCTGGGTAGTATACTATGGGATTTGTATTGTTGTGATAAATTTTTTTTACAATTATTTGACAACAGTTAGAAGCCAGAACTCTTTTCGAATACATCGAACAATACAAATCCCATAGTATACTACCCAGAAAGTACCTAGAAATAACGCCTATCCATCAGCAGATCACACTTGCATAGTTAAAATGCTGATACATTTTTTTTACAATTATTTGACAACAGTTAGAAGCCAGAACTCTTTTCGAATACATCGAACAATACAAATCCCATAGTATACTACCCAGAAAGTACCTAGAAATAACGCCTATCTATCAGCAGATCACACTTGCATAGTTCAGATGCTGATAATTTTTTTTTACAATTATTTGACAACAGTTAGGAGCCAGAACTCTTTTCGAATACATCGAACAATACAAATCCCATAGTATACTACCCAGAAAGTACCTAGAACTAACGCCTATCCATCAGCAGATCACACTTGCATAGTTAAGATGCTGATAAAATTTGTTTACAATTATTTGACAACAGTAAGAAGCCAGAATTCTTTTCGAATATATCATGCGAAACAAATACCATAGTATCCTACCCAGAAAATCTCCTAGAACTAACGCCTATCCATCAGCAGATCACACTTGCATAGTTCAGATGCTGATAATTTTATTTTAAAATTTTTTGACAACAGTTAGGAGCCAGAACTCTTTTCGAATACATCGAACAATACAAATTCCATAGTATCCTACCCAGAAAGTACCTAAAAAATAACGCCTATCTATCAGCAGATCACACTTGCATAGTTCAGATACTGATAATTTTTTTTTACAATTATTTTCTAACAGTTAGGAGCCAGAACTCTTTTCGAATACATCGAACAATACAAATTCTATAGTATCCTACCCAGAAAGTACCTATAACTAACGCCTATCCATCAGCAGATCACACTTGCATAGTTAAGATGCTGATAAATTTTTTTTACAATTATTTGACAACAGTTAGAAGCCAGAACTCTTTTCGAATACATCGAACAATACAGATCCCATAGTATACTACCCAGAAAGTACCTAGAAATAACGCCTATCTATCAGCAGATCACACTTGCATAGTTCAGATGCTGATAATTTTTTTTTACAATTATTTGACAACAGTTAGGAGCCAGAACTCTTTTCGAATACATCGAACAATACAAATTCCATAGTATCCTACCCAGAAAGTACCTAGAACTAACGCCTATCCACCAGCAGATCACACTTGCATAGTTAAGATGCTGATAAATTTTTTTTACAATTATTTGACAACAGTTAGAAGCCAGAACTCTTTTCGAATACATCGTACAATACAAATTCCATAGTATCCTACCCAGAAAGTACCTAGAACTAACGCCTATCCATCAGCAGATCACACTTGCATAGTTAAGATGCTGATAAATTTTTTTTACAATTATTTGACAACAGTTAGAAGCCAGAACTCTTTTCGAATACATCATACGAAACAAATACCATAGTATCCTACCCAGAAAGTACCGAGAACTAACGCCTATCCATCAGCAGATCACACTTGCATAGTTAAGATGCTGATAAATTTTTTTTACAATTATTTGACAACAGTTAGAAGCCAGAACTCTTTTCGAATACATCGAACAATACAAATCCCATAGTATACTACCCAGAAAGTACCTAGAAATAACGCCTATCTATCAGCAGATCACACTTGCATAGTTCAGATGCTGATAATGTCGTTGAGAGTGGATCGACGGAAAAGCGAAAGAATGCGCAGACGTAAGGGAAGATGAGACAAACGACAAGTATAATCGAGGAGAAATAAGAAACGCAAGAATGCCAATGAGTGACAGTAAGATAATAACGAAGGACGAAAGAGCGACGAATAACAGGCGACGACACCCGAAAAGACAATTCACGCTCATTCGCTTGTGTTCCGCGCGGCTTGACGCTCTGAACTTGCGCACCCAAGATGACGGAAAGCGTTAGCAGACGATACACGAAACGTCACATCACCAGAAAAAGCGAGACAGATGCCGATCTGCCTTGCTTGTCGTCTGCTACGTGCCCCGCGCTCGGCTCCGAGGACTGAGTGGCGGCGTCGATCATGGCGGACTGTAGTCCTATGACAATGCATCGAACGCCCAAATTCTAATGCTTCCCATTCAAAATCTATTCGACGGAAACAAAAAGACCATTAGTTTAAGAAAAACATAAATTGACGCAATTTATTATGTAACTGCAAAACAAGTTTCTGATTCCGCAAAGTATAACTTAAAAAATCAGTGATGTACCCCTAGACCACACGGCTCTTGAAATCTCACTTTATTTGCATACCTTGAAAAGTTGTGTGGAAGTATTCACTTTCTACTCTATTGCAGAACCACCATACATCTCATGAAATCTATTGCGTCGTATAAATTTTGGTGTAATGAACATAGTTTTGGCAGGCTGAAGGTTTGAACTACGGTCCGCACCACTTGCTGGTGGAAAAGGAATATCGATATTACTCTCGACACCTATCGCTCCATTTCCGATAATCTGTCTCAGTACAGTGGAACATCTCATTTCTAATAATCCTGTATGCCTGATGTGATGTTACAATTTGAAATAATCTATGTAGATAAATTGTTGCAAAAGTTACTTTTGCAAGCGGTAGGGACGTTTCTGTAAGAAAATCGTGTATCTTCCCGAGCTTTTTTTCTTAACCATGCACGCCAAGTCGTTGCCCAGCTTTTCTAGTGATACATACATACAGTACTTGTGTGATGCATACGTTGTACTTTTATATAATCGTGATTCGTACTTTTATTATAAGAGTAAAATGGTTTTTGAAAACAAAATATTGAGAAAAATGGTATTACTAGAGTTTGGTAATTTTCTGTACGTTTCTGGTAAATTTGCTTGGCTTTTTCATAAAAAGTTATTTCACTTCTTTTGTACGTTTGAGTTGAAAAATTAGAATCTAAATAAAACTATTGTTTGAAAGAATCACAAATATTTCGAGGTTAATTAGAATCTTGTAGATAGTGAAACAACCGATAATTTTTTCGAGGGCATTTTTTATTACTTGGCGTTTTTTTTTACTTGTTAAAGTTTTTTAGGGGGATTTCATATCTTTTTGAAACGGAAATACTTCATTTTTTATAGTTATAAACTTACCGTAGTTATAAACTTAACGAGTTTTTGGGCGATTATTGATAATAATAAGATTATCTTAACTTATTAATTGAATTTACAAATTGAGAAATGTTTTTGTTGTCCAGTTGAAACAGATGTACAGTCACTGACAAAACCTCAGTCAAGCACACGCCAATATCGTCGAATTTGACTTCAGTTGGTATTGAAAGTGGAAAATTAACATTTCTCAGTGTTAATTTATTATTAAATTAGCCGCTTGTAAGGCTAAACTTGTACGATATGATCTAGACTTGTAAATTTACGATTCGCCCATTTTGGACTAATTTATTGTCTGACGGTCCATCCAGTAATACCGTAAAATTAAATAATGTATTGTTTTGAATAAATTATAAATAAGGAAAAATAAATATTCATGTGTTTTACAATTTTCATCAACCGTAAGCCCTGAAAAGTACCTTTATAAACTTTATTTTTCAAACCACCCCAACATATTTTTTTCATTTCTTTATTTTTATTATTATAGAGAGTAATCTTTGTGAAAATTTAACTTGTCTAAGACTGTGTGAAAATGTCGTAACGATTTGTTCAGTATGAAAATAAAAAAAATTTGGGCTATTAAAATGAAAAAGTTTTCGATGCATCTTTCAATACAAACTTCAACGTCATCAAGCTGTATACTATAGAAAGTACGGCACCTACCGATCATAATCGTGGTCGAGAAAAAAAGCAAAAATACTTGTTTAAACAAATATTTTTGCATTACTTTTACCGTTGATTTTTGCAGCGCGTACGCAACAATCATATTTGATGAGGGGTACAGAAAGTACCGCGCTTACCGATCACAATCGTGGTCGAGAATAAATTCTTGAATGGTTTAAACAATTTTTTACGCATTGTTTTTGCCGTTATGTTTTGCAGCGCGCAAGCAGTAATCATATTTGCTGAGAGGTACAGAAAGTACCGCACCGACCGATTACAATCGTGGTCGAGAAGAAATGCTTTAATTGTTTACACAATTATTGTCGCATTATTTTTACCATTGAGTTTTGCAACGCGTAAAGAGCAATCATATTTACTGAGAGGTATAGGAAGTACTGTATCTACCGATCACAAACGTGGTCGAGAAAAAACAAATTGATAATTGTTGAAACAATTATTTTTGAATTATTTTTTACCGTTATGCTTTGGAGCGTGCAAACAGCAATCATATATACTGAGAGGCAATCATATATGCTCAAATTACCGTATCTACCGATCACAATCGTGATCGAGAATGAACGCATTCATAATTTTTTAAACAATTATGTTTGCATTATTTTTATTGTTAGGTTTTGCGGTCCGCAAGCAGCAATTTATTTGCCGAGAGGTACTGAAAGTACCGTATCTACCGATCACAATCCTGGTCGAGATAAACGCATTCATAATTGTTATTATGATTGCATTATTTTTATTGTTAGGTTTTGCGGCTCGCAATCAGCAATTTATTTGCTGAGAGGTACTGAAAGTACCGTATCTACCGATTACAATCATAGTCGAGATAAACGCATTCATAATTGTTTAAACAATTATGGCTGCATTATTTTTAACGTTGGATTTTACATAGCGCAAGCAGCAATCATAATTATTAAGAGGTTTGAAAGTACCGTATCTCCCGATCACAATCGTGATCGAGGAAAAATGCAAAAATAATTTTTTAAACAATTATTTTTGCATTATTTTTAGCGTACCGTTTTGCGGCTCGCAAACAGCAATCTATTTGCTGAGAGGTACTGAAAGTACCGTATCTACCGATCACAATCGTGGTCGAGAATAAATGCATTCATAATTGTTTAAACTATTATGTTTGTATTATTTATACCGTAAATGTTTACTGAGCCAATCGCTACCCTCAGCAAGGACTCTTTCTGCGAAATTCGTGTTTTTGAATTTCTTGCGAAGTCGGCGTTGAGAAAAGAAAATAAAGTTCTTTCTCGACGCTGACTGTGTTTATGTATGTTTGTGCATGTATATACGCTCACGCGGTGTATATGCGCTCACGCGGTGTGTACGCGCTACGAAGGATGTATGTGGTGCGCTACGACAGCACACCACCATACACGCATATACGCGTTGCGAGACGCAGGAAGGCATTTACAATCTCCCGGTAGGTAGCAGGGGTTCGTACGAGTTCTGCCCTACCGACTGGAGCCGGGGCTGCGGCGAAGTCTTGCTGCGGGGACCGTTCCCTCTTAAAGCCGACAGAGGCTATACATTCGAAGAACCCGACTTTTGACGCTTCTAGCGCGCCATTGTTTGTTTATAGTAGCACCTCTCTGAAGTGAGCAAACAGTGCACTTCACGCTGAAACCTAAGCGTTCCCATCATGTTAACGCTTTCCCCAAAAGGACGTATGTAGTATAGCTTACGATGCGACCGAATAACTTTATCCCTCCAAGTTCTAAAGTGTTGAAGAATTTTTGTGGTAAAAAAGTCGCTCGGAAATTCGGCTAATATTACGAGATCTCAAGTTTGAGTAGGCGGATCGAAAAATGACCCAAACAAAATCGATAGGAAAAAATAACATTTGATTGGTAAAATGTCATTAGATTTTCGATTCGTCTCCGCGTTTTCGCGTAATGTCGATTATAAGTTAAAAAGTCGTCTGCTAAAACCCATCTTGGCGTATAAAGAGTGCGCGGCGTGTCGTGTCGTGACAGTCGTTTTTTTTTTATTACTTGGCGTCGAGACGCTGCCGCGTCTCTTGATACGGCGAAAACGAGCGTAATTCGTGATCACCATAAAAGATTCACCCTAATACCAATATTTCCATGAGAAATCTTCGGAAACGTAACGGATTCCTTTTTTCGCGTGTTCCCGGCTCAATTTTTGCAATGCGGTGAAAAAGAGCATTATTCGTAATCACCTTTAAAAAATCCATATCACAGGAATAAAGATTTATCGATGAAGTCGTCAAGATGCAAACAGATTATGATTTTTAATACTTTTACAAGGCCATTCCAATATATTTAACCCATCCGAACGAAATCTCCGTTAGATTCAACCTAATTACATTATTACCATGAGAAATCTTCGAAAAAGTACCGGAATCCTTTTTTTCGTGTTTTCCCGGATAAATTTTAGGAATACGGCGAAAACGAGCGCAATTCGTAATCACCATAAAAAAATCCATATCGCAGGAATGAAGATTTATCGATGAAGTCGTCAAGATTCAAACAGATTGTGATTTTTAATACTTTTACAAGTCCATTCCAATATATTTTATCCCATCGGAAGGAATTCTCCGTTAGATTCACCCAAATTACATTATTTCCATGAGAAATCTTCGAAAATGAACCGGAATCATGTTTTACGCGTTTTCCCGCCTAAATGTTAGGAATACGGCGAAAACGAGCGTAATTCGTGATCACCATCAAAAAAATCCATATCACAGGAATAAAGATTTGTCGATCAAGTCGTACAGAAATTTTGTTTCGTCACGATGCAAACAGATTTTCATTTTTAATACTTTTACAAGTCCATTCCAATATATTTTATCCCATCGGAAGGAATTCTCCGTTAGATTCACCCAAATTACATTATTTCCATGAGAAATCTTCGAAAATGAACCGGAATCATGTTTTACGCGTTTTCCCGCCTAAATGTTAGGAATACGGCGAAAACGAGCGTAATTCGTGATCACCATCAGAAAAATCCATATCACAGGAATAAAGATTTGTCGATCAAGTCGTACAGAAATTTTGTTTCGTCACGATGCAAACAGATTTTCATTTTTAATACTTTTACAAGTCGATGCCAATATATTTTATCCCATCAGAATGAATTCTCCGCTAGATTTACCCTAATTACATTATTTCCATGAGAAATCTTCGAAAATGTACCGGAATCCTCTTTTTCGCGGTCTCCCGGCTAAATTTTAGGAAATTTAGAATGCATGCGATTGCAATTTGGCATGCATACTAAATTTGAATGCCATTGCATGGCATTGCATGCCATTGCATCCCTTTGCATGTCATTGCAAGCCATTGCATGCCATTGCATGCCATTGCATGCCATTGCATGCCATTGCACGCCATTGCATGCCATTGCATGACATTGCATGCCATTGTACGCCATTGCATGCCATTGCACGCCATTGCACGCCATTGCATGCCATTGCATGCCATCGCATGCCATTGCACGCCATTGGCATGCCATTGCATGGCATTGCACGCCATTGGCATGCAATGGCATACAGAACGAATTCTCCGTTAGGTTTACCCTAATTACATTGTTTCCATGAGAAATCTTCGAAAATGAACCGGAATCATGTTTTTCGCGTTTTCCCGCCTAAATTTTAGGACTACGGCGAAAACGAGAGTAATTCGTGATCACCATCAAAAAAATCCATATCACAGGAATAAAGATTTGTCGATCAAGTCGTACAGAAATTTTGTTTCGTCAAGATGCAAACAGATTTTCATTTTTAATACTTTTACAAGTCGATGCCAATATATTTTATCTCATCAGAATGAAGTCTCCGCTAGATTTACCCTAATTACATAATTTCCATGAGAAATCTTCGAAAATGTACCGGAATCCTCTTTTTGGCGGTCTCCCGGCTAAATTTTAGGAAATTTAGAATGCATGCGATTGCAATTTGGCATGCATACTAAATTTGCATGCCATTGCATGCCATTGCATGGCATTGCATGCCATTGCACGCCTTTGCACGCCATTGCACGCCATTGCATGCCATTGCACGCCATTGCATGCCATTGCATGCCATCGCATGCCATTGCACGCCATTGGCATGGCATTGCACGCCATTGGCATGCAATGGCATACAGAACGAATTCTCCGTTAGGTTTACCCTAATTACATTATTTCCATGAGAAATCTTCGAAAATGAACCGGAATCATGTTTTTCGCGTTTTCCCGCCTAAATTTTAGGAATACGGCGAAAACGAGCGTAATTCGTGATCACCATCAAAAAAATCCATATCACAGGAATAAAGATTTGTCGATCAAGTCGTACAGAAATTTTGTTTCGTCAAGATGCAAACAGATTTTCATTTTTAATACTTTTACAAGTCGATGCCAATATATTTTATCCCATCAGAATGAATTCTCCGCTAGATTTACCCTAATTACATTATTTCCATGAGAAATCTTAGAAAATGTACCGGAATCCTCTTTTTCGCGGTCTCCCGGCTAAATTTTAGGAAATTTAGAATGCATGCGATTGCAATTTGACATGCATACTAAATTTGCATGCCATTGCATGCCATTGCATGGCATTGCATGCCATTGCATGCCATTGCACGCCATTGCACGCCATTGCATGCCATTGCACGCCATTGCATGCCATTGCATGCCATTGCATGCCATTGCATGCCATCGCATGCCATTGCACTCCATTGGCATGCCATTGCATGGCATTGCACGCCATTGGCATGCAATGGCATACAGAACGAATTCTCCGTTAGGTTTACCCTAATTACATTGTTTCCATGAGAAATCTTCGAAAATGAACCGGAATCATGTTTTTCGCGTTTTCCCGCCTAAATTTTAGGAATACGGCGAAAACGAGCGTAATTCGTGATCACCATCAAAAAAATCCATATCACAGGAATAAAGATTTGTCGATCAAGTCGTACAGAAATTTTGTTTCGTCAAGATGCAAACAGATTTTCATTTTTAATACTTTTACAAGTCGATGCCAATATATTTTATCTCATCAGAATGAAGTCTCCGCTAGATTTACCCTAATTACATTATTTCCATGAGAAATCTTCGAAAATGTACCGGAATCCTCTTTTTCGCGGTCTCCCGGCTAAATTTTAGGAAATTTAGAATGCATGCGATTGCAATTTGGCATGCATACTAAATTTGCATGCCATTGCATGCCATTGCATGCCATTGCACGCCTTTGCACGCCATTGCACGCCATTGCATGCCATTGCACGCCATTGCATGCCATTGCATGCCATCGCATGCCATTGCACGCCATTGGCATGGCATTGCACGCCATTGGCATGCAATGGCATACAGAACGAATTCTCCGTTAGGTTTACCCTAATTACATTATTTCCATGAGAAATCTTCGAAAATGAACCGGAATCATGTTTTTCGCGTTTTCCCGCCTAAATTTTAGGAATACGGCGAAAACGAGCGTAATTCGTGATCACCATCAAAAAAATCCATATCACAGGAATAAAGATTTGTCGATCAAGTCGTACAGAAATTTTGTTTCGTCAAGATGCAAACAGATTTTCATTTTTAATACTTTTACAAGTCGATGCCAATATATTTTATCCCATCAGAATGAATTCTCCGCTAGATTTACCCTAATTACATTATTTCCATGAGAAATCTTAGAAAATGTACCGGAATCCTCTTTTTCGCGGTCTCCCGGCTAAATTTTAGGAAATTTAGAATGCATGCGATTGCAATTTGACATGCATACTAAATTTGCATGCCATTGCATGCCATTGCATGGCATTGCATGCCATTGCATGCCATTGCACGCCATTGCACGCCATTGGCATGCCATTGCATGGCATTGCACGCCATTGGCATGCAATGGCATACAGAACGAATTCTCCGTTAGGTTTACCCTAATTACATTGTTTCCATGAGAAATCTTCGAAAATGAACCGGAATCATGTTTTTCGCGTTTTCCCGCCTAAATTTTAGGAATACGGCGAAAACGAGAGTAATTCGTGATCACCATCAAAAAAATCCATGTCACAGGAATAAAGATTTGTCGATCAAGTCGTACAGAAATTTTGTTTCGTCAAGATGCAAACAGATTTTCATTTTTAATACTTTTACAAGTCGATGCCAATATATTTTATCTCATCAGAATGAATTCTCCGCTAGATTTACCCTAATTACATTATTTCCATGAGAAATCTTCGAAAATGTACCGGAATCCTCTTTTTCGCGGTCTCCCGGCTAAATTTTAGGAAATTTAGAATGCATGCGATTGCAATTTGGCATGCATACTAAATTTGCATGCCATTGCATGCCATTGCATGGCATTGCATGCCATTGCACGCCATTGCACGCCATTGCACGCCATTGCATGCCATTGCACGCCATTGCATGCCATTGCACGCCATTGCATGCCATTGCATGCCATGGCATGCCATTGGCATGCCATTGCATGGCATTGCACGCCATTGGCATGCAATCGCATACAGAACGAATTCTCCGTTAGGTTTACCCTAATTACATTGTTTCCATGAGAAATCTTCGAAAATGAACCGGAATCATGTTTTTCGCGTTTTCCCGCCTAAATTTTAGGACTACGGCGAAAACGAGAGTAATTCGTGATCACCATCAAAAAAATCCATATCACAGGAATAAAGATTTGTCGATCAAGTCGTACAGAAATTTTGTTTCGTCAAGATGCAAACAGATTTTCATTTTTAATACTTTTACAAGTCGATGCCAATATATTTTATCTCATCAGAATGAAGTCTCCGCTAGATTTACCCTAATTACATAATTTCCATGAGAAATCTTCGAAAATGTACCGGAATCCTCTTTTTCGCGGTCTCCCGGCTAAATTTTAGGAAATTTAGAATGCATGCGATTGCAATTTGGCATGCATACTATATTTGCATGCCATTGCATGCCATTGCATGGCATTGCATGCCATTGCACGCCTTTGCACGCCATTGCACGCCATTGCATGCCATTGCACGCCATTGCATGCCATTGCATGCCATCGCATGCCATTGCACGCCATTGGCATGGCATTGCACGCCATTGGCATGCAATGGCATACAGAACGAATTCTCCGTTAGGTTTACCCTAATTACATTATTTCCATGAGAAATCTTCGAAAATGAACCGGAATCATGTTTTTCGCGTTTTCCCGCCTAAATTTTAGGAATACGGCGAAAACGAGCGTAATTCGTGATCACCATCAAAAAAATCCATATCACAGGAATAAAGATTTGTCGATCAAGTCGTACAGAAATTTTGTTTCGTCAAGATGCAAACAGATTTTCATTTTTAATACTTTTACAAGTCGATGCCAATATATTTTATCCCATCAGAATGAATTCTCCGCTAGATTTACCCTAATTACATTATTTCCATAAGAAATCTTAGAAAATGTACCGGAATCCTCTTTTTCGCGGTCTCCCGGCTAAATTTTAGGAAATTTAGAATGCATGCGATTGCAATTTGACATGCATACTAAATTTGCATGCCATTGCATGCCATTGCATGGCATTGCATGCCATTGCACGCCTTTGCACGCCATTGCACGCCATTGCATGCCATTGCACGCCATTGCATGCCATTGCATGCCATCGCATGCCATTGCACGCCATTGGCATGGCATTGCACGCCATTGGCATGCAATGGCATACAGAACGAATTCTCCGTTAGGTTTACCCTAATTACATTATTTCCATGAGAAATCTTCGAAAATGAACCGGAATCATGTTTTTCGCGTTTTCCCGCCTAAATTTTAGGAATACGGCGAAAACGAGCGTAATTCGTGATCACCATCAAAAAAATCCATATCACAGGAATAAAGATTTGTCGATCAAGTCGTACAGAAATTTTGTTTCGTCAAGATGCAAACAGATTTTCATTTTTAATACTTTTACAAGTCGATGCCAATATATTTTATCCCATCAGAATGAATTCTCCGCTAGATTTACCCTAATTACATTATTTCCATAAGAAATCTTAGAAAATGTACCGGAATCCTCTTTTTCGCGGTCTCCCGGCTAAATTTTAGGAAATTTAGAATGCATGCGATTGCAATTTGACATGCATACTAAATTTGCATGCCATTGCATGCCATTGCATGGCATTGCATGCCATTGCATGCCATTGCACGCCATTGCACGCCATTGCATGCCATTGCACGCCATTGCATGCCATTGCATGCCATTGCATGCCATCGCATGCCATTGCACTCCATTGGCATGCCATTGCATGGCATTGCACGCCATTGGCATGCAATGGCATACAGAACGAATTCTCCGTTAGGTTTACCCTAATTACATTGTTTCCATGAGAAATCTTCGAAAATGAACCGGAATCATGTTTTTCGCGTTTTCCCGCCTAAATTTTAGGAATACGGCGAAAACGAGCGTAATTCGTGATCACCATCAAAAAAATCCATATCACAGGAATAAAGATTTGTCGATCAAGTCGTACAGAAATTTTGTTTCGTCAAGATGCAAACAGATTTTCATTTTTAATACTTTTACAAGTCGATGCCAATATATTTTATCTCATCAGAATGAAGTCTCCGCTAGATTTACCCTAATTACATTATTTCCATGAGAAATCTTCGAAAATGTACCGGAATCCTCTTTTTCGCGGTCTCCCGGCTAAATTTTAGGAAATTTAGAATGCATGCGATTGCAATTTGGCATGCATACTAAATTTGCATGCCATTGCATGCCATTGCATGGCATTGCATGCCATTGCACGCCTTTGCACGCCATTGCACGCCATTGCATGCCATTGCACGCCATTGCATGCCATTGCATGCCATCGCATGCCATTGCACGCCATTGGCATGGCATTGCACGCCATTGGCATGCAATGGCATACAGAACGAATTCTCCGTTAGGTTTACCCTAATTACATTATTTCCATGAGAAATCTTCGAAAATGAACCGGAATCATGTTTTTCGCGTTTTCCCGCCTAAATTTTAGGAATACGGCGAAAACGAGCGTAATTCGTGATCACCATCAAAAAAATCCATATCACAGGAATAAAGATTTGTCGATCAAGTCGTACAGAAATTTTGTTTCGTCAAGATGCAAACAGATTTTCATTTTTAATACTTTTACAAGTCGATGCCAATATATTTTATCCCATCAGAATGAATTCTCCGCTAGATTTACCCTAATTACATTATTTCCATGAGAAATCTTAGAAAATGTACCGGAATCCTCTTTTTCGCGGTCTCCCGGCTAAATTTTAGGAAATTTAGAATGCATGCGATTGCAATTTGACATGCATACTAAATTTGCATGCCATTGCATGCCATTGCATGGCATTGCATGCCATTGCATGCCATTGCACGCCATTGCACGCCATTGGCATGCCATTGCATGGCATTGCACGCCATTGGCATGCAATGGCATACAGAACGAATTCTCCGTTAGGTTTACCCTAATTACATTGTTTCCATGAGAAATCTTCGAAAATGAACCGGAATCATGTTTTTCGCGTTTTCCCGCCTAAATTTTAGGAATACGGCGAAAACGAGAGTAATTCGTGATCACCATCAAAAAAATCCATATCACAGGAATAAAGATTTGTCGATCAAGTCGTACAGAAATTTTGTTTCGTCAAGATGCAAACAGATTTTCATTTTTAATACTTTTACAAGTCGATGCCAATATATTTTATCTCATCAGGATGAATTCTCCGCTAGATTTACCCTAATTACATTATTTCCATGAGAAATCTTCGAAAATGTACCGGAATCCTCTTTTTCGCGGTCTCCCGGCTAAATTTTAGGAAATTTAGAATGCATGCGATTGCAATTTGGCATGCATACTAAATTTGCATGCCATTGCATGGCATTGCATGCCATTGCATGCCATTGCACGCCATTGCACGCCATTGCACGCCATTGCATGCCATTGCACGCCATTGCATGCCATTGCACGCCATTGCATGCCATTGCATGCCATCGCATGCCATTGGCATGCCATTGCATGGCATTGCACGCCATTGGCATGCAATCGCATACAGAACGAATTCTCCGTTAGGTTTACCCTAATTACATTGTTTCCATGAGAAATCTTCGAAAATGAACCGGAATCATGTTTTTCGCGTTTTCCCGCCTAAATTTTAGGACTACGGCGAAAACGAGAGTAATTCGTGATCACCATCAAAAAAATCCATATCACAGGAATAAAGATTTGTCGATCAAGTCGTACAGAAATTTTGTTTCGTCAAGATGCAAACAGATTTTCATTTTTAATACTTTTACAAGTCGATGCCAATATATTTTATCTCATCAGAATGAAGTCTCCGCTAGATTTACCCTAATTACATAATTTCCATGAGAAATCTTCGAAAATGTACCGGAATCCTCTTTTTCGCGGTCTCCCGGCTAAATTTTAGGAAATTTAGAATGCATGCGATTGCAATTTGGCATGCATACTAAATTTGCATGCCATTGCATGCCATTGCATGGCATTGCATGCCATTGCACGCCTTTGCACGCCATTGCACGCCATTGCATGCCATTGCACGCCATTGCATGCCATCGCATGCCATTGCACGCCATTGGCATGGCATTGCACGCCATTGGCATGCAATGGCATACAGAACGAATTCTCCGTTAGGTTTACCCTAATTACATTATTTCCATGAGAAATCTTCGAAAATGAACCGGAATCATGTTTTTCGCGTTTTCCCGCCTAAATTTTAGGAATACGGCGAAAACGAGCGTAATTCGTGATCACCATCAAAAAAATCCATATCACAGGAATAAAGATTTGTCGATCAAGTCGTACAGAAATTTTGTTTCGTCAAGATGCAAACAGATTTTCATTTTTAATACTTTTACAAGTCGATGCCAATATATTTTATCCCATCAGAATGAATTCTCCGCTAGATTTACCCTAATTACATTATTTCCATGAGAAATCTTAGAAAATGTACCGGAATCCTCTTTTTCGCGGTCTCCCGGCTAAATTTTAGGAAATTTAGAATGCATGCGATTGCAATTTGACATGCATACTAAATTTGCATGCCATTGCATGCCATGGCATGGCATTGCATGCCATTGCATGCCATTGCACGCCATTGCACGCCATTGCATGCCATTGCACGCCATTGCATGCCATTGCATGCCATTGCATGCCATCGCATACCATTGCACGCCATTGGCATGCCATTGCATGGCATACAGAACGAATTCTCCGTTAGGTTTACCCTAATTACATTGTTTCCATGAGAAATCTTCGAAAATGCACCGGAATCATGTTTTTCGCGTTTTCCCGCCTAAATTTTAGGAATACGGCGAAAACGAGCGTAATTCGTGATCACCATCAAAAAAATCCATATCACAGGAATAAAGATTTGTCGATCAAGTCGTACAGAAATTTTGTTTCGTCAAGATGCAAACAGATTTTCATTTTTAATACTTTTACAAGTCGATGCCAATATATTTTATCTCATCAGAATGAAGTCTCCGCTAGATTTACCCTAATTACATTATTTCCATGAGAAATCTTCGAAAATGTACCGGAATCCTCTTTTTCGCGGTCTCCCGGCTGAATTTTAGGAAATTTAGAATGCATGCGATTGCAATTTGGCATGCATACTAAATTTGCATGCCATTGCATGCCATTGCATGGCATTGCATGCCATTGCACGCCTTTGCACGCCATTGCACGCCATTGCATGCCATTGCACGCCATTGCATGCCATTGCATGCCATCGCATGCCATTGCACGCCATTGGCATGGCATTGCACGCCATTGGCATGCAATGGCATACAGAACGAATTCTCCGTTAGGTTTACCCTAATTACATTATTTCCATGAGAAATCTTCGAAAATGAACCGGAATCATGTTTTTCGCGTTTTCCCGCCTAAATTTTAGGAATACGGCGAAAACGAGCGTAATTCGTGATCACCATCAAAAAAATCCATATCACAGGAATAAAGATTTGTCGATCAAGTCGTACAGAAATTTTGTTTCGTCAAGATGCAAACAGATTTTCATTTTTAATACTTTTACAAGTCGATGCCAATATATTTTATCCCATCGGAATGAATTCTCCGCTAGATTTACCCTAATTACATTATTTCCATGAGAAATCTTAGAAAATGTACCGGAATCCTCTTTTTCGCGGTCTCCCGGCTAAATTTTAGGAAATTTAGAATGCATGCGATTGCAATTTGACATGCATACTAAATTTGCATGCCATTGTATGCCATTGCATGGCATTGCATGCCATTGCATGGCATTGCATGCCATTGCATGCCATTGCACGCCATTGCATGCCATTGCACGCCATTGCATGCCATTGCATGCCATTGCATGCCATCGCATGCCATTGCACGCCATTGGCATGCCATTGCATGGCATTGCACGCCATTGGCATGCAATGGCATACAGAACGAATTCTCCGTTAGGTTTACCCTAATTACATTGTTTCCATGAGAAATCTTCGAAAATGAACCGGAATCATGTTTTTCGCGTTTTCCCGCCTAAATTTTAGGAATACGGCGAAAACGAGCGTAATTCGTGATCACCATCAAAAAAATCCATATCACAGGAATAAAGATTTGTCGATCAAGTCGTACAGAAATTTTGTTTCGTCAAGATGCAAACAGATTTTCATTTTTAATACTTTTACAAGTCGATGCCAATATATTTTATCTCATCAGAATGAAGTCTCCGCTAGATTTACCCTAATTACATTATTTCCATGAGAAATCTTCGAAAATGTACCGGAATCCTCTTTTTCGCGGTCTCCCGGCTAAATTTTAGGAAATTTAGAATGCATGCGATTGCAATTTGGCATGCATACTAAATTTGCATGCCATTGCATGCCATTGCATGGCATTGCATGCCATTGCACGCCTTTGCACGCCATTGCACGCCATTGCATGCCATTGCACGCCATTGCATGCCATTGCATGCCATCGCATGCCATTGCACGCCATTGGCATGGCATTGCACGCCATTGGCATGCAATGGCATACAGAACGAATTCTCCGTTAGGTTTACCCTAATTACATTATTTCCATGAGAAATCTTCGAAAATGAACCGGAATCATGTTTTTCGCGTTTTCCCGCCTAAATTTTAGGAATACGGCGAAAACGAGCGTAATTCGTGATCACCATCAAAAAAATCCATATCACAGGAATAAAGATTTGTCGATCAAGTCGTACAGAAATTTTGTTTCGTCAAGATGCAAACAGATTTTCATTTTTAATACTTTTACAAGTCGATGCCAATATATTTTATCCCATCAGAATGAATTCTCCGCTAGATTTACCCTAATTACATTATTTCCATGAGAAATCTTAGAAAATGTACCGGAATCCTCTTTTTCGCGGTCTCCCGGCTAAATTTTAGGAAATTTAGAATGCATGCGATTGCAATTTGACATGCATACTAAATTTGCATGCCATTGCATGCCATGGCATGGCATTGCATGCCATTGCATGCCATTGCACGCCATTGCACGCCATTGCATGCCATTGCACGCCATTGCACGCCATTGCATGCCATCGCATGCCATCGCATGCCATTGCACGCCATTGGCATGCCATTGCATGGCATTGCACGCCATTGGCATGCAATGGCATACAGAACGAATTCTCCGTTAGGTTTACCCTAATTACATTGTTTCCATGAGAAATCTTCGAAAATGAACCGGAATCATGTTTTTCGCGTTTTCCCGCCTAAATTTTAGGACTACGGCGAAAACGAGAGTAATTCGTGATCACCATCAAAAAAATCCATATCACAGGAATAAAGATTTGTCGATCAAGTCGTACAGAAATTTTGTTTCGTCAAGATGCAAACAGATTTTCATTTTTAATACTTTTACAAGTCGATGCCAATATATTTTATCTCATCAGAATAAAGTCTCCGCTAGATTTACCCTAATTACATTATTTCCATGAGAAATCTTCGAAAATGTACCGGAATCCTCTTTTTCGCGGTCTCCCGGCTAAATTTTAGGAAATTTAGAATGCATGCGATTGCAATTTGGCATGCATACTAAATTTGCATGCCATTGCATGCCATTGCATGCCATTGCACGCCTTTGCACGCCATTGCATGCCATTGCACGCCTTTGCACGCCATTGCACGCCATTGCATGCCATTGCACGCCATTGCATGCCATTGCATGCCATCGCATGCCATTGCACGCCATTGGCATGGCATTGCACGCCATTGGCATGCAATGGCATACAGAACGAATTCTCCGTTAGGTTTACCCTAATTACATTATTTCCATGAGAAATCTTCGAAAATGAACCGGAATCATGTTTTTCGCGTTTTCCCGCCTAAATTTTAGGAATACGGCGAAAACGAGCGTAATTCGTGATCACCATCAAAAAAATCCATATCACAGGAATAAAGATTTGTCGATCAAGTCGTACAGAAATTTTGTTTCGTCAAGATGCAAACAGATTTTCATTTTTAATACTTTTACAAGTCGATGCCAATATATTTTATCCCATCAGAATGAATTCTCCGCTAGATTTACCCTAATTACATTATTTCCATGAGAAATCTTCGAAAATGTACCGGAATCCTCTTTTTCGCGGTCTCCCGGCTAAATTTTAGGAAATTTAGAATGCATGCGATTGCAATTTGACATGCATACTAAATTTGCATGCCATTGCATGCCATTGCATGGCATTGCATGCCATTGCATGCCATTGTACGCCATTGGCATGCCATTGCATGGCATTGCACGCCTTTGGCATGCAATGGCATACAGAACGAATTCTCCGTTAGGTTTACCCTAATTACATTGTTTCCATGAGAAATCTTCGAAAATGAACCGGAATCATGTTTTTCGCGTTTTCCCGCCTAAATTTTAGGAATACGGCGAAAACGAGAGTAATTCGTGATCACCATCAAAAAAATCCATGTCACAGGAATAAAGATTTGTCGATCAAGTCGTACAGAAATTTTGTTTCGTCAAGATGCAAACAGATTTTCATTTTTAATACTTTTACAAGTCGATGCCAATATATTTTATCTCATCAGAATGAATTCTCCGCTAGATTTACCCTAATTACATTATTTCCATGAGAAATCTTCGAAAATGTACCGGAATCCTCTTTTTCGCGGTCTCCCGGCTAAATTTTAGGAAATTTAGAATGCATGCGATTGCAATTTGGCATGCATACTAAATTTGCATGCCATTGCATGCCATTGCATGGCATTGCATGCCATTGCACGCCATTGCACGCCATTGCACGCCATTGCATGCCATTGCACGCCATTGCATGCCATTGCACGCCATTGCATGCCATTGCATGCCATGGCATGCCATTGGCATGCCATTGCATGGCATTGCACGCCATTGGCATGCAATCGCATACAGAACGAATTCTCCGTTAGGTTTACCCTAATTACATTGTTTCCATGAGAAATCTTCGAAAATGAACCGGAATCATGTTTTTCGCGTTTTCCCGCCTAAATTTTAGGACTACGGCGAAAACGAGAGTAATTCGTGATCACCATCAAAAAAATCCATATCACAGGAATAAAGATTTGTCGATCAAGTCGTACAGAAATTTTGTTTCGTCAAGATGCAAACAGATTTTCATTTTTAATACTTTTACAAGTCGATGCCAATATATTTTATCTCGTCAGAATGAAGTCTCCGCTAGATTTACCCTAATTACATAATTTCCATGAGAAATCTTCGAAAATGTACCGGAATCCTCTTTTTCGCGGTCTCCCGGCTAAATTTTAGGAAATTTAGAATGCATGCGATTGCAATTTGGCATGCATACTAAATTTGCATGCCATTGCATGCCATTGCATGGCATTGCATGCCATTGCACGCCTTTGCACGCCATTGCACGCCATTGCATGGCATTGCACGCCATTGGCATGCAATGGCATACAGAACGAATTCTCCGTTAGGTTTACCCTAATTACATTATTTCCATGAGAAATCTTCGAAAATGAACCGGAATCATGTTTTTCGCGTTTTCCCGCCTAAATTTTAGGAATACGGCGAAAACGAGCGTAATTCGTGATCACCATCAAAAAAATCCATATCACAGGAATAAAGATTTGTCGATCAAGTCGTACAGAAATTTTGTTTCGTCAAGATGCAAACAGATTTTCATTTTTAATACTTTTACAAGTCGATGCCAATATATTTTATCCCATCAGAATGAAGTCTCCGCTAGATTTACCCTAATTACATTATTTCCATGAGAAATCTTAGAAAATGTACCGGAATCCTCTTTTTCGCGGTCTCCCGGCTAAATTTTAGGAAATTTAGAATGCATGCGATTGCAATTTGACATGCATACTAAATTTGCATGCCATTGCATGCCATTGCATGGCATTGCATGCCATTGCATGCCATTGCACGCCATTGCACGCCATTGCATGCCATTGCACGCCATTGCATGCCATTGCATGCCATTGCATGCCATCGCATGCCATTGGCATGCAATGGCATACAGAACGAATTCTCCGTTAGGTTTACCCTAATTACATTATTTCCATGAGAAATCTTCGAAAATGAACCGGAATCATGTTTTTCGCGTTTTCCCGCCTAAATTTTAGGAATACGGCGAAAACGAGCGTAATTCGTGATCACCATCAAAAAAATCCATATCACAGGAATAAAGATTTGTCGATCAAGTCGTACAGAAATTTTGTTTCGTCAAGATGCAAACAGATTTTCATTTTTAATACTTTTACAAGTCGATGCCAATATATTTTATCCCATCAGAATGAATTCTCCGCTAGATTTACCCTAATTACATTATTTCCATGAGAAATCTTAGAAAATGTACCGGAATCCTCTTTTTCGCGGTCTCCCGGCTAAATTTTAGGAAATTTAGAATGCATGCGATTGCAATTTGACATGCATACTAAATTTGCATGCCATTGTATGCCATTGCATGGCATTGCATGCCATTGCATGGCATTGCATGCCATTGCATGCCATTGCACGCCATTGCATGCCATTGCACGTATTGCATGCCATTGCATGCCATTGCATGCCATCGCATGCCATTGCACGCCATTGGCATGCCATTGCATGGCATTGCACGCCATTGGCATGCAATGGCATACAGAACGAATTCTCCGTTAGGTTTACCCTAATTACATTGTTTCCATGAGAAATCTTCGAAAATGAACCGGAATCATGTTTTTCGCGTTTTCCCGCCTAAATTTTAGGAATACGGCGAAAACGAGCGTAATTCGTGATCACCATCAAAAAAATCCATATCACAGGAATAAAGATTTGTCGATCAAGTCGTACAGAAATTTTGTTTCGTCAAGATGCAAACAGATTTTCATTTTTAATACTTTTACAAGTCGATGCCAATATATTTTATCTCATCAGAATGAAGTCTCCGCTAGATTTACCCTAATTACATTATTTCCATGAGAAATCTTCGAAAATGTAGCGGAATCCTCTTTTTCGCGGTCTCCCGGCTAAATTTTAGGAAATTTAGAATGCATGCGATTGCAATTTGGCATGCATACTAAATTTGCATGCCATTGCATGCCATTGCATGGCATTGCATGCCATTGCACGCCTTTGCACGCCATTGCACGCCATTGCATGCCATTGCACGCCATTGCATGCCATTGCATGCCATCGCATGCCATTGCACGCCATTGGCATGGCATTGCACGCCATTGGCATGCAATGGCATACAGAACGAATTCTCCGTTAGGTTTACCCTAATTACATTATTTCCATGAGAAATCTTCGAAAATGAACCGGAATCATGTTTTTCGCGTTTTCCCGCCTAAATTTTAGGAATACGGCGAAAACGAGCGTAATTCGTGATCACCATCAAAAAAATCCATATCACAGGAATAAAGATTTGTCGATCAAGTCGTACAGAAATTTTGTTTCGTCAAGATGCAAACAGATTTTCATTTTTAATACTTTTACAAGTCGATGCCAATATATTTTATCCCATCAGAATGAATTCTCCGCTAGATTTACCCTAATTACATTATTTCCATGAGAAATCTTAGAAAATGTACCGGAATCCTCTTTTTCGCGGTCTCCCGGCTAAATTTTAGGAAATTTAGAATGCATGCGATTGCAATTTGACATGCATACTAAATTTGCATGCCATTGCATGCCATTGCATGGCATTGCATGCCATTGCATGCCATTGCACGCCATTGCACGCCATTGCATGCCATTGCACGCCATTGCATGCCATTGCATGCCATTGCATGCCATCGCATGCCATTGCACGCCATTGGCATGCCATTGCATGGCATTGCACGCCATTGGCATGCAATGGCATACAGAACGAATTCTCCGTTAGGTTTACCCTAATTACATTGTTTCCATGAGAAATCTTCGAAAATGAACCGGAATCATGTTTTTCGCGTTTTCCCGCCTAAATTTTAGGAATACGGCGAAAACGAGCGTAATTCGTGATCACCATCAAAAAAATCCATATCACAGGAATAAAGATTTGTCGATCAAGTCGTACAGAAATTTTGTTTCGTCAAGATGCAAACAGATTTTCATTTTTAATACTTTTACAAGTCGATGCCAATATATTTTATCCCATCAGAATGAATTCTCCGCTAGATTTACCCTAATTACATTATTTCCATGAGAAATCTTAGAAAATGTACCGGAATCCTCTTTTTCGCGGTCTCCCGGCTAAATTTTAGGAAATTTAGAATGCATGCGATTGCAATTTGGCATGTATACTAAATTTGCATGCCATTGCATGCCATTGCATGCCATTGCATGCCATTGCATGCCATTGCATGCCATTGCACGCCATTGCACGCCATTGCACGCCATTGCACGCCATTGCACGCCATTGCATGCCATTGCATGCCATTGCATGCCATTGCACGCCATTGCATGCCATTGCATGCCATTGCATGCCATTGCATGCCATCGCATGCCATTGCACGCCATTGGCATGCCATTGCATGGCATTGCACGCCATTGGCATGCAATGGCATACAGAACGAATTCTCCGTTAGGTTTACCCTAATTACATTGTTTCCATGAGAAATCTTCGAAAATGAACCGGAATCATGTTTTTCGCGTTTTCCCGCCTAAATTTTAGGAATACGGCGAAAACGAGAGTAATTCGTGATCACCATCAAAAAAATCCATATCACAGGAATAAAGATTTGTCGATCAAGTCGTACAGAAATTTTGTTTCGTCAAGATGCAAACAGATTTTCATTTTTAATACTTTTACAAGTCGATGCCAATATATTTTATCTCATCAGAATGAATTCTCCGCTAGATTTACCCTAATTACATTATTTCCATGAGAAATCTTCGAAAATGTACCGGAATCCTCTTTTTCGCGGTCTCCCGGCTAAATTTTAGGAAATTTAGAATGCATGCGATTGCAATTTGGCATGCATACTAAATTTGCATGCCATTGCATGCCATTGCACGCCATTGCACGCCATTGCACGCCATTGCATGCCATTGCACGCCATTGCATGCCATTGCACGCCATTGCATGCCATTGCATGCCATTGCATGCCATTGCATGCCATCGCATGCCATTGCATGGCATTGCACGCCATTGGCATGCAATCGCATACAGAACGAATTCTCCGTTAGGTTTACCCTAATTACATTGTTTCCATGAGAAATCTTCGAAAATGAACCGGAATCATGTTTTTCGCGTTTTCCCGCCTAAATTTTAGGAATACGGCGAAAACGAGAGTAATTCGTGATCACCATCAAAAAAATCCATATCACAGGAATAAAGATTTGTCGATCAAGTCGTACAGAAATTTTGTTTCGTCAAGATGCAAACAGATTTTCATTTTTAATACTTTTACAAGTCTATGCCAATATATTTTATCTCATCAGAATGAAGTCTCCGCTAGATTTACCCTAATTACATTATTTCCATGAGAAATCTTCGAAAATGTACCGGAATCCTCTTTTTCGCGGTCTCCCGGCTAAATTTTAGGAAATTTAGAATGCATGCGATTGCAATTTGGCATGCATACTAAATTTGCATGCCATTGCATGCCATTGCATGGCATTGCATGCCATTGCACGCCTTTGCACGCCATTGCACGCCATTGCATGCCATTGCACGCCATTGCATGCCATTGCATGCCATCGCATGCCATTGCACGCCATTGGCATGGCATTGCACGCCATTGGCATGCAATGGCATACAGAACGAATTCTCCGTTAGGTTTACCCTAATTACATTATTTCCATGAGAAATCTTCGAAAATGAACCGGAATCATGTTTTTCGCGTTTTCCCGCCTAAATTTTAGGAATACGGCGAAAACGAGCGTAATTCGTGATCACCATCGAAAAAATCCATATCACAGGAATAAAGATTTGTCGATCAAGTCGTACAGAAATTTTGTTTCGTCAAGATGCAAACAGATTTTCATTTTTAATACTTTTACAAGTCGATGCCAATATATTTTATCCCATCAGAATGAATTCTCCGCTAGATTTACCCTAATTACATTATTTCCATGAGAAATCTTAGAAAATTTACCGGAATCCTCTTTTTCGCGGTCTCCCGGCTAAATTTTAGGAAATTTAGAATGCATGCGATTGCAATTTGACATGCATACTAAATTTGCATGCCATTGCACGCCATTGCATGCCATTGCATGCCATTGCATGCCATTGCATGCCATTGCATGCCATTGCATGCCATCGCATGCCATTGCATGGCATTGCACGCCATTGGCATGCAATCGCATACAGAACGAATTCTCCGTTAGGTTTACCCTAATTACATTGTTTCCATGAGAAATCTTCGAAAATGAACCGGAATCATGTTTTTCGCGTTTTCCCGCCTAAATTTTAGGAATACGGCGAAAACGAGAGTAATTCGTGATCACCATCAAAAAAATCCATATCACAGGAATAAAGATTTGTCGATCAAGTCGTACAGAAATTTTGTTTCGTCAAGATGCAAACAGATTTTCATTTTTAATACTTTTACAAGTCTATGCCAATATATTTTATCTCATCAGAATGAAGTCTCCGCTAGATTTACCCTAATTACATTATTTCCATGAGAAATCTTCGAAAATGTACCGGAATCCTCTTTTTCGCGGTCTCCCGGCTAAATTTTAGGAAATTTAGAATGCATGCGATTGCAATTTGGCATGCATACTAAATTTGCATGCCATTGCATGCCATTGCATGGCATTGCATGCCATTGCACGCCTTTGCACGCCATTGCACGCCATTGCATGCCATTGCACGCCATTGCATGCCATTGCATGCCATCGCATGCCATTGCACGCCATTGGCATGGCATTGCACGCCATTGGCATGCAATGGCATACAGAACGAATTCTCCGTTAGGTTTACCCTAATTACATTATTTCCATGAGAAATCTTCGAAAATGAACCGGAATCATGTTTTTCGCGTTTTCCCGCCTAAATTTTAGGAATACGGCGAAAACGAGCGTAATTCGTGATCACCATCGAAAAAATCCATATCACAGGAATAAAGATTTGTCGATCAAGTCGTACAGAAATTTTGTTTCGTCAAGATGCAAACAGATTTTCATTTTTAATACTTTTACAAGTCGATGCCAATATATTTTATCCCATCAGAATGAATTCTCCGCTAGATTTACCCTAATTACATTATTTCCATGAGAAATCTTAGAAAATGTACCGGAATCCTCTTTTTCGCGGTCTCCCGGCTAAATTTTAGGAAATTTAGAATGCATGCGATTGCAATTTGACATGCATACTAAATTTGCATGCCATTGCACGCCATTGCATGCCATTGCATGCCATTGCATGCCATTGCATGCCATCGCATGCCATTGCACGCCATTGGCATGCCATTGCATGGCATTGCACGCCATTGGCATGCAATGGCATACAGAACGATTTCTCCGTTAGGTTTACCCTAATTACATTGTTTCCATGAGAAATCTTCGAAAATGAACCGGAATCATGTTTTTCGCGTTTTCCCGCCTAAATTTTAGGAATACGGCGAAAACGAGCGTAATTCGTGATCACCATCAAAAAAATCCATATCACAGGAATAAAGATTTGTCGATCAAGTCGTACAGAAATTTTGTTTCGTCAAGATGCAAACAGATTTTCATTTTTAATACTTTTACAAGTCGATGCCAATATATTTTATCCCATCAGAATGAATTCTCCGCTAGATTTACACTAATTACATTATTTCCATGAGAAATCTTAGAAAATGTACCGGAATCCTCTTTTTCGCGGTCTCCCGGCTAAATTTTAGGAAATTTAGAATGCATGCGATTGCAATTTGGCATGTATACTAAATTTGCATGCCATTGCATGCCATTGCATGGCATTGCATGCCATTGCATGCCATTGCACGCCATTGCACGCCATTGCACGCCATTGCATGCCATTGCATGCCATTGCACGCCATTGCATGCCATTGCATGCCATTGCATGCCATCGCATGCCATTGCACACCATTGGCATGCCATTGCATGGCATTGCACGCCATTGGCATGCAATGGCATACAGAACGAATTCTCCGTTAGGTTTACCCTAATTACATTCTTTCCATGAGAAATCTTCGAAAATGAACCGGAATCATGTTTTTCGCGTTTTCCCGCCTAAATTTTAGGAATACGGCGAAAACGAGCGTAATTCGTGATCACCATCAAAAAAATCCATATCACAGGAATAAAGATTTGTCGATCAAGTCGTACAGAAATTTTGTTTCGTCAAGATGCAAACAGATTTTCATTTTTAATACTTTTACAAGTCGATGCCAATATATTTTATCTCATCAGAATGAATTCTCCGCTAGATTTACCCTAATTACATTATTTCCATGAGAAATCTTCGAAAATGTACCGGAATCCTCTTTTTCGCGGTCTCCCGGCTAAATTTTAGGAAATTTAGAATGCATGCGATTGCAATTTGGCATGCATACTAAATTTGCATGCCATTGCATGCCATTGCATGGCATTGCATGGCATTGCATGCCATTGCACGCCATTGCACGCCATTGCATGCCATTGCACGCCATTGCATGCCATTGCACGCCATTGCATGCCATTGCATGCCATTGCATGCCATTGCATGCCATTGCATGCCATTGCATGCCATTGCATGCCATTGCACGCCATTGCATGCCATTGCATGCCATTGCATGCCATCGCATGCCATTGCACGCCATTAGCATGCCATTGCATGGCATTGCACGCCATTGGCATGCAATGGCATACAGAACGAATTCTCCGTTAGGTTTACCCTAATTACATTGTTTCCATGAGAAATCTTCGAAAATGACCCGGAATCATGTTTTTCGCGTTTTCCCGCCTAAATTTTAGGAATACGGCGAAAACGAGCGTAATTCGTGATCACCATCAAAAAAATCCATATCACAGGAATAAAGATTTGTCGATCAAGTCGTACAGAAATTTTGTTTCGTCAAGATGCAAACAGATTTTCATTTTTAATACTTTTACAAGTCGATGCCAATATGTTTTATCCCATCAGAATGAATTCTCCGCTAGATTTACCCTAATTACATTATTTCCATGAGAAATCTTAGAAAATGTACCGGAATCCTCTTTTTCGCGGTCTCCCGGCTAAATTTTAGGAAATTTAGAATGCATGCGATTGCAATTTGGCATGCATACTAAATTTGCATGCCATTGCATGCCATTGCATGGCATTGCATGGCATTGCATGCCATTGCACGCCATTGCACGCCATTGCACGCCATTGCACGCCATTGCATGCCATTGCATGCCATTGCACGCCATTGCATGCCATTGCATGCCATTGCATGCCATTGCATGACATTGCATGCCATTGTACGCCATTGCATGCCATTGCACGCCATTGCCTGCCATTGCACGCCATTGGCATGCCATTGCACGCCATTGGCATGCCATTGGCATGCAATGGCATACAGAACGAATTCTCCGTTAGGTTTACCCTAATTACATTGTTTCCATGAGAAACCTTCGAAAAAGTACCGGAATCCTTTTGTCGCGTTTTCCCGGCTTAATTTAAAAAAAATACGGCGAAAACGAGCGTAATTGGTGATCACCATAAAAAATTTCATATTACAGGAATAAAGATTCATCGCTAAAGTCGTGCCGAAACGTTGTTTCGTCAAGATGCAAACAGATTGTGATTTTTAATGTTTTTACAAGTCGATTCCAAGATATATTTTATCCCATCAAAATGAATTTTCCCTTAGATTCACCTTAATTCCATTATTCCCATGAAAAACTTGGAAAATGTATCGGAATCCTTATTTGGCGTTTTCCCGGCTTAATTTTAGGAATACGGCGAAAACGAGCGTAATTCGCGATCACCATAAAAGATTCACCCTAATTCCATTATTTCCATGAGAAATCTTCGGAAACGTATCGGATTCCTTTTTCGGCGTTTTCCCGGCTAAATTTTAGGAATACGGCGAAAACGATCGTAATTTGTGATCACCATAAATGATTCACCCTAATTACATTATTTCCATGAGAAATCTTCGAAAACGTACCGGAATCTTTTTTTCGTGTTTTCCCAGCTAAGTATTAGGAATACGGCGAAAACGAGCGTAATTCGTGATCACCATAAAAGATTCACCCTAATACCAATATTTCCATGAGAAATCTTCGGAAACGTACCGGATTCCTTTTTTCGCGTTTTCCCGGCTCAATTTTTGCAATGCGGTGAAAAAGAGCATTATTCGTAATCACCTTAAAAAAATCCATATCACAGGAATAAAGATTTATCGATGAAGTCGTCAAGATGCAAACAGATTATGATTTTTAATACTTTTACAAGGCCATTCCAATATATTTAACCCATCCGAACGAAATCTCCGTTAGATTCAACCTAATTACATTATTACCATGAGAAATCTTCGAAAAAGTACCGGAATCCTTTTTTTCGTGTTTTCCCGGATAAATTTTAGGAATACGGCGAAAACGAGCGCAATCCGTAATCACCATAAAAAAATCCATATCACAGGAATAAAGATTTGTCGATCAAGTCGTACAGAAATTTTGTTTCGTCAAGATGCAAACAGATTTTCATTTTTAATACTTTTACAAGTCGATGCCAATATATTTTATCCCATCAGAATGAATTCTCCGCTAGATTTACCCTAATTAGATTATTTCCATGAGAAATCTTCGAAAATGTACCGGAATCCTCTTTTTCGCGGTCTCCCGGCTAAATTTTAGGAAATTTAGAATGCATGCGATTGCAATTTGGCATGCATACTAAATTTGCATGCCATTGCATGGCATTGCATGCCATTGCATGCCATTGCACGCCATTGCACGCCATTGCATGCCATTGTACGCCATTGCACGCCATTGCATGCCATTGCATGCCATCGCATGCCATTGCACGCCATTGGCATGCCATTGCATGGCATTGCACGCCATTGGCATGCAATGGCATACAGAACGAATTCTCCGTTAGGTTTACCCTAATTACATTGTTTCCATGAGAAATCTTCGAAAATGAACCGGAATCATGTTTTTCGCGTTTTCCCGCCTAAATTTTAGGAATACGGCGAAAACGAGCGTAATTCGTGATCACCATGAAAAAAATCCATATCACAGGAATAAAGATTTGTCGATCAAGTCGTACAGAAATTTTGTTTCGTCAAGATGCAAACAGATTTTCATTTTTAATACTTTTACAAGTCGATGCCAATATATTTTATCCCATCAGAATGAATTCTCCGCTAGATTTACCCTAATTACATTATTTCCATGAGAAATCTTCGAAAATGTACCGGAATCCTCTTTTTCGCGGTCTCCCGGCTAAATTTTAGGAAATTTAGAATGCATGCGATTGCAATTTGGCATGCATACTAAATTTGCATGCCATTGCATGGCATTGCATGCCATTGCATGCCATTGCACGCCATTGCACGCCATTGCACGCCATTGCATGCCATTGCATGCCATTGCACGCCATTGCATGCCATTGCATGACATTGCATGCCATTGTACGCCATTGCATGCCATTGCACGCCATTGCACGCCATTGCATGTCATTGCATGCCATCGCATGCCATTGCACGCCATTGGCATGCCATTGCATGGCATTGCACGCCATTGGCATGCAATGGCATACAGAACGAATTCTCCGTTAGGTTTACCCTAATTACATTGTTTCCATAGGAAATCTTCGAAAATGAACCGGAATCATGTTTTTCGCGTTTTCCCGCCTAAATTTTAGGAATACGGCGAAAACGAGCGTAATTCGTGATCACCATCAAAAAAATCCATATCACAGGAATAAAGATTTGTCGATCAAGTCGTACAGAAATTTTGTTTCGTCAAGATGCAAACAGATTTTCATTTTTAATACTTTTACAAGTCGATGCCAATATATTTTATCCCATCAGAATGAATTCTCCGCTAGATTTACCCTAATTACATTATTTCCATGAGAAATCTTAGAAAATGTACCGGAATCCTCTTTTTCGCGGTCTCCCGGCTAAATTTTAGGAAATTTAGAATGCATGCGATTGCAATTTGGCATGCATACTAAATTTGCATGCCATTGCATGCCATTGCATGGCATTGCATGCCATTGCATGCCATTGCATGCCATTGCACGCCATTGCACGCCATTGCACGCCATTGCACGCCATTGCATGCCATTGCATGCCATTGCATGCCATTGCATGCCATTGCACGCCATTGCATGCCATTGCATGCCATTGCATGCCATTGGCATGCAATGGCATACAGAACCAATTCTCCGTTAGGTTTACCCTAATTACATTGTTTCCATGAGAAACCTTCGAAAAAGTACCGGAAGACGAAAACTGATACGAGGTGTTATGAGGATTTGAAAAAAAATGAGATCTTCACAGCGTGAGATAGGTACGTATTTTCACTTTTCTATACGGACGGTTTCCGGAAATCCAAAAGGGTTGCAAAGAACCCTCATATTCTTAGAAGGAAAAACAAACTTTGTTTGTTTTTCCTTCTAAGAATATGAGAATACCGGCGTCGTCTAAAGCGTCGAAATTTGAGCGACTTAAAAAAAAATTTACTTATTTATTCATTTTACTTGTGGTCATAGTGAGTGGACAATTCGGGCAGTTCAGGAAGCTGCGAGTACGACGAATTATTTACGTGATAAATATAAAATCATTGTTGCGCTTGATGTTTCCGCGCGAGTTTCAACGTCGTTGGTGCATGCTGAGTCGTTGCAACGCGGCTCGAGCGACTACCGGCTCGCACCAAGCGATCAAAGATGAAATCGATGCTCAGGATGGTTTTTGGAGCTTCAATCGGGTATCCCTAAACGTTTCACTCAATATCGTTCTCGATCGCATCTTATTATTTTCGGTCACAGCGAGTGGACAAGTCGTGCGGTCTTGCGAGTCGCCACTACGACAACAGGGTGGTTATTTATGCGATAAAGATGAAAGCATCGTTTCCCACGACGTTTCCGCACGACTTTGAACGTTGTTCGATCATCCTCGTCATAGCAGTCGTCGATTTCATCTTCGATCAAGCAAGCGATTGCGAATAAGGGCAAGGTGCGTCGTTGAACCGCAGCTCGAGCGACCACCGGCTCGCACCAAGCGCCTAAGATGACATTATCGTTGCCTTCGACGTTTCCGCACAACTTTGAACGTCGTTCGACCATCCCCGTCATAGCGGACGTCAATTTCATCTAGGATCCAGCAAACGATTGCGAATAAGAGCATGGTGCGTCGTTGAAACGCAGCTCGAGCGGCTACCGGCTCGCGACAAACGAACAAAGACGAATTCGATGCACCGAACGGCAATCGGACATCCCTGAAATGATCGACTAAAAGTCGTTCTCGAGAAGTAGCCAGAAGATTCAGACACGCGCAATTTTTTTTTGTACAAGGTGTACAACACAGCAATTGGGTGTTGTTCCATGTCACTCTCTGCTGATTTATTAAGTCTAATATTTTTTTTCAACTACTAGAGACTTCTAGTATACATGAGAAAACATGTCAGAAGGAGCGAGAAGCATCGGGCGAACGGAATAATTTTTTTGATCGAAAGTGTACCAAACAACGGTGAAACAGCCACACCTCTCATACCGTGATGACTGTTGGCTAGCGATTTTTTTGTAGTACTAGAGAGTTTTGGTACACATAAAAACATCTGTGATAAGTAACAAGATTTTTCAGACGAGCGAAATGATTTTTGTATGGAAGCTTCACCACACAACAATCGAGTCTTTTTTTATTCCACACTCTGATGATTTATTATGGTGTAATATTTTTTGACAGCACTAAAAAGTTATAGTAAGCATAAAATCATATGCGAGAAGTATCCAGAAGCTCCAGATACCCGAAAATATTTTTTTTTCAGTGAAGCTCTACTACAAGACAATCGAGCAGTGTCACCTCTCATTCCTTGATGGCTTATTGCGGTCTAGTATTTTTTTTACAATACTAGAGAGTTATAGCATACACAAAAAGGTATCTGAGAAATAGTCAGAAGATTGAGAGGCGCGAAATCATTTTTTTCATGAAAGTTGTACGGTAGAACAATCGAGCAGTGTCACTTTTCATCCCTCGATGACTTATTGTTTTTTAATATATTTTTTCAAGTGGTAGACAGTTCTAGTACATATAAAAACATGTGTGAGAAGGATAAGAAGCTTCAGACGCGCGATATTATTGTTTTTATCGAAGCTGTATCATACAACATTCGAGAAGTCTCACCTCTCATTCCTTGCGGATTTAATGTTGTCCAATATTTTTTTTTGGAGTACTGGAGAGTACTAGTATACATAAAAACATATGTGAAAAGCAGCCAAAAGATTCAGACATACGCTATTTTTTTTTTTTTTTTTGGTAGAAGGTGTACAATACAACAATCGAGTGTTGTTCTATCTCACTCTCTGCTGATTTTTTAAGTCTAATTTTTTTTCGACTATTAGTACATATAAAGACACGTGTGACAAGAAGCCAGAAGCTTCGGACGAACGAAATAATTTTGTTGATAGAAACTGTACCATACAACGTTCCAGCAATCTCACCACTCATCCCTTGATGACTGATTGCTGTCTAATTTTTTTTTTTTGTGTGATCTGCTGTTAGATAGGCGTTATTTCTAGGTACTTTCTGGGTAGGACACTATGGAATTTGTATTGTTCGATGTATTCGAAAAGAGTTCTGGCTCCTAACTGTTGTCAAATAATTTTTAAATAAAATTATCAGCATCTGAACTATGCAAGTGTGATCTGCTGATGGATAGGCGTTAGTTCTAGGGACTTTCTGGGTAGGATACTATGGTATTTGTTTCGCATGATATATTCGAAAAGAGTTCTGGCTTCTTACTGTTGTCAAATAATTGTAAACAAATTTTATCAGCATCTTAACTATGCAAGTGTGATCTGCTGATGGATAGGCGTTAGTTCTAGGTACTTTCTGGGTAGTATACTATGGGATTTGTATTGTTCGATGTATTCGAAAAGAGTTCTGGCTCCTAACTGTTGTCAAATAATTGTAAAAAAAAATTATCAGCATCTGAACTATGCAAGTGTGATCTGCTGATAGATAGGCGTTATTTCTAGGTACTTTCTGGGTAGTATACTATGGGATTTGTATTGTTCGATGTATTCGAAAAGAGTTCTGGCTTCTAACTGTTGTCAAATAATTGTAAAAAAAATTTATCAGCATGTTAACTATGCAAGTGTGATCTGCTGATGGATAGGCGTTAGTTCTAGGTACTTTCTGGGTAGGATACTATGGAATTTGTATTGTTCGATGTATTCGAAAAGAGTTCTGGCTCCTAACTGTTAGCAAATAATTGTAAAAAAAAAAATATCAGCATCTGAACTATGCAAGTGTGATCTGCTGATAGATAGGCGTTATTTCTAGGTCCTTTCTGGGTAGGATACTATGGAATTTGTATTGTTCGATGTATTCGAAAAGAGTTCTGGCTCCTAACTGTTTTCAAATAATTTTAAAATAAAATTATCAGCATCTGAACTATGCAAGTGTGATCTGCTGATGGATAGGCGTTGGTTCTAGGGACTTTCTGGGTAGGATACTCTGGTATTTGTTTCGCATGATATATTCGAAAAGAGTTCTGGCTTCTTACTGTTGTCAAATAATTGTAAACAAATTTTATCAGCATCTTAACCATGCAAGTGTGATCTGCTGATGGATAGGCGTTAGTTCTAGGTACTTTCTGGGTAGTATACGATGGGATTTGTATTGTTCGATGTATTCGAAAAGAGTTCTGGCTTCTAACTGTTGTCAAACAATTGTAAAAAAAATTTATCAGCATCTTAACTATGCAAGTGTGATCTGCTGATGGATAGGCGTTAGTTCTAGGTACTTTCTGGGTAGGATACTATGGAATTTATATTGTTCGATGTATTCGAAAAGAGTTCTGGCTCCTAACTGTTAGCAAATAATTGTAAAAAAAAATTATCAGCATCTGAACTATGCAAGTGTGATCTGCTGATAGATAGGCGTTATTTCTAGGTACTTTCTGGGTAGGATACTATGGAATTTGTATTGTTCGATGTATTCGAAAAGAGTTCTGGCTCCTAACTGTTAGCAAATAATTGTAAAAAAAAATTATCAGCATCTGAACTATGCAAGTGTGATCTGCTGATAGATAGGCGTTATTTCTAGGTACTTTCTGGGTAGGATACTATGGAATTTGTATTGTTCGATGTATTCGAAAAGAGTTCTGGCTCCTAACTGTTGTCAAATAATTTTTAAATAAAATTATCAGCATCTGAACTATGCAAGTGTGATCTGCTGATGGATAGGCGTTAGTTCTAGGGACTTTCTGGGTAGGATACTATGGTATTTGTTTCGCATGATATATTCGAAAAGAGTTCTGGCTTCTTACTGTTGTCAAATAATTGTAAACAAATTTTATCAGCATCTTAACTATGCAAGTGTGATCTGCTGATGGATAGGCGTTAGTTCTAGGTACTTTCTCGGTAGTATACTATGGGATTTGTATTGTTCGATGTATTCGAAAAGAGTTCTGGCTCCTAACTGTTGTCAAATAATTGTAAAAAAAAATTATCAGCATCTGAACTATGCAAGTGTGATCTGCTGATAGATAGGCGTTATTTCTAGGTACTTTCTGGGTAGTATACTATGGGATTTGTATTGTTCGATGTATTCGAAAAGAGTTCTGGCTTCTAACTGTTGTCAAATAATTGTAAAAAAAATTTATCAGCATGTTAACTATGCAAGTGTGATCTGCTGATGGATAGGCGTTAGTTCTAGGTACTTTCTGGGTAGGATACTATGGAATTTGTATTGTTCGATGTATTCGAAAAGAGTTCTGGCTCCTAACTGTTAGCAAATAATTGTAAAAAAAAAAATATCAGCATCTGAACTATGCAAGTGTGATCTGCTGATAGATAGGCGTTATTTCTAGGTCCTTTCTGGGTAGGATACTATGGAATTTGTATTGTTCGATGTATTCGAAAAGAGTTCTGGCTCCTAACTGTTTTCAAATAATTTTAAAATAAAATTATCAGCATCTGAACTATGCAAGTGTGATCTGCTGATGGATAGGCGTTGGTTCTAGGGACTTTCTGGGTAGGATACTCTGGTATTTGTTTCGCATGATATATTCGAAAAGAGTTCTGGCTTCTTACTGTTGTCAAATAATTGTAAACAAATTTTATCAGCATCTTAACCATGCAAGTGTGATCTGCTGATGGATAGGCGTTAGTTCTAGGTACTTTCTGGGTAGTATACGATGGGATTTGTATTGTTCGATGTATTCGAAAAGAGTTCTGGCTTCTAACTGTTGTCAAACAATTGTAAAAAAAATTTATCAGCATCTTAACTATGCAAGTGTGATCTGCTGATGGATAGGCGTTAGTTCTAGGTACTTTCTGGGTAGGATACTATGGAATTTATATTGTTCGATGTATTCGAAAAGAGTTCTGGCTCCTAACTGTTGTCAAATAATTTTTAAATAAAATTATCAGCATCTGAACTATGCAAGTGTGATCTGCTGATGGATAGGCGTTAGTTCTAGGGACTTTCTGGGTAGGATACTATGGTATTTGTTTCGCATGATATATTCGAAAAGAGTTCTGGCTTCTTACTGTTGTCAAATAATTGTAAACAAATTTTATCAGCATCTTAACTATGCAAGTGTGATCTGCTGATGGATAGGCGTTAGTTCTAGGTACTTTCTGGGTAGTATACTATGGGATTTGTATTGTTCGATGTATTCGAAAAGAGTTCTGGCTCCTAACTGTTGTCAAATAATTGTAAAAAAAAATTATCAGCATCTGAACTATGCAAGTGTGATCTGCTGATAGATAGGCGTTATTTCTAGGTACTTTCTGGGTAGTATACTATGGGATTTGTATTGTTCGATGTATTCGAAAAGAGTTCTGGCTTCTAACTATTGTCAAATAATTGTAAAAAAAATTTATCAGCATCTTAACTGTGCAAGTGTGATCTGCTGGTGAAGAGGCGTTAGTTCTAGGTACTTTCTGGGTAGGATACTATGGAATTTGTATTGTTCGATCTATTCCAAAAGAGTTCTGCCTCCTAACTGTTGTCAAATAATTATAAAAAAAAATTATCAGCATCTGAACTATGCAAGTGTGATCTGCTGATAGATAGGCGTTATTTCTAGGTACTTTCTGGGTAGTATACTATGGGATTTGTATTGTTGTGATAAATTTTTTTTACAATTATTTGACAACAGTTAGAAGCCAGAACTCTTTTCGAATACATCGAACAATACAAATCCCATAGTATACTACCCAGAAAGTACCTAGAAATAACGCCTATCCATCAGCAGATCACACTTGCATAGTTAAAATGCTGATACATTTTTTTTACAATTATTTGACAACAGTTAGAAGCCAGAACTCTTTTCGAATACATCGAACAATACAAATCCCATAGTATACTACCCAGAAAGTACCTAGAAATAACGCCTATCTATCAGCAGATCACACTTGCATAGTTCAGATGCTGATAATTTTTTTTTACAATTATTTGACAACAGTTAGGAGCCAGAACTCTTTTCGAATACATCGAACAATACAAATCCCATAGTATACTACCCAGAAAGTACCTAGAACTAACGCCTATCCATCAGCAGATCACACTTGCATAGTTAAGATGCTGATAAAATTTGTTTACAATTATTTGACAACAGTAAGAAGCCAGAACTCTTTTCGAATATATCATGCGAAACAAATACCATAGTATCCTACCCAGAAAGTCCCTAGAACTAACGCCTATCCATCAGCAGATCACACTTGCATAGTTCAGATGCTGATAATTTTATTTAAAAATTATTTGACAACAGTTAGGAGCCAGAACTCTTTTCGAATACATCGAACAATACAAATTCCATAGTATCCTACCCAGAAAGTACCTAGAAATAACGCCTATCTAACAGCAGATCACACTTGCATAGTTCAGATGCTGATAATTTTTTTTTACAATTTTTTGCTAACAGTTAGGAGCCAGAACTCTTCGAATACATCGAACAATACAAAGTCCATAGTATCCTACCCAGAAAGTACCTAGAACTAACGCCTATCCATCAGCAGATCACACTTGCATAGTTAAGATGCTGATAAATTTTTTTTACAATTATTTGACAACAGTTAGAAGCCAGAACTCTTTTCAATACATCGAACAATACAAATCCCATAGTATACTATCCAGAAAGTACCTAGAAATAACGCCTATCTATCAGCAGATCACACTTGCATAGTTCAGATGCTGATAATTTTTTTTTACAATTATTTGACAACAGTTAGAAGCCAGAACTCTTTTCGAATACATCATACGAAACAAATACCATAGTATCCTACCCAGAAAGTACCTAGAACTAACGCCTATCCATCAGCAGATCACACTTGCATAGTTAAGATGCTGATAAATTTTTTTTACAATTATTTGACAACAGTTAGAAGCCAGAACTCTTTTCGAATACATCGAACAATACAAATCCCATAGTATACTACCCAGAAAGTACCTAGAAATAACGCCTATCTATCAGCAGATCACACTTGCATAGTTCAGATGCTGATAATTTTTTTTTACAATTATTTGACAACAGTTAGGAGCCAGAACTTTTTTCGAATACATCGAACAATACAAATCCCATAGTATACTACCCAGAAAGTACCTAGAACTAACGCCTATCCATCAGCAGATCACACTTGCATAGTTAAGATGCTGATAAAATTTGTTTACAATTATTTGACAACAGTAAGAAGCCAGAATTCTTTTCGAATATATCATGCGAAACAAATACCATAGTATCCTACCCAGAAAATCTCCTAGAACTAACGCCTATCCATCAGCAGATCACACTTGCATAGTTCAGATGCTGATAATTTTATTTTAAAATTTTTTGACAACAGTTAGGAGCCAGGACTCTTTTCGAATACATCGAACAATACAAATTCCATAGTATCCTACCCAGAAAGTACCTAAAAAATAACGCCTATCTATCAGCAGATCAAACTTGCATAGTTCAGATACTGATAATTTTTTTTTACAATTATTTTCTAACAGTTAGGAGCCAGAACTCTTTTCGAATACATCGAACAATACAAATTCTATAGTATCCTACCCAGAAAGTACCTATAACTAACGCCTATCCATCAGCAGATCACACTTGCATAGTTAAGATGCTGATAAATTTTTTTTACAATTATTTGACAACAGTTAGAAGCCAGAACTCTTTTCGAATACATCGAACAATACAGATCCCATAGTATACTACCCAGAAAGTACCTAGAAATAACGCCTATCTATCAGCAGATCACACTTGCATAGTTCAGATGCTGATAATTTTTTTTTACAATTATTTGACAACAGTTAGGAGCCAGAACTCTTTTCGAATACATCGAACAATACAAATTCCATAGTATCCTACCCAGAAAGTACCTAGAACTAACGCCTATCCACCAGCAGATCACACTTGCATAGTTAAGATGCTGATAAATTTTTTTTACAATTATTTGACAACAGTTAGAAGCCAGAACTCTTTTCGAATACATCGTACAATACAAATTCCATAGTATCCTACCCAGAAAGTACCTAGAACTAACGCCTATCCATCAGCAGATCACACTTGCATAGTTAAGATGCTGATAAATTTTTTTTACAATTATTTGACAACAGTTAGAAGCCAGAACTCTTTTCGAATACATCATACGAAACAAATACCATAGTATCCTACCCAGAAAGTACCGAGAACTAACGCCTATCCATCAGCAGATCACACTTGCATAGTTAAGATGCTGATAAATTTTTTTTACAATTATTTGACAACAGTTAGAAGCCAGAACTCTTTTCGAATACATCGAACAATACAAATCCCATAGTATACTACCCAGAAAGTACCTAGAAATAACGCCTATCTATCAGCAGATCACACTTGCATAGTTCAGATGCTGATAATGTCGTTGAGAGTGGATCGACGGAAAAGCGAAAGAATGCGCAGACGTAAGGGAAGATGAGACAAACGACAAGTATAATCGAGGAGAAATAAGAAACGCAAGAATGCCAATGAGTGACAGTAAGATAATAACGAAGGACGAAAGAGCGACGAATAACAGGCGACGACACCCGAAAAGACAATTCACGCTCATTCGCTTGTGTTCCGCGCGGCTTGACGCTCTGAACTTGCGCACCCAAGATGACGGAAAGCGTTAGCAGACGATACACGAAACGTCACATCACCAGAAAAAGCGAGACAGATGCCGATCTGCCTTGCTTGTCGTCTGCTACGTGCCCCGCGCTCGGCTCCGAGGACTGAGTGGCGGCGTCGATCATGGCGGACTGTAGTCCTATGACAATGCATCGAACGCCCAAATTCTAATGCTTCCCATTCAAAATCTATTCGACGGAAACAAAAAAGCCTTGACAATTACACTCCGGGCACCCCCCTGAACCCGCCAATTCAGAGTGCGTCACCTATTATGAATCACCCTGTATATACTTATTTTTTCCGAGCAATAAGCCTTGAGTCTGTTTGAGGAGAAAGTTGAGTCGTAGATCTTGGGCATAACGCGCGAAATATAAAAGACACGACAGGAATATTTCAGCGATTGGAATACTGCATTGACCCGAAAAAGTATTGAATTTTCAGATACGAGTATGAAAACTTAACATCCGAACAATTTGCGATAACGTACTGCATTTAGATAGAGTATGAAAAGTTAAGAATGATTATGACAATTGAAAGATTATCACCAATATCGCTGTGCGTCAGCTGCTGGTACTTTTATCAGAGTTTCAAACGGTGTAACTCATAACTTCTATTTTAATTATCTGAAAGAAACAACCAAGTTTCATTTGATCAAATATCCTTTTATACCTAAGCAACAACGGAGCCTCTTTCAATGCTTGCAAAAATTGCATAAGACAGTTTTTTTTTAAAGAATTTTTAGTCTCAAAATTATCGACCTGGTGCGTTGGTCTAATGGTTGGCGTGCTGACCAGCGGATCGGGAGGTCGCAGGTTCAAATTCCAGTCGCATCACTTTCGTCGTGACGAAAGGCGAAAGACGACTAGTTCCGTGACTTGGAGGCGAACTTGGGACCGGCTCTATCGGTATAGGTTTTCCGCAGTTTCCCTATGTCCATGGCAGACATGTCATGGTGAATACGATACAGTCGGCTGCGGCCGCAAGTTTGTGTGGCCGCAAGGGTGGAATGGGAGGACGAAGTTGAGGTGGGTTGGGGCACGTAAAAAGGGGAAGATCCTGTACGGCTGGAACAAACCGATAGTCACAAAATTATCTTATTTTAGAACTACGATGTGAATTTTCCCAAAATTAGTATGGCTCCGTTTATTCTTAGATACCATAGTATATTTATTTTAAAAAACATGATTTTTTGTTTCAGATAAACCAAAAAGGAATAGCGAGGTACACCCTTCGTGCCGACATAAAAAAAAACCAACAATTCGGCATCAGCTCACGAGGATGTTTTGTTTTATTTGAATTGTTATAATCATTTTTCAGTTTTTATAAAAACTGCATCTGTATATTAAATATATCTTCAGATTTTTATACTATTCTATCATTGTTACATCTTCAAATGAACTGTATCCGAGTCATGGCCTGTCAACGAACACCTACGGCTCTTTGGTTTTATAAGTCCTTTCGTCTAATTTCCCAGTAAATATTATATTCTTGTTTGTAATGAAATGGCTGAGACATCCTTACAAAATATACCCACTCCATTATCCAGAAAGGACAGCCTTAGACGAAGACTACCATTGCGTGATGTGAATACGATGGTAAATCATTGATATCACCAGCATACTAAAGAATATCGCGAATAGTCGGTAAGTTACCGAAATGCTTGAATTTTTGTTTATCAAAACTTCAAACGATTTTTTCTCAAAACTGTAATTTCGGAATTGGCGTAAACGATAACTCAAAAAATACTCGAGCAATCCCGTTGAAATTTCACCCACACTGTAATAATAATATTACTTTGTACTTGAACCTAAAGGTTTTCAAAAATCATTTGAAAGAAGTTTTTTTCGTAAATGTTTATAAAATAACCCCCACTCCCACCCCCTCTAGGGTGGGGGGATTTATAGAAAATGACCCCCTGAACACGATGGTGAAGATAAATCGCGGCGGTCACCACGCCATAAAAAGTTATGGGGTTTTGAAGTTCGCGGAAATACCAATTTTTTGTCGAATTACACTATTGTCGAATAAAAATTCGACCAATACCAATCACAACAACAACAACACACAAGGGCGTCGCCAGCCGATGGCCCAGGGGGGGGCAAGTTGAAATATGGAGGATGGGAAAAGTATGAATTGTAGGTACAGTCAAGAGTACATGAAGCATTACACTTGTAGTGCGAGTCTTATCTCTACGGCGATTGTAATAAGAACGGTACAAAGTCCAATGTGTAAAGCACCACGAACTCTTGACTGTATAATGAATAAAACTTGTAAACAAAGCTATTATATTTATTAGAAAAATAGACGTACAGATTAATTTTTGAAAATTACAAGATTTTAATAGTAAAGCGAGACCCTTTTTTTTTATCAAGTTATTGAAAACATAATCTTCGGAGGTTTTTTGTAAACTTCTCGACCACTTTAATATGAAAGTCTTGTAAGTTTTCATTAATAAGTTTTCTGTGCACACTCATCATGGCCAGACCATTGAGGCGATTTTCTCCCATAGTGCTTCTTAACCAGCCTTTTTTCTTTTTAAGTTTACTGCAAAACAAAACATTTTAAATAGGTAGGTATATCAATATGATAGGTACCAAAATAATAACTGAAAAATCTATTCCATTTTTTACACCATACGAAGGTTTTTGAATCACTATACAAAGTAACTTCAGAGGATGAAAGTACCCATCAAAACGAACAACTTTTAGTATAGATTTTTCAACTTTTACAGTCTATCAAATCTAATAAGTACCCTGTGACGTTTCACGTTTTTCATGTCGCAATGACTTTGTAGAATGGTACTTACACAATGTCAAATAACCTTTTTCGGAAAACCATGAAATTATGAAGTTATTTCATTTTCATTACAATATGTATAGTTCTTAATTACCAATTTAAAATTAAATCCTTCAAACAGAGCAAAACAACCAGCTGGAACAATATACAGTTTTTTTGTTTACGTTGTTTCAAAGACATGTAGTTAAGTATCTTACTGTAGGGTTGCGATAATTCTAATTCACGTATATACGAATAATCCGTAAAAAATATCAATAATCGAATTTATGGACAATTTTATTTGAAAATAGGTATGTAAATATAATTTAAAATAAAACTGTGTAGGTAGACAAAAACGCTTCTAACCGATTACAATGTATTCTCTCATTAGATAAAACTTTACCTAATTAATTAACAACTATAAAGAATTGATATGTAAAATCGACTGCGTGTAGAGTTGTCAAAGTCAAAGTCGAAAATGTTTATTTAGATCACTAAGTAACACTTATGAACGTCAAAAAAATTTAAGCTTATATTAATATTGAATGTACATTTACATTTAATGCCGTGATCGCAAAGTAATAGGTAGAGCCTATAAGAAAAAAACCGGCACGAAAAACTCATAGCCACTTTTTCAAATGCCAGATTTTACAATTTTTGATCTTACAAATTGTATTTGCATGCGACGTCTTACGTCCGTACATTGTATTTACTTAGTAACTGATTTTTTTACCACATTCCTATTTCAATCTGTCCCGGTACTTATTAGATTTGATAGACTGTAGTATAGAACAACTTTTAGTATAATTTTCCCATGGACATGTTGATTTGCTCAGTTATTTATTTTCTACAAAAACAATTGACATTATTTTACAGAAAATACGAAAGTTAAACGCAGTGACTCACCAAAAAACTTTCTGATGTCCATATTGATGAATGTGGATCCAGTAGCTATCTAGACTGGAAATTTATTTGATTGCGAGTCAATATTCAGGAACGAACGAATAAAAAAGATTTGTTCTTATTCCGCGTACAAAACAAACTTGAAAGCGGGTAGTGGCGGCGGCGGCATGTTGCCTCCCCTTTCCCCCTCGCCCCGCTTTAACAATAAACTATAGCGGCGCGGATGGAATACTTGGAATGGAATTAGTAAATTCATTTGAGTTTCGACGTGCGGGCATGATCGGTCAAGCAAGTCATGTGACTGGACATAAGACTTTGGTTGCGTTGCATTTGGCTACATTTTTTTGAATCTCTAGGGGGGGGGCACCTGACCCTCCCTGCCCCCCCTTGGCGACGCCCTTGACAACACACACACATACACCCAAACAAACCCACACAGACACCATTTTCGCCGATTTTCAGTCTCGTCTTTGAAATGATACATTTTGACAAACTTTCAACGAGGGCGGGAGGGGGGAGAGGGAAGTGACCGCGCCGTTTTTTCTTCGGCATCGTGCTCAGGAGAGCTTTTTTGACAAATCCCCCTACCTCCCACTTCCAGAGTGCATGTGTGTGTGTGGGTGGGTGTGTGTTATTTTTAATCATTTAAAATCTAGTTTTTTCTGCATTGGTGGGGCTCTGCCCTTGACCCCGCCAAGGGGGTTTCACCCCCGTGGACCCCCCTCTGGACCCCTCCCCGGTCTTCTGGTCCGCTATTCGGCGACGCATTTTTTTAAACTTCAAAACCCCATAACTTTTTATGGGGAGGTGACCGCCGCGATTTCTCTTCACCATCGTGTTCAGGGGTTCATTTTCTATAAATCCCCCCACCTCCCACCCCCCTCCGAGGTGGGGGTTATTTTGTAAACATTTGCCGTTTTTTATTATTTCCTAATAAATACTTTTAAAAAATCATGTAAAATTTGAACTATTTTTTAAAAGCTTGTCATTTCTTTCATTCGTTTTTTTGGGCCATAAACCCGGTATTTTGGATTATTTTGTAAAAAAAATACTTAGTATTAGTTGTAAGTAATAATAAATGACATCCTAAGTTTTATACTTGTAAAACAAACCGATTTCTTTAAATAATATGAATTTGCTTATTTTTACCCGCCTAAAGGTATTGTTTTTGTTTTGTTTTATTATTACCTGTCCCATCGTATAGGGTGCTTTCCCCTTTTACGTGCCAACCTTGTTCCATTTTCCCCCACCTTGCGGCCGCAGCCGATTTCCTCCTCTGTATCGCATTCACCATGACGTATCTGCCATATGGATACGGAATTTGTGGAAAACCTATGCCAATACAGCCGGTACCAGGTTCGTTTTCCAGTGTCGGAGCTACGTCGTGTTTTGTCGAAAAACGAATGACGGACGGAAAATGGATATACACACACGACACACAAACGTACCGGTCCGCATACGCGACCCCCGTGTACAACTAGAGCTACGCACGCTTGTATTGTCTTTTCGCGACCTCTCGTTATCCTGGTTTAGAGATAATTACCCTCACCACTAGACCAGCACAATGGTTCAGCTGCCTAAAGTTATGTCCGCCCTTAAGGCAGTATTCTACTCAAGTAATTTGAAAAAATCGATTTTTTCATCATTTTCTTAAAGTATCGACTTTTAAGAATATGTCCTTAAAATGGCATTTCGAAATTCCCAATATTTATAAAGTTATAGCGATTTCAATACGGCCGGATTGAGAGGCCGCACCGGCGCAAATCGGACAATCGGAGGATTTTAAGGGGAAAAAACCCCTTAGACGACCGAAAATGAGCCATTTCTTGTGAATTTTTTGAAGGTGATGAAATAATCACGTCATTTTTAAATTTTAATGTGTTTTTATTATAGGTTTAAGGAGGTACGATTATGGGGTCGAATGCAACTTTCGAGCCTGAAATTTTTATATGATGTTGACGAATACGTTATGCACCCTTTGGAAAAATTTGAGCTATATCGACCATCCAGCTTTTTCGTAATATAATTGCAAAGTCGTGCATTTTAAGCTAGTGAAGCACGTCGTCTTATGGAGACGGTCGACCGGAAGTGCGGTAATCACGGTTTTGCTACTCACGTATCTAACTAAGGTCATTGGAAAACTGAAATTTGATGAATTAGACATAATAGATTTTGTAAAAAATCGAAAATTCGCACTTCACCATGTAGTTCAAGCACTACATTATAAAACAGTTTCAACTTCCGGTTGAATATTATCATAATGACGAAATAGCAGTCCATAGACTTGCCCAAGGAGGTTAGAGTAAAAGGAGTCCGATCTGTGCATTTCAAAGTGGCTACAAAAACATGCACAAACAGGGATGGCGCCACTATCTCTAAGACCTCGAGAAGTAAGCTGAGCTTCAGCCTCACAGACAGCTTCTTCTCATAATTCATTTGTTCCGTCTCTGTCACACGCAGCTCACTTCTCGAGGTCGTAGCGATATTGGCGCCATCCCTGTTTGTGCATGTTTTTGTAGCCACTTTTTTCAAGTCTCTCCATAAGAGTTCGGACTCCTTCTACTCTAACCTCCTTGGACTTGCCAACGTCGGGCGTAACAGCTGATTCGTTTGGCAAGCATAACCTAGCTCTGTAGTGACAGTTTCGTTGTCGCCGGCTAGCGATAGCCAATCGCATGCACGATCAGAAGAAAGGAAGCCTCTTATTGGCTGTTGCTACGTAACGACAACGAAAACGGTCGCTACAGAGTTTCAGAATCTCGGTACTGCTTGGAAATCGTCGTGAAGACTCCAGTGTCATTGAGGATATAATTTTTCAGTTTTGATTAGTAAATATGCAATAAATAAAATATTTACCACGAACTTGGCACTTTGGGATCGACAATACGAATATTCAACATAAGTTAACATAAATCAGAACACCCGTGGGGTGACAAATTTATTCTGTTTGTTGACCCCGAGGAAGTAGTCGTACCTCCTTAAGGCCCCTCTACACTACTCGTGAAGTTAATCGAAGTTGGGCGAGGACGAGAGTGTAGACAGGCACTTCGTGCTTCTTCGCCTCGCTTTGCTTCGCTTCGGCGACTTCCGATTCGTGTCGGTATTTTGGGCCGAATCAAAGGACCGAAGTCGCGAGCACGAGTTCTCGCGAAGTTAAGCGACGGGTTCTCGCGAAGTTGAGCGAGTTGTGTGGTGACGCTCTTCGTCCTCGGCTAGCTTTGGCGAGTACTTCGGCGAGGAACTTCGAACGAGTAGTGTAAAGGGGCCTTTACAATCCTCAAATTGTTCGAATTTGTGTGTATATTATATCGTATTGCTGGTATTTGCCATGGAGGCTAGGATGCGTATTCGATCCTCTTCCATCTCTCTTAAGGCTCCTCTACACTACTCGTTCGAAGTTCCTCGTCAAAGTACTCGCCGAAATTAGCCGAGTACTTGAAGCGTCACCACACTACTCGCTCAACTTCGCGAGAACTCCGTCGCTTAACTTCGCGACAACTCGTGCTCGCGACCAAGGAGGTTAGAGTAGAAGGAGTCCGATCTGTGCATTTCAAAGTGGCTACAAAAACATGCACAAACAGGGATGGCGCCACTATCTCTAAGACCTCGAGAAGTAAGCTGAGCTTCAGCCTCACATACAGCTCCTTCTCATAATTCATTTGTTCCGTCTCTGTCACACGCAGTTCACTTCTCGAGGTCTTAACGATAGTAGCGCCATCCCTGTTTGTGCATGTTTTTGTAGGCACTTTTTTCAAGTCTCTCCATAAGAGTTCGGACTCCTTCTATTCTAACCTCCTTGCTCGCGACTTCGGCCCTTTGACTCGGCCCAAAATACCGACACCGATCGGAAGTCGCCCGAAGCGAAGCAAAGCGAGGCGAAGAAACACGAAGTGCCTCTCTACACTCTCGTCCTCGCCCAACTTCGATATTAACTTCGCGAGTAGTGTAGAGGGGCCTTTACACGAAATGCATACGTAGCTCATTTCTCGAGGTCTTAGCAACAGTGGCGCCATCACTGTTTGACCACGTTTTTGTAGCCACTTTTGAGATACACATTTCGGACTCCTCTACTCTAGCCTCCCTGCCCATGTCCCTGATCAAACATAATGCGCGCCGGGGGGTGGGGAGTTGTTGATGTCACAAAAGATTACGAATTTGACAGTCAAGAGATTGAACTATATTTTTTTTCACAATAAATCTGAATGTTTCATTCTGTTTCATACATAATTTGTAACGTGGAGTGAACAAAAATGTGAACATCTTTTTCAGTTGTCGTAAGATACGGTACAATCGAAAGTGAGGTTAACCATTGTTTCGTCAGTTTCGTTTGTCAACAAAGCGATACGTTCAACCGTTTTTACGTGATCTTTTGTTATTTTTAGATTCTTTTGGTGGTACAACGACTATGACAACATTTTTCAGGTGAGTTTTCTAAAATTCTATAATAATTTTACAGTAAAATTCGTGAATTTACAAACATATGTGGTCTTCAAACTTAAGCAAAGAACTTGTAAATGAATCGGCTAAATAAATGAGTTCATTCAACAAACATTCCGAATATATCTTTTTTTTTTTTCATTTCGCGTTTCATAATAAAAAGGATTCGAATATCGAGGATGTTGCAAAAATTGCAACGTTTGGGAAGATTTTTCATTTATTTCTACGGAATGCCAAAAAAAGAAATCGCTGGATGCTCAACTACCCAGCTTTGAATGTAAAGCAAAAATGTAATTGAAAATGTATAAGGTGGCCAACCACTTTAGGAGACCAAAAATTAGATTATTTTTTGGATTTTTTTTATCGTGAAAAAAGAAACGCAAATTTCCACAATACTGACAATAATTTTTTCATATTTTAAGAACATGAGACTAAATTTTGAAAAAAAAAATCGAGAATTGAATGTTGGAACGTGTTTGAAGAACAATGATCAATTTTTAGCATTTTTTCCCGGCATTTTGCAATAATAAATATGTTTTAAACAATCTAATCTTTCCATCTTTGGATTCATGTTTTAATAAATTATGTAAACGTGTTCCAAATTTGAAGATGATCCATCAATTAGTTTTTGAGTTATGATTCCCGCAAATTGAAAACATGTCATTTCGAGAAAAGCACGTTTAAAGTTTCACACATGAAAAACTCAAAGTCAAATGTGTTTAATTAAATGATAAAGTGTCTTACTGATTAATCAGCGATTCCAGCACCATACAGCAGTCCTTCCTCTTCCTCATGCAACTCATTTGAAGCTTGCATTTCCTCTTTACGAGCTTTTCGAGCTTCTTTTGTCTCTAATAAACTTTTTCTATTTTGCCGAGCCACGCGCGTCTGATCCATTTGCTCTGCATATCCGTAGCTCTGCCTGCCAACTACGATTCGTAGTTCATTCGTTACCATAAGTAGGGCTGAATTTCCTTCATTGAATAAAATAGCAGCAAGACATGCCGCTACCTCGATTATTTTGTACCTAGAATGGAGTTGTTTCGGAGCTAATCGCCAAACGGTCGACTTTGGGTTTGTTTGGGTTATAAAATCCAAAACAAACCCAAACAAACTACCTTACTGAGCGCTCGTGGATACCTGAGCGCGCTTGGGAGTCGAGCGGAGAGTCTTTATCATTTATATATTGGGAGTACAAATTAATTCGGTCCGTTTTTTTGTGGTAAAAAATCCATTCGTTTCAAAATAAAAGGTATGAATAGATTAATCAAAGTATTGTCCATCGCTGGCTACTACTTTTTCCCACCTCTCAGGCAATTTTCGAATTCCATCTCGACAAAAAGTCTCGTCTTTTGAGGCGATCCAAGTTTTGAGCCAATTTTCGATTTCTGCTAAAGAAATGAACCGATGACCTGCTAAATCCTGCTGCATCCGTCGGAACAACCAGTAATCAGAAGGAGCAATGTCCAGAGAATACGGCGGGTGCGGTAAAATATCCCATTTGAGCGTTTCCAAATAGTTTTTTACGACTTTTGAGACATGAGGCCGAGCGTTGTCATGGAGAAGAATAACTTTGTCATGTCTTTGCTCGTATTCCGGCCGTTTTTCTCGTAATGCACGGCTCAAACGAATCAATTGTAGTCTATACCGATCGCCCGTAATGGAATTGCCAGGTTGTTCATCGAGTAATGCCTCCAATTCATTGTCTTCAAAGCTTTTTGGCTGTCCAGGGCGAGGCTTGTCTTCAACGCTGAAATCACTGTTCTTAAAGCGTCGAAACGATTCCCTACATGATTTATCAGTTGGAGCATCATCACCATCATCAAACTTCAACAAGCATTCAATGCGCTTCAGCTGCACTTTTCTTCCAATTAAGGCAGAAAAGTAAAACTTTCCGCAAATGCTGCTTAGTTAACACAAAATTTGACATATCAACACAGTAAAAAACAAGGTTTTTAATGGAACTCAAAGCGATATAAATTGAATGTTATTGACAGATGTCTAACCTCTCTGAAACCACCAAAATCAGCTGTCACTATGAAACATTCATAACAGCCAGAGCCATCTCTTAAAAACGGACCGAATTAATTTGTACTCCCAATATATACCGTTAGAAGGAATCCGAATATCGTTTCCAAATTTTCAGGGTGTATTCTTAAGATATTTTGCTAACGATTTATGAAAATTAAAAAAAATTCATTTTTTTTAAGCATCTACAGTGGTTGCCCGCCTTAACGCGTCATTTATCATTGACAGGCACAGAGAGAGCTGATGTTGTCTCAGTCTCGTTATGTCTTCGAGTCGTGCAATTATCATCGGACCGACAAAAATCGAGCAAAGAAACAACCGACAAATTGAGATTTGAAAATTCATCAAGTTTTTTCAATTTTCTTTACCGCAATTCAATCGTGCTGGACACAAAAATCTACTTGGACAAAAGAACACCACCCTGATGCCGAATCCAGTGTACACATTGAAGGAGAAGCAAGAATGGTTGAAGTATTACCATCAGGGCGAAAGTCCTGAGATGGCGAGCAAACACTTTCATCGAGTACACCCCGATCGTCCGAAACCCTCTAAGAACACTATAAGAGCGGCTTTGAAGAGATTCGAGGATACCGGACGCTTCGATCGTTCCGAGCCTTATACGCAACCGCGCAAGGCCGTTCCCTTGGAGAAAAGAATACTCGTATGCGCGGCGGTGGAAGCCGGGGGTGGTTGCGCGTCGGCCAGCAGCGTCGCTAGACAGTTCGACCTTTCGGAATCGTCGGTGAGGAAGATTTGGAAAGAGGAAGGTTTCGGTGATGGAAAATTGAAGAGAATAACAATGGGAAGTTCAAGAAAAAAAGTTAAAAACACTCCGATCAAAGGTATGTTGGCGAGAGTACGATTTATCTCTTTCATTTCTCTTTTTGTCCGTTTTTCGCATTTTATCGTCGTAATTGTTCCGATTTATGCTTGCAACTGTAGCGTGAGAAGTTTGTGTGGATGATGTGGACTAACGTTTTCTGCAACGCACTAGACAATCTCTCGTTATTGTCTGATTTCAATGTGAGTGGAGATTGAGGAGTTTCGATACCGCTGAAAGTGTGGGGATGGAAATACAATGAGTTTTCGGCAGGCTGCCAACTTCTTGCAAAGTAAATTTCATGTAAAAATCTACAGATATTACACAAAGCGCAACTATTTCATGGCATTCAAAAAGTAATTGGACTTTTCGGGTGATAAAAAAAGGTACATGTAAATAACATGAGTTTCTCTCTCTCTCTAAATCTCTCACTCTCTTTTCACATTTTCACTCTTGCGGTCTCTCACACACATTCTCACTCTCTCACTATCCATCCATCCATCAAACCCAAACGAACAAACAAACAAACCTAAACCCAAACTTAAGCCCAAATAAACCTAAACCCAAACTTAAGCCCAAACAAACTTAAACACACTTAAACCCAAACAAACAAATCTAAACAAACCAACCCAAACGAACAAACAAATCCAAGTTTCAAGCTCTCAATATTCATCCAATCATCAAACCCAAACGAACAAACAAACCTAAACCCAAACTTAAGCCCAAACAAACTTAAACTCAAACAAACCAACCCAAACAAACTTAAACAAACTTAAACCCAAACAAACAAATCCAAGCTTAAAGCTCTCACGATCCATCCATCCATGAAATCTAAACCCAAACTTAGCCCAAACAAACTTAAACTCAAACAAACAAACAAATCCAAGCTTAAACACAAACAAACCCAAAAACAAAGCCCAACCCAAACCCGCCAACATTGTAATGTACACACCAAAATCAAAATTTACAACTTGTAACCACAGAGTCTACATGTAATGCAGCAGTTTTCAACAAATCACAGGCCTTTAGCATATCGCAGCTCCCCCCACCCTGCTACAACACAGCGGCAGTGTAGTTTGTTTGGGTTAGTTTCGTGTGGGGGTAGCGTTAGTTTCGTGTGACATCTCGCTAAATCAGACCTCCTATGTACATCGTTAAAAGCATTTTCAATGCTAAAATTAATTATTATTGGGTAATTTACAACTCATAATATTGGTGAGAAATATTTTTAAACCGGGAAATGATATTTATCCTTACCATTTTCGCAATAAATATAAATGAGTTGCAATTTTATTCGAGAAAAAATTAACGATATACTTAGCAACAGCAACAGTTTCTGCCATTGGCACGATGTAATGGCACGATGTATGTAAATTAAAGATTATATGTCTAAATTTTGATCGCCCCAAGCTTTTATTCATAGTCACATATAGGTGACTTGTTAAAATAAAATTATTTTCTACTCTTTAGTACATTTAATAAAAGCTTGTTTTTTTTTTTTAATTTTTTAGATTTAAATTATTTTTTACTTTTTAGTCTTTAATTGATTTTACTAGAGATCTGAATTTTTTGCAAAAAGGTATTAATTCTTCCAAACGAATCGGTGTTATTATTGGTTTGCAAAACTTCTGGGCTCCAAGTAGTCGGGAAGTTTGTGAAATATCGATTTTTCATTTTGTCTCTCACAGAAAGTTGTTATTTTGTAGTTATTTATTTATTTATTTATTATAGTTAAATCATGCATTGTTACCTCTTAGATGCATGTTTGCAAAATCTCACCGCTCGAAGTAGTCGGGGAGTGGGTGAAATATCGATTTTTAGTTTTGCATCTCACAGAAAGTCGTTATTGTTATTTATTTATTTTATTTTTTTAAGTTGCATCTTGCTTTGTCACCTCTTATTGATAGATGCATGTTTGCAAAATTTCAGAGCTATAAGCACTCAGGAAGTGGGTGAAATATCGATTTTCCGTTTTGCATCTCACAACAAGTGAAGTTAAATAAAAGCTTGTAATATTTTCGATCTCTGTTTCGGATTAATATAAAAAATCAGACAAATAGAACACTTTTCGATATCACCCAAAAGACGTCTAAAGGAATACCTTATAACGCCGCCATTTTGTTTCTATTTTATAACGTTTTGAAAAAATCATGAACAATGACTCATTTTCGGGCGTCTAAAGGGTTTTTTCCCTCCTTAATGTCCGAAAGCCAACCGTTCGAGCTCAAAATTCACATGTTTTTTTCGAGTATTATTAATGAACGAAGTAGAGAAACCACACGGTTATTTAACACGAGATTCCTAACACTAAAATCACGGTTTGCTCAGTTCTTTAAATCTCAATCTCGGTATTATTTTTATCACTACAGCCCTATAACTAGTGTTTACGAGGTGTCATGTGGCCATTACCAAATGAATAATGGTTCAACTTGAATATTAAAAATCTCCGAAAGTATGTTGTGAAACAGATTGATTTTCGGACAGTTAATGCACGTAATTTAATCTCTCGGTGATATAAATTTCAAATGGTGTTGAAATTTGCATCGTTGGAACACAACGAAAGCTCGTTCATACATTTTATTTTCCTTATGTTTAATATCATACAAGATCTTTTTTTTTATAGATTTTGTTGTAGATCGCTAAATAAATATTTTTAAAAAATGGTTGAAAGATTTTTATCAGCAAAATCTGCCAGAAGAAATTGAAGGAATTCAGAAATATTAATTTTCATTGCATTCCAACGAAACTTCAACCTTATAATTTCAATTGTTGTTGATTGATAAGCAATTCGATTTTAGCATCGCAACTCCTTAAGGATGAACGGGAGTCTTACAGAAATGATATCATCGTCATCGAAAGTCGTTTGTTCTAAAACCACGTGCACAATTTAAACGCAAATATAATGGTGGTGAAGTTTGCATCGTTGGGATGCAACGAACATTTTTTTTTCGTGTTGCCCAATTTTTCTTGGCACATTTAGCCTACGAAAATCACTGAAACGTTTTCGAGGATTCTCATATTGAGGATGTTTAACCGGAACCTGCAAAAAAAGATTTTAGATATTGGTAAGTATAATGAAATAAAAACAAAATATTAGGACTTGGAATTAATTCGTAGCGTTTTGTTAATGAAAAAAAATATTTATTTTAAATGAAAATAAAAAAATACATTAATGGAAGTATTGCCCATCGCTTTCTACTGCTTTTGACCATCTTTCGGGCAGGGTACGAATACCGTGTCGGAAGAACGCCTCGTCTTTAGATGCAATCCACGAATCGACCCATTTTTGACAATCTTCGTAAGAAGTGAACTTCTGCTCAGACAGGCTATGAGCCATCGAACGAAACAAATGGTAATCAGAAGGAGCGATATCTGGAGAATACGGCGGGTGGGGTAGGACTTCCCATTTAACTGTTTCCAGATATGTTTGTACCGTTTTTGCGACGTGCGGACGAGCATTGTCGTGTAGCAAAATGACTTTGTCGTGTCTTTCGGAGTATTCCGGCCGTTTTTCTTTCAATGCACGGCTCAAGCGCATCAGTTGCAGTCGGTAGCGATCCCCAGTTATGGTTTCATTCGGTTTCAGCAGTTCATAATAAATCACACCCCTCTGATCCCGCTCCTTGTCATCCAAGTCGAAATCACCAGCTTTAAAACGTGCAAACCACTTCCGACACGTTTGCTCAGCTAGAGCATGTTCACCATACACTTCCACTAGAATACGATGAGCTTCAGCAGCACTTTTGTTCATATTAAAGTAATGAAGTAAAACTCCCCGCAAAAACACTTTATTCGGCACAAAAGTTGATATATTCAATAAATTATGAAGTGTTGTTATTTACGATTCAAAAAGAGGTTGTGTACAGCAAATGACATTCAATTATAGCTGTTTCACGATGAATACATTACTGTCGGTAACAACGAAATACTGTACTACCTACGCCGTCTCTTGTAAAACGCTACGAATTAATTCCAACACCTAATACAAAGGAGAATTTTCGTTGCATCCCAACGATGCAAACTTCAACACCATCTCATATTATATTCACTCTTAAGAGTTTTGCTCCAATATAAAGTATTAAGCAATATAGATACAAGAGTTATAAATATAAAATAAACAGTTTTAACTGGTCATTTGAAGCTTGGCCTATATATTATGCCACTTACGACTGATATTACTTTACATCTAGAGTAAATATTCAAGCATTTAAATTTCAGTTACTCTTGCCTGAAATTGGATCGCCCATACGTTCTTAAAATATTAAAAGGGTTTAATTTAAGGGTTTACATATACCTGAGATGGCTAAAAGTAAGGTTATGTTTAAGATTTTTTTCGTGTAAAAAACTGAATTGTACTGAAGAACCATGATATACATTTTAAAGTATGACATTTTATCTATATTGTGTGAAAATTTGGTTAAAAAATTTCAAACGGTAAAAAAGATACAGTCGTTTTCCTGGGACGTGTTTTTGTTGACAAGGTTTGCGGTACCAGACGTGCCTCTACCATTTTTTATCTAAAAAAAAATATTTGTTTCTTGAAGTAGATAGATAAAACTAGTACTTATCGAGCCGGAATTTAAACATTTAATTTTTTCGGGTCATGGCAATCACTGCAATAAAACAGGCGATTTTTCGCCTCAAAATTGTTCAATACTTATGATGAAAAAAGAACTATGCTAGGTATCGAAAAAATGGCTCGATAAGTACTAGATTATTGTGTGAAGCATAACTGTGCAAAACTTGATCACGATCGGTCCACTAGTTGCGGAGATATTACTGGTACCGATTTTGAAAACACCGTTTCGAGTAAAACGCATTTAAAGTTTTGAGTAGACTTTACACTGAAATAACTGGTTTATTTCAATCTTACATGAAATCTTCGATTCCTGGGCCATATGACGAATCTTCCTTAGATGTTGACGCTTCCATTAGATCTTTTTTTTTTGCTGTGTCAACCTCATTCATAGTCAAACTCATAGTCAAACAGATGACAAAGGCCGCGTCTACCTGCGCCCCAACCGTTAGTCGTTGCTCACCCGGTCAGTTACAAAACGCTATAACTTCGTCATTACTGCGAATTTCCTGGTGAAATTTTCAGAGTAGACACTCAAAGGATAGTACTTTCGAATGAGCCCCTTTTTGAAAATTCAATCGTTTTGACCTGCCCAGGTGTATGTAAGGTAGTAGCCTGACCAAGGCATTTTTCTGTAGATTTTTTTTACATTTTGAGGACTCATTCAGGACACTATTAAATGATTACCTGCAAAATTTCAAATCGAGATATTGGCAATCAAAGAGTTCCTGACTTGACACGTGTAAGCAGTGGAAAATTTTACATTTCACGCAATAACTTCGAAACTTTTTTACAGATAAAAAAAATGCTCAATTACAGAGGAATATATGACGAAGTGGGTTAAAGAAATCATGAATATTGATCGTCTAGTTTCAGAGATATAGCGATTTAAATTAAGTAATGTCTAGCAACGCTAGCGCCACGCAGCGACTGGAGCAGGCCAGAATTAGATTATAGTAGTGTGTGCATATCCGTATACGCAAAGTATGTACGTATTAGTAGCCGAAATGGATAGCCTGATACAAAAGTGAGGGATAGGTAAACATTACATTAGATGAAGTAAAAAGTTCTGAGCGTTTTTTCGCTTTATTTCGACGATGAAATTAACATAGTTAGGATTATCCGATTTAGATCAAATATGCGCCGTTTTGTTCGATAATTTTTGTCCATTTTGAAGGCAATTTCATAATTCCGCGATTGAAGAAGTCCTCGTCCCTATTGTTAAAAAACTTGACCAGCTCATTTTCACAAGTCTCTCTTGAGGCCAGTTTTGTACCATCAAGAAAATTTAGCAAATGCTTGAAAAGGTGATAATCGCTTGGTGCCAGGTCTGGACTATACGGCGGTTGCGATAGAACCTCCCATCCAAGCTCTCGGAGCTTCAGGCGCGTCGTTAAAGATGTGTGCGGCCTGGCGTTGCCTTGATGGAACACAACACCCTTCCTATTATCCAATTCTGGACGCTTCTGGTCGATCGCCTGCTTCAATCTGGTCAGTTGTTGACAGTAGAGATCCGAATTGAGTGTTTGGCCCGATGGGAGCAGCGCATAGTGGATGATTCCCTTCCAATCCCACCAAACACACAGCAAAACCTTCTTGGCCGTTAATCCGGGCTTGGTGATCGTTTGGGCCGGCTCACCGCGATTGGACCACGATCTTTTTCGGCTGTTGTTCTCGTGTGACCCATTTTTCATCGCCAGTCACCATCCGCTTCAAAAATGGGTCAATTTCGTTACGTTTCAGCAAAGAATCGCAGGCATCAATTCGGTCCAAAAGGTTCTTTTGCGTCAATTTGTGTGGCACCCATACATCGAGCTTCTTCTTGAGACCAGCCTTATGCAAATGGTACCAAACGGTTTTTTGGCTAATCTTCAGTTCCTAGGCAATGGAATAAGTGCTCGCATGCCGGTTCGTCTCGACGATTTCCATGATTTTATCGACATTTTCGACGATTGGCCTACCAGAGCGTGCCTTATCTTCGACGACCATATTACCGGAACGGAATCGTTGGAACCACCGCTTTGCTGTTGCATTCGATACTGTTTTGGGTCCATAAACAGCACAAATTTTTTTGGCCACCTGCTCCGCCTTTTCACCTTGGTCGTAGTGGTACTGAAGAATGTATAGAATTTTCTATTTTTTTACCTCAATTTCGGAACGCTGTAATACACAACTGGCTTCACCAAACACAAAACTGTCAAAGAACTTTTTTTGAAGCGTAATGCCACCTTTAAATCGCCGTACAGTATGACCCGATGCGATGTATACATCGTGAGATATGGCTCACTAAGGACATCTAGCGGAAAACGCTCAGAACTTTTTACTTCACCCAATATTAGGCGTTTTCATCATTACTTTATAAGTTTTCACATCCCGATAAGATGTACAACCTACATTATAAGGATATTTCGCAATATTTCGGAGCTTTCGTCGATTGAGCGGAGAATAAACTTTTTAACGTGACTGTGACGAGACCACTACCTTAATTATTGCACAAAATCTATAGCGAAGCTCATAAAAATCATGGCAGAATTTGGATAATTTGCCTGGCACATATCTTCATATCTGCACGGAGTAGTAGATACAAAACTAATGAAAAGATTAATCTTGCTAGACAAAAGCTGGTTATTCATTTTTTTTTTGTAGCAGGTAACGAGTTTACTTTTACGAAAGCAATTTACAAGTATCATCGTTTCTGATATCGATATGCTATCTTACATTCTCGATTCTCACGATACGAACCGTTATCAGGACATTTGAGAACCAAAGTTCTTCGTAATCTCAGGCACAAGTGTTTATGGAAATTAATATTTCATTTCCAGATTGCAGCATGATCGAGGAGCATTGGTTGGCGGCGCTGACGAATGGCCACGTTAATGACAAAGAGCCAAAATCGAAATCGGAATGTGACGCAAAACCAGTGGGGAATACTTCGGAATGCGTAACAGCGGGAACGAAAACGTGAAGGAAACTTCTACGCGATTTCACGTTAATCGTCAATATCGAGCGAGTATTAATTCCAGCGAAATGCAACAGACATGTACAAATACAGCAATTATTGCTTAACGATCGTCGAACAGAAACGTTACGATCTGTGATCACGTGCGATTCTCACCCGGGATGAGTAAACGCGAAGATTCTTTCAACTCTTCAACACGAAGTTGTTCACTTCAAAGTAAGAGAACTGTTGGTTAGAATTCTCGAATCACAATTAGGTCCCTTGTAATTACATATTACATTCGAAATGATATCGTATCCGGCAACATCGCTAGATTTTTCGAGTACTCAAACAGCCCACGTTGAAATCGCAGCACTGTCGTACATAACACGAGTCGAAATTCTTTACACGCTATATCTAGTTCATTGTGTAATTATTTCTTCGTTAATAAAGCAATATTTACTGCGACTAACGATACTCTTTTCTTTACTTCCGAACATAACGCAATCACGCCCTGTGCGAAAGGTCATTAAGTTATTTTTTTCATATTTTTAATCTCAATATTAGGAGTCGCTACCAGCAAATAAAAACGTTTTTTAAAGTAGACTTTAAATATTTTTTTATTTACTCAGAAAGCTACAGTTGCGATAAGAAAATTAAAACATTAGGCAAATCAAACGAATTAAGGCCTTATATACGCGATTTCACCGATTTTCGAAGGTACTTTTCTAGACGCGGTTAAAAAAAAATGAGGCATATATTGACAACATTTTTTTACAGGGCATTTATGCACATGGTTAAGTATATGTAAAAAAAAATCGGAAATATTAACAAATGGCGGAGATATAATAAAGCAATGTATTTTTTTTTGCGCGCGCGTTGATGGTGAAAGTTCTCGGCATCGATGTGGGTGTCTGAAAAAAAAAAATTAACATATTTATAATTGCACAATGAATGTATCTTCAGTGTCACCCAACAATATTATTTTTAAAAAATTATTATAATAAAAATTCGAAACTTAAAATTTTTTTACTCAATTTTCTGTCGGTATTTTATTTTTTATATTTTTTTGTGTCATTGAAATTTTTGTTTCTGTGGTTCACACGATAGGTGATGATATTAAGAATATGTTGTAAAAATTTCAAAGCGATCTGAACCCTCGTTCAAGAGTTAGAACTTTCACAAGGTGCAAAAAAGTGAATTATGGAAAAACGGCTTTGAAGTTGGCGGTCGGGCGCGCCGCGCGGTATCTATTACGCGCTCTAAATGCTGTAACTTTAACAATTTTTGAAATTTTTCAATTCTTTAAAGCTTAAAATATTCCTAACCGTTCAGGCTAATGGAATCAAAAATAAATAAAAAATGAAAAATTTTGAAATTTTTCGCGTATATAAGGCCTTAAGAGTAAAAGAAGCTAGTACACTATGCTAATAATGTACGTTTTTTGGTATCAGGGTACTTCTGTCTGTGCTGTTTCATGACCAGAAGAAAATATTGCTTTTGTTCTTGATTTGTGGTAATTTATTATATTCTTCAATTAAAGCCATTCCTCACTCCGCAATATCGTTCACGACTAGCGATATTGCGGAGTACTATGTCCCTCGCAGCCTTGTAATTTTCATCTTCGCCCCAAAGACAAGTTTCTTTTTTTTTTTTAAACGCTGATGAAATCCCAAGAATATTAAAAAAATGTCGAAGTATTGCGGCACACCAAGTGTTAAATATTTTTTTTTCAATTTCGTCATTGACATCCAAGCTTAGGCGTTTGAGACTTAAGTCTGAATCTTCTTCATTTACCGCGGTCACCATTTTCTGTTTGTTTTTCCACGGAAATTTCTTCGTTGAAAAAAGCGAGTGCAACAAGCTCTTCGGACAGGTACCACAAATGGCCTAAGATATTTTTTAACGCCACGTTTTGCCATAGCTTCGTTTGAGTTTTCAAAGTTTTTAAGCTCTTTTAAGAGCCACAAATAATTTCTTGTGGAACATGCCACAGGAGCTTGAAACCAGCATCTTATGCAGTGAAACCTCGTTTATACGTTTTGCACTTCTACATTTTTGTCATTTATACGTCAAATTTCTATGACCCTGGCAGATTCCGCCTATAAAGAATGTAATAAAGTTTCATTTCTACGATTTTCACGCATGCGTTTTTCGAGCTTTTACTTTATTAATTTTGTTCCGCAGCGTTCGTTTCGAGGTCCGTTTTTTCTCAGTTATACGTTAAGGAGGTTGCTCGGCTATCCTATAATGCTAAGAATTTGCTGAAATTTATTGCGGAAATTTGCGAACACAGATTACGAGTCCGTGCAAAATTCCAAGTCAATCGTCTGCATGATTGTTAGGCAATTAATTATTGGAGTTAGGCTCTTAAATACCAAAAACAAATTGATTTAAATAGGATCTATTTAAATCAAATTGGTTTTTTCTTGTCTCGCGACCTAAGACGATCCTATTTGTTTCAAATATTTTTTAAAAATTTTGTTCAAGCTATTTTCTTTAAATATTAAATATATTCAAATTAAATAAATGCAGATGAAACACGATATATCGCATAAATACGAGAAGGTAATATAGGTTCATGCCATAAAAATGCAGTGAAAAAAAGTAAATTTTTTTTCTTTTTCTTCACCAACAAGGCTGTTATTTGGAGAAAAAAGAAAAGGTATCGTCATGCCTTATATTGACAGGCGCGACTATTTATGTATAGAAATATAAAACCGTTTCCTCAACTACAGAATGTTCCAACAGTCTTCTAATGAAAACAAAGCCATGAGATTTTTGAGAGACAGAATCTTGTGCCATTTTTCCGTCTGCCTCTTCAGTCTTGTACTAACAGGTGGAACCAAATCACAGATTTATTAGGAATAAAAAAAAAATTTAGTTATTAGACGATATTAAATAGATCTTGATTTGAATAAATAAATATATTCGGTAATTATATAGTTTAGTGACTTTTCCTAAATATGGCGCTAAAATTTATTTTTTGCAATTTTTAACTATAAAACAACATAAATAATGGTGTTATGACGGGGGGAACGCATCTTTTTAAACTACGAAATGTTTTTTTAAGTAAAAAATGAATTTTCAAAATTTCAAATTTCAAAACTTCAATTATCCGCGGCCGGATAATTGAAAATGTGAGCAATGATGTACGAATGACAATTGAAAATGTGATCAATGATGTAGTGGAAAATATGACCAATGATCTACCAATGTAACGAATAATTGCTAAAAAAAAGTAAAAGCCCTGAAATTCGCGAATTTTTCCAATTTTTTCAAATGTATTTTTTGTTGTAAAAAATCTGGAACCTAAAAAACCGTCTCCCCAACATAAGTTTTAAAATTTTTTAAATTTGGAAGGCGCATTCAGTATGTGAGAAAGAATTTACTGTATAAATTTGAATCAAATGGTAACACCGTACCAATTGTCCCGGAACTCCTTGTTCAGTGTTCTGACACACAAACAAAAACCGACTAGTATGAAACAATTTTTACAGCCCGCAACTTGATTTTTTCCAGTGTAAAACTCTGGGACAGTACTATGTATGCATGTAACTTAACTATGATTATACAGGGTGAGGCACATAAAGTGTTACAGAGCAATAGCACTCAAACTATTGATCATATCCAAAAATGTTTGAGACAAAAGTTTCAGTGTTCGAGAAGGCCGTCATACTGGACCACCCTATTCTTTTATCGGTGGAGGCGCTAAAGCTACGTCAAGGTCAACTCCACTTTTTTAAACGGAACCATGTATTTTTTTTTCCATGACATTATTACCGATTTTAAGACGAATTCAGCGACCTACAACACAAGGTCATTCTAGTCACGCAAAGTATGAAAATAGTCGAAAAATCGAAAAATATCGGAATAATCACTTTCAAAGGATCCACTAACCTCGGTTTGGGTCTACCTACAGAAGATGCTCGAAGTGATGACCCTCGACTTGTAAGCACTTGTTAATTCGCTGATGAAAAGATCGTCTAACTTCAGCCAACATTTGTGGTGTAATTTCGGTACATGCTCGGCGTATTCTTTCTTTCATGTCGTCAGGCGTGGTAGGTGCTACCGCCATTACGCGTTCTTTGACAAAACCCCATAAAAAGTTCATTTTCGCGATCCGATGTACTCACATTAGAAGATAATGCGTGACTAACTGATATGTCAACAGAAAATGCGTACTTGCTGCCGATAAGAAACATTGGTATCGTAAGAAATGAAAACAGCGATCAAACAAGTGTTTACAAGTCGCGGGTCATCACTTCGAGCATCTTCTGTAGGTAGACCCAAACCAAGGTTAGTGGATCCTTTGAAAGTGATTATTCCGATATTTTTCGATTTTTCGACTATTATCATACTTTGCGTTACTAGAATGACCTTGTGTTGTAGGTCGCTGAATTCGTCTTCAAATCGGTAATAATGTCATCGAAAAAAAAATACATAATTCCATTTAAAAAAGTGGAGTTGACCTTGACGTAGCTTCAGCGCCTCCACCGATAAAAAAAATAGGGTGGTCCAGTATGGCGGCCTTCTCGAACACTGAAACTTTTGTCTGAAACATTTTTGGATATGATCAATAGTTTGAGTGCTATTGCTCTGTCACACTTTATGTGCCTCACCCTGTATAAATTATCAAATAGAAATGTGGCCAGCATGTAATCGCTCCATAAATCGCTACATAAATTAGACGATATTCCTCGTCGTAACTTTCCGTTAGAAATTCGATAATTTTGCCCGAAGTCTTACCAGTCTACTGGGACGTATGCTTTTCTTTACATTGTAGACGAAAATCGAATAATTGTTGAACATTCAAATCCGTGAAACGAAATACCTTGAATTTGGCGCGTTTCTGCTTTACCGATCGAGTGACGAAGGTTCGGTCACTCGCCGCAAAGTGACGTCGCGCATGTCGCATTGGCCGTTCTTCACGGACGCGAGCGTCTCTTGCACGGTCGCACGAGCCGTTTCGGGGACGCTTCAATTTCAACCCTCGTCTCTTTTCCATCTGCATTAACCCAAGGACAAGCCGCAATACTCGGGGTTTGACCGTTAGTTTTATTTTTGTCAATAAAAATTCGTAAATTCAACGCCAGCGTCAATAAGTAGGAAGAATCGGGCAACGTGGGAATACCGGTAAAAATTCTTTTTAGTTGAATTGATTGAACATCTCTACACATATATATATATATATAAATATACATACAGCATTAATATATACATATACAGACGCATACTCATATATAGAAACACGCACACATACACACACACACACACATCTATATATATACATAGTAAAGTAGCGAGTTTCCTGCGTGTCGGGTGTCCACGCGCAGTTTCTCGTAGTGCCAAACGAGTTTTCCGTCTGCGGAAAACAGCTCATCACGCATCTGCTTTTTGTCACACGTAAGTATAATAAAAAAAAAAAAAAAGCATAGTCGTTAATTACGTTACGAAGAATAGTCGAGCGTAATGAAATGTTCGCTACTTAGAGCTTAGATCGCGAACAATGAAGGCTAGAATTTTTGGGTATGGTGGCAAATAGCGCGACGCGCACGAGAGAACGAGACCGGGGAGGCCATGTTTCGTGTTTCACGGCATTTCCGACACACCGGTTTCACCAATGCTCCAAGCGTTTCATTCTTGTTTTTTCTTCCACTCTCGTTTAACTTACCAGTAGTATCGAGATTAACGGACACGTGATTTTGATTCTTTTTTTTTTTTTTTTTTTTTTGCGAAATTGGAGAATAAAACACGTGAAGAAATACCGCCAATACGCGAATAGTTTGATAAATTCTTTCAATCTTTGCTCATTCTCTGTCCATCTCTCTCTCTCTCTCTCTCTCTCTCTTCCGCTTCAAGACGAAATATCGATACGACGCGAGACACAGGTGCATAGGGAGGCCATGTTTTCCAACGAAACGTTTTCTCACCGGTTCTCCTCGTTCGAGCCCATGGCCCACGAATATATCTTAGAAACCGAAATTTCTCGAATTTCTAACGACCTTACGATCGCTCATGTCTTTTTCATGGGGGTTTTGGCTCTTTCGAAGAAAAAAAAAAGAAAAAAAAAACTTTCGTCCTTTTTTCAACGCGGTTTTTTTTTTTCACGTTACCAAATTTTTCGGGATCACAAATTTTGTATTCGAAATTTCTTGGGGTTCGGAATTTTTTTTTTTCCGGGTCGTTGTTTATTTTATTCGGGAAATTTTCGGATTCCAGGGATAACGCAAAATGTCTGAATCGGATTTACTTGCTGCTGATCAGATAGACGGTCTCGACGGCTTGGAGAATGGTCAGGACGGTGACTCGATAATGCAGTCTGACGACGTCAAGCGAGATTTCAACGAGGCCAACATCGACGATCCGGTGAGTCGAATCTCTTTTTATCTTTGTGATTTTGTTTTTTTTGTTTGTTTTTTTTCTCGTTTTTTCTTCTATACGAAGGAAAAGTTTTTCAGCATTGTTGGTCTGTTTGGAATATTTCAGGAACTGGAGGCGATCAAAGCACGAGTCCGTGAGATGGAAGAGGAGGCTGAGAAGCTCAAGCAACTACAGACAGAAGTCGACAAACAGATGCACATGGGAAGCCCAGCGGGAATCAGTAAGTTGACCAAAAAAATTATCGTTATCTCAGAATACTGAATTTTTGACGTAACGGTAAGGAAATTTCACTTGCACCCTCCGCTACGACTATTCTACGCCTGATTTGTCGAGATGAACTATCGCGGTACAGGAAAATTTAAGCGATGCGGAATTATTGCATTTGTAACGTAAATGTGACAAAGTTACATCAAAATGTTACTCCCAAGTTCAGAATGATATTGAAGTTTGCATCGTTGGAACGAAACAAATTTTTTTTTTTTTTGGAAGTTTTACTTGCATTGTTTTTTCGGCTTTTTACAAGGCTCCAATGTTATACATAGCTCTTTTTTTACACTCTCATTCCACAAATTCTCCCCCACCTTGCGGCCGCAGCCGACTTCCCCCTCTGTATCGTATTCACCATTACATGTCTCGCATGGGCATAGGGAAACTGCGAAAAACCTATACCGATACAGCCGGCACCAAGTTCGCCTCCCAGTCACGAAACTAATCGCCTATTGCCGAGAAAATGTTGACGAAAAACATTTCACGACGAAAGTAACGCGACTGGGATTCGAATCTGCTGGCCAGTACGCTAACCATTAGACCAACGGACCGGATCTATGCAACGAAAATTTCATACTCCAATTTTTTTTTTTTTGCCACATTTAACACTCCAAAATCCTTCAAACGTTTTTCAGGATTCTTATTAGAGATATACAGCCTGAATATGTAAGAAAAGACTTTGGATGATAATGAAAATGAGGAAATAAAAAAATAAAATTTCGTTGCATGCCAACGATGCAAACTTCAACATCGTGGTTCAGAAATACTTATGATATGTAGAACTGGGACTAAAAAAAATTTGCTCCAATGCATTCGCTATCGAAAATAGTTACACTTTGCTGGAAGATTGTTCTTCCGCTTGACAATTTTTGCCGAAAATGCACGGTAAAGTTATATTGCGGTGTAATAATTTTATCGTGATGTCTATCTAGATGGAAAATCAATTTTGCACTTAGTTTCGATCTCTCGTCGGTGAAGCTGACTAATTTAGAAACGTTTTTCGTCGTAATAAGCATAGGCGTGCCACTTTTTTTTTTTTTTTAACATACTCCGAAACAAACGTTCCAGACGTGTAGAAACGTTTGGAAATAACGTTCAAATGCATGCTCTGTGTGTGGGTGTGTGCGGACGTTCCCGGGCATAAATCGTTGCGGGAATGTTGACTTTTTAGTATATTGTACTTGCGGAGACTGTATTCTGCCCAAATTACAAAACTCCAATATTTATCGGGGATGGACAATTCAGTAGACACGAACATTTTTTTTACATTGTGCTGAGGGTCCCTATTCATTGAGATTTACATCTTTGAGTTTAGTTGAGAGAAAAAATGTTTTGAATGGATGAACATCGTTCTTGGAGAGCTCGAAAATTGACGGTTGCACGTGCCCGTTTGAAGTTAAGAATTCGCGAAGCCAGAATACAACGGAATGCAGCAAAAATGGTAGATACATTTTGAAGAATGAGAAAAACGCGATTTCGAGTGAATTTAAGGAAATTCCTTTCATGAACCCGAATATTCAACAATTAACCGATTTTCGTCTTTAATTGAGTAGAAATACATCCCAGTATACTGGTAAAGTTTCAAGCCCTGTTATCGAATTTTGAAGATTCCGAAACAACAATCAAAACAGGGGTTCACCGAATGTTTAAGGGTGGAAAATCCTTTAGACGTCCGAAAATGAGTCATTTTTCAGGATTTTTTTTTAAGGTGATAAAATAATCGCATCATTTTACAATTTTCACATTATCTTATTACAACTTTCAGGTGTTAAACTTTTATTTTTTTAAACAGATCAAAATAGCGGCGTTATAAGGTATTCCTTTAGGCGTCTTTTGCGTGATAGCAAAAAGGTGCTCTATTTGTCTGATTTTTTTCTATTGATCTAAAACAGAAAACGAAAATATTTTTCGATTATTGATATGTGTAGGGGATATACAGGGTGTCCGATGGCAGATTTCAAACTTTAAATGATCATAACTTTAAAACGCGAGGTGCAAGAGGAGTGCGAGGCTGAGGTCGCGTGCGTTGCGGATTTTTTAGTCGCCATGGAGCGTTGGTCTGGAGAGCAACGTGCTTTCGCTGTGGAGGCGTATTTAACTAGTCGTTTTTCGCTTACTTTGGCGCGGCGTAAATTCTGTAACCGCTAAAACATTCGCCGAATAAGTGACGCGCCATCGATAAATTTGATTGAAAGTTGGGTAGCAAGATTTAGAGCTTCAGGCTCGGCTGTAAACAGGCATTACCAAAATCAAGCAGCCTCTATATCAACTCCGGAAAACATTCAACGTTTGAGTGATTCTGTTTTAGAAAATCCACGAATGTCATTGAGAGTGCGTTCGTCTGTTTTGGGTATTCCAAAATCGACACTGCATGAAATTATGAAGAAAAAAAATAAAATTTCATCTGTATAAAATCCAAATTATTCAAAAATTGAACGACAGTGACTATCCAACAAGAATAACTTATGCTCAAAAGATGCTGGAGACTTTTTCCACCGAAACACGACTAAGAAACATTTTTTATAGCGACGAAGCACATTTCCAGCTTGGAGGTTATGTCAACAAGCAAAATTTTCGTTACTGGAGTCTCCAAAATCCAGCAGAAGTGCATGAGCAGCCACTGCATATTGAAAAGGTCACTGTTTGGTGCGCTATTTCGGGGAACGGAATCATCGGGCCCTATTTTTTTTTTGAAAATAATCGTGGCCAGACGGTGACGGTCAACTCAAAAATTGAAATCCGCATTTGATTTCTTTTCATTTTAATAAATATTTTTTAATTTGTTTATTCATTTTTTTACGAATTTTTAAAGTTTGAAATCTGCCATCGGATACCCTGTACCTATAAAAATATAAAGAAGTATAAAATTAAAAATTAAGTAGGCTCTTCTTAATCAAATTTTCATATTTTTAACCATTTTCTCGACAATTTTTACCCAAAAAAAAGTAATTTATTTACACAATAACCCCAAAACTTTAGGTATATCCTTCCGATAATATTATAGTGAAAAACCTCCCAAAATTTCAGCCGGATCTATCAATAACTTTTTGACCTATAACATGAGCGGTTTTTGAAAATGCAGTTTCGAGATAATCGCGTTTAAAGTTTCCCTAGTTCACAGCATGCGGTACCGGCGCGCTCTCGACTATGTGCAATAACTTCGTAAATACTTCATATTTCGATTTTCCGCAATACTCTCAATATATTATACTTTCGAAATATGTGAAAAAAATCGATTTTTTTTTAACATTGTAAAGGATTTTCCCCGATTAAAGAAAATATTAATGATAAAACTTCGAAAAATGTGACTGGGAGAAGAATTTTCGTAACCGCGACTTTTAAGAAAAAATATAAACATGTCTAAATCTACAAAATTTACGCGAAATTTTTAATTCCAGTTCATCTTTTGTTATAATAATTCATTGTAACTCATTTTTATTAAACGCCACTATAATATACTTATGATTCAAGAGGGCCCTGCTTATGCGCCCGAAAAATACGGCCCTCTGCGAAAAGCCCTACTTCAAGGAGGGCGGATTCAATAGAAATTACAGATTGGAGTATTTTCTTCGGACTTCATTAGTTGCAATTTATTAGGAAAAAAAGGGTCGTTGGTATAAAAAAAAATCCCGCTCGATACACGAGTTAGCAGGTCGCCATTTTAAAAACCGGGCGTAAGTCACTTAGGGTGCGTTCGACTTGGGCGCTTACACGCTTTCAGCATTCGCGAGCATCGCTCACGTCGTTCGACTTGACGCTAGGGGTGACGTCATTACCGCTGCCATATCATGCTCACAAACGCTTCTTCCAGCGAGGTAGGGTAGCAAAAGCGCGCTTATTTGGAAATGAACGCCTCGTGAGTACAATGAACACACTGGTTTCCCGGATAGCAATATCCAAATAGTTGTCTAAATGGGCAACAAATGTTCGTTTGGAAGTTACCTATACAGGGTGTCTATCGACCTGAAAAGTCATGAAACATCGTAAATCTCATGAAATTACCCTCGACCCTGAAAAAGTCATAAAATGTCATGAAAAATTACCAGTCCACCTGATTTTTTAAAGATCTCTGCAGCGCTCATTGTCATGGTCGATTTTTGTATTAATTTGTCCAAAATAATTTCAAATTTTCGGTGATTTTCGACAATCTACAGTATTAGAAAAAAAAAATGATTCGTTATCGCAACATATTGGGTTGAGATAACGAATTAAGAAATAACTTTCTTTGTTATTCGTGTAAAGCGACTAGGTGATGTTACTCAAAGTTCCTGAATGTATGTAATATTTTTCCAGATGTTCCTGAAATATATTTCTTTGCAGCAAACTTGAAATGATGTTATACTCACATTTTTTACTACACATGGAATTTTACAGTTTGGTGACTTCGTTCATTTTGTATACTTTTTATTGGCATACAACACACATCTGTTTCAAAGAGCAGTATATAAATATAAAAAATGTAGAATATTTGTCGCACTAAAGAATTATAAAGTATACTTTCATACCAGAAAGACATAATCAAAGTCATGAAAAGATGACTCTTCTTGCCTCCTTAAAAAATTTTAAATGTCATGAAATTTTAGTTCTGGTGAAAATTAGACACCCTGCTATATCATGCGTCCAACAATTATCTTTTTGGATGGTTTTCAATTTGAAAGTAACCTCGGGGCGGATATTTGGTACACTTTTACTCAACTTTAGGACAAATTTTTAAAAAATTGCCACCCGGGTCACCAGTTCTTCGTGATCAATTTCTGAAAAATGGCGCAATAATAGCTTTACGTAAACTGTTTTCAATTCGGGGGCCCTATTTCTAATAAAATAAAACCTCGTCATCATAGTTTTGATTCCAACTCACGGGATTTCTTTTGAAGAGATATCCACAAAAATTAGGAAAAACTTTCCCAATTTACCTCTTTATCACTATCTTCTATTAGATCGTAATCTTCATCACTATCGATTTCATTGTTCATTATTTCAAACAACTCGTCAATAATTTGAAAACCAACAAAGGTTTCTACTTCGCCCACCATCTTGATACTAATAATACTAACCGGTACGATTCGAGTTCTGGAAAGCCGTGAGCTCGTGGAAGCGCGCACAGTTCAACCCGAACGAGCGATAGCACCGCTAACAAGCGTGTAAGCGCCCAAATCCAACGCACCCTGAGATAAAAGTAAAATGTCGGATTATTTTCGTCAAAGTAGTGCTCTCCAAAGTAAAAACAAATCGTTATTAGCCGAATTAATTAATGTAGTTCGCCTATAATAATGGGACAAATTGTGCATCGTAACACATGGAAAAATATTGGGACAGTTGGGCGTTAAGCATTGAATTCTTGATTGAGTCTAGACTTGGATTTCGTCGTTGCACATGGAAGCATAATTTTTTTACTTTCATTTCATCTGGATAATACTCCTCAGCTGTTTGGCATTTTATAAAAATAAAAACGTATCGACGCGTTTACGCTTAAGGTGAGAAATACATCTAGACGACGAAGTTTTTTTTTTTTTTTTGAAAGGCAAAATGTTTTACATTTATGAAATTTTAGGTACAATTTAAACATTAAACTGTTCAAATGCTTGTTTTCATTGGAAAATATTGCAAAATGACGTTATGGCGTGGTCGTCCAGGAAGGTTTTAGCCGCAGGTGTTCGTTTGTGGGAAATCCAACGACTTCAAAATTCAGCTGAAACATATGCGCCAAGAATTTTTAGTATTTTAACATCCAAATGTTAAAGTTCTACCTAAAACAATATTTAAAAAGTTGAAAATTAAAAAAATGGGATATTTTAGAAAAAAAAAATGAAATTTTTTTCGTTATGACGACATTTTCGTCCGATTTTGCAATAACAAAAGGTACTTTCTAAACGTGATTTCCATAAACAAGTATATATAAGTTTAAAGTAATATTGTCATTGAGTTGTGTGTACAATTTTAGCACGATCGGTCAACTCGTTCAAAAGTTATGTTTTCCACAAACTTAAAAAATGCCGGAAAAACTTTCCTGGAAGACCACGCCATAACGTCGCCATTTTGCAATATTTTTAAAATGAAAACAATTATTTAAGCAGTTTAATTGTGTAAGAAATTATACCGTAAGTTTCATACATTTAAAACGTTTTGTTCATTTACAAAAAAAAAAAGGAAAATCAAAATTGGCTGTTTTTTCCTCGTCTAAATGTATTTTTATCCTTAATATTAAGAGAACAGGGCTGACGTCAATATTTCATAGGTATGCTGTAGGCAATACGTGAAAAGATTTTAACTTTGACCCCAGATATCCCGAGTTAGAAACGGTAAAGGTCCTTGAAATGTCACAGACATTACAGTTCTTTTCGCTTGCTATAAATTTGAAATCAATTCTGTTAAAAAGGCACGTGCGCGACGTCTGCCATAACTTTTATCGTTTCGTACCGGCTAATTTTTATAATTATCGTATCACAAGTTGCAGTATTAATTCAATATTAATGTCGTTTCGGTTCGCTTCATCTTCAGGCTCGCGAATGTGAAGTTTTCAATTCATACTTTCGTTTTCTCATACAAGAGTTCCGAGCGTTCATTGTGAATCTATATCCGTTCAAAATGGAATGCCAGATCATTATGAAAACCTTATTTCTTTTTTTTTTCCTTTCTCTTCTCAGCAAGCCCCTTGAATATGTCTATCGAGGAGAGAATGGAAGTCGACAACCGGTCGATCTACGTGGGAAACGTGAGTGGAGTACCTCTTTTTTTTGATTGTTCTGATTTCATTTCGATCATTTTCAACGCAATTTGTTCAATATATTCCAAAGAGAATGCAAACGAAAAATAAAACGAAAAAAAAATGTAGGTCGACTACGGGGCAACCGCGGAGGAACTCGAACAACATTTTCACGGTTGCGGCAGCGTCAATAGAGTGACGATACTCTGTAACAAATTCGACGGACATCCGAAGGGTTTTGCTTACATCGAGTTTGCCGATCCGGACTCGGTTCAGACGGCGATGGCGATGGACGAGTCGGTGTTTCGCGGTCGACAGATCAAAGTGATGGTCAAGAGAACCAATAGGCCTGGGATGTCTATGACGAACCGGTAAGAAGAGGAGAATTTTAGAAACCACTCGCAAAAAAAAAATCGTGCGAAACAACTTCGAACAAACGTTTTGTCCTCACGGAAATTGGAAATAAGACATTTTTCATTTTTTTCTCTTTTTTTTTCTGTCTTATTGCAGAGGTCCTAGAGGAACACGCGGTTATCGTGGCGTCGTACGTGGAATAAGCCGTGGAAGTGCGTACTTTGGTTACAGGCCGATGAGGCGACCCAGGTAAAATTGTTTCCGATTAAACGAAGAAGACAAAAAAACTATACAAAAAAAAAAGAACAATTTCTTTTTCTTCGTTCCTCCTTCCTTTTCTTTCGTTGTTATACGTTTCAATAATACAGGGTGACAAGGACGCGGTTGGACATCCACTGATAATTTTTAAACAGGACCTTTGTACGACACATGATTTTCTTTTTTTTTTTTTTTTTTAATTATTTTTTTCGTTCGCCGTTTAAACCACATTATGCTCATTTGAAACCCGCAAAATGAAAAATTCTCGGACTCCCGAGAACAGCGTATTCCCCGCCACGTACGCCAGCCCGACGTTGACAGTTTTGTTTTCTTTCCTTTTTTTTTTTTTTTTTGTTTCTCTTCTCTATTTGCTTTTCATCCGTTTGTATCATTGTTGAATTTATCTGGGTGATAAAGAGAACTTTGTCTCGCGGCAACAAAAACAAAGAAAAAAAAAATACATCATAATTGTAAACCAGCAGCTCTGTATCTTCAACATCGAAATTATGACAATTAAAGTAAACGAGGGAGACGGGGGGAAAAGACGTTTTTCCCCATGCGGTCGTCGTTCCCCAATCCGACTTTGAAAAAAATCATGTTTTTTTGATTGACCAAGTCGTTGTGTAAGGTTTTGTCCATAGCAGGCACGCAAAAAGTGTGCGGCTGTTCTCGTCGACTTCGAGCCACTCGCGGGGCGGAAAAATTTTCTTGTGGCAAACCGTTTAAACAGGTATAGGGCGCATCGCACATTCGTCCCGTTCAGAAAAATTTATCAGAGGGTGTCGGGGTTCAGTCACCCTGTTTGTAAACGAGACGCATTTTTGTTCATTTATTTACCAATCGGACATGCGGGTATTTCTCCCTCTCTCTCTCTCTCTCTGTATATATATCTTGCTCGCGTGTGATATCCGTAAGATTCTCATCGATGCACGTGCCAAATCGTCCGATTTTTTGCATCAAACTGATTTGTTGCGACGCTCAATTCGACAATCTCCCGATCACTCGGTGCTCAATTTAACATCGAACAATCGTACAACCGTAGATTATACGTATTGTGGTGTCACGAGAACACTCGCGAATTTTAAATATACGCGTAACTCATCCGGTTTATTGAACTTATGAGGATTACGAATTAATCACTCGTGTACGACTTGAGCACATCTTTAACTGTTCAATTTCGATGTTTGACAAGTTTCGATCGCTTTATATTTAATTCGATGAATTCTCATTGCCGAACAATAATCAATAATTTTGGCAAATTTCAAACGTCGCATTTGGTAACGTTCTTCAACGTTCACGCGTTTGCCAGTTCTCACGATTTTCAGCTTTGAAAATTCACCCAATTTTGGGTATATGATTGAAAGTAAAAAAAAAAGGTAGAAATCGATTTGCTTACGAGGGAACTTGAATGATTCTTGGGAAACTTGAATGATCGGGAAAATTGTGAATTGAAGACACTGTTGGGCGATCAAACGGATACACTTGATTTAGATTTCGATTCTCGAGGCGCCTATGAATGCTCAATCCGGTGAGTTACGACGTAGACTACGAAGATCGTGGAGATCAAACGTGTGTAGTTTCGAATTTGATTTAGAATCGACGAGTGTACGATCGGAGTGTATCGATTTGATGTCCGTGTAAGTCGGGAAAGTATGAAAAAGTGAATGCGGCAAAGGTAGTGAAGCGTTGTAAAATTGAAGTGTCGCCAAGGCACTGAAATTTCGCAGGTTCGTTTCGTTTTGCGAGTGCGTAGGATCGTGATGGCAAATTCAATCACATAGGATGGAAATATAGTTACAAATTGTGCAATGCCTGGGTGTAAGAGGGATTGTTGAGGATTCAAAAAGTACAGTGATCAAAGCGTTTAGGCGTGTTAGGAAGGAGGTGGTTCGTGTACGTGTTGGACTGTGTTGGACTCGAAGATGCGAGCTATTGGGCACTTTTGGCGTATACGGCTGAGCGATTACGTGCGAACTTGCATGATTGACGTCGTGTAGAATTGAGCTATCCCACGATTTGGCATGTCCGATTGGAAAATACGAGCGTCTCCGTTGCTCGCGTTATTCTCACAAGAAGAAAAATGAGCGCTTCTCTCTCTCTCACGCTCTCTCTCTCTCTCTCTCGCTCTTTGTCTTTGTCGTTCGCGGTTTTAACTTCGCTTTTGACTCTATTTGGAGGGAGAGAAAGAAAAACGTTCGAAAAGGATTGAGGACATTGGGATTCGGTGAAAAAAAAATCGTCTCTTAACGCTCAACTATTATTTATTTTCCTGCTTTCCCTTCGACGCAGGAGCTACAGACGAGGCTACTATATGCCATACTGACGACTCTAGCCACACTCGATGAAATCAACGACAAAGCCCCACGCCTTTATACTCAAGGTATGTTTGTCAAAATCATTTATTATACATTCTCATTACCGACTTTTATTTTTATATTTTCGTCCCTCGAGCTATCGTTTTCAAGTATCAATGCCGTTTTCGAGCTTTTGCTATACCTCTTTTTTAACGAGTAAGCGAGAGCATATGTTCTATTTGGCTTTTATAATTTGCACTTTTGCATAATATCGACGGTATCGCGCAAAATCTCTTGAAAAGAAAAACCTTTGTCGAAAAATGAGACTTTGCTTCTCCCTGCGACAATTTCTCACGTCCGGCTCTCGTACGCATGTGCTCTAAACTTGTAACTGCTGTTTGGATTTTTAAAAAAAAGTTAAAGTCGCGATCCAACATCATTCGATTTTGTCGCGCCTCTTGTAATTTTATTCTTAACTGTGACGTTCCGTTATTCCTCTCGTTCCATATCGTATTTTACCGTCAGATCCTATTGAACGCGAATACGAAGCACGATAACGCCACGTGAAAATCAAATGAAGTAATACGATTATTTTATTTTTTCAAATAAATGAAGAATATTCTCGTGTGACGCGAGATCGCGCGTGACGTCGTGGCTCGTGTTCGCCGCGGAAACAAAAAAAAAAAACCACCCATTACCCATATTCTTAGAGAAGCATTTTTAATCACGTGTATTGAAGGCGTAATTAAAAAAAAATTTACGTCGATTCTTATGATATGTCCACAGAAAAAAAACACATACGATGGGGAAAAAAAAGAGAGTGAGCAAAAAAGAGAGAGAAAAAGAAAAGACCTCATGTCAAAAGAAAAAAGATTGGACAAAGATGGGCACAATAATTATTCGTATTTCATGATTCTGAAAAGATAATAACGATGAAAAAAAAGGACAAAAAAGAAACCACCACGTGAAACAGAGCGAATGAAAAAAAAAAGCAAAAGAAAAAAGAGAGAAAAATCAACACGTAGATAATCGGATCACGTGTTCGTGCAGTTTGATCAGACCGCAGGAATTGATTTTTAACAAGACACGTCATTTTGCAATCAAAACCATTGAAGTTTCGATCAGTTGATCGCTGAAGAAATGAAGCGTATCGATGATTTTTTTTTTTGTTTTCTTGATCGAACTGCAAGAACGGTGCATAGTCTTATGTCATGTATTATTAATAATAATAATAATAATAATATATTTTAGTGAGTCTTGTGCGCGCATGGTAAGTGGAAGTTGCCGGATTAACTGTCTCTCGTCGTTCGTTTCGATCGTTGAGAAAAAAACCGCGAATCCATGTTAGCTAACGTTCATTACAATTATTGTTTCCTAAAAATTTATAATTTTTTTTCATCGTTCGTTTATTGTCGGTCGATAATTCGCGAAAAAAAAATATAAAAAACAATCGATTGATCGTTTCTTTCGCGATTGGCAATTTCCGTCTCGGCCGCGCTGCGGTAATTATTGATTCTGTAACGATCGTTCTCTCGTCACGAAACGCAGGCTTTTTTGCATAAAGGGAAAAAGAAATGTTCGTTAAAATTCTTTCGGACTCGCCGAAAACAATCGTCGCTCGTCAACGAAAGTTACGATATGAAAACAAAACAAAACAAAAAAAAGATATATATTCTCCGAGCAAGAATATAAAATATCCCAATATCCCAATGCGTTTTCTCACCGTGTCTGCCCGACCCAGTCCTGGAAAAAAAAAAATATCGCCTCCACGTCGAATAAGTTTTTGCAGGTGCGGCCCAACACATCAGCATCCTATCGTTGCAAAAAAAAAAAAAACATTCGATTCGTCGATTTTTTATGATAGTCGAAAAAAAATTGATTAAAAAAAAACAGAGAAAAACCGACGTTATAGAGGGTAATGGAAAAAGAAAAGAATTTTGATGCATGAAACGAGGTTATATACCGTCTTTCGATTGTAGAATAAAAGAATTGAGAATAATTAAGGCATGTTAAAAAAAAACATACGTACACAGTTTTAAGGCTGTTGTTAAATAACGATGTAAAATGTAACATGGAGAAAAAAAAAGACAAAACATGGTGGTAACAATAAAGATTTTTTTTTGGCGCACATTACCACCACACATTTCATCGTCGTTGCGAATTGTGTGGGGGAGGATCGACCGTGGGCGGCGCCCTTGTCGCGTAGTGGATGTGTCATGGCGGTCTGAAATAACTTTGGGGCTGAGAAGGTTCCGCGCCTAAAAATCTTAAATGCTCCGTTCTTAAACACCGCCCAATGAAATTTAATGAGAATTTCACCAACTTGCCTCCATTCATGGCACGCATCCTCTCCTTACCATATTTTTATCCAGAATCATTCGAAATAACTGCAATCAAGAAAACGCGATTTTATCGGTAAGTGAGCGAGTCAAAAAAATCGCATTATCGTTTATCTTTTATTTCGTACGCTACGTGAATAGAAGGCCATCGAATTAGCCGCCACTCACTTCTGTTGCTAGCTGAAGCTTTGTGAAACGCCGTTGACTTTATTGCGGAAAATGTGAACTCAGCCTCTTGTGAGGTTACACCGAGTTTCCCCTGGGCCCGCAATACTCAAAATCTTGCAGCGCAACAAAAGAATATGATTTAGCATACATGACAGCAATTTTGAAAAAAAAAAAAGGCTGAAACCAAAATATATGATTCAATTAAAAAGGTATAAAAGAACAAAAAAATTGCCTGGACGGTAAAATATTCCCCGTCCAGTTTTTTCGCTATTTTTTTCTGTATGTTTTCATTCGAGACTATTCCACATAAATAGCAAGATCGCAGTGCCTTGATCAGAATCAATTTTTCTTCCTGAGGAAGTCATCTCTGAAATAGGTACAAAAAAAATAGCTCCAGTATTCCCGTAATAGAAGAATATATTTTCTTGACTTACGCTTTCTTACGGGCGAATAAGTATTATAAAATAGCGGAACAGTGTGGCAATCGACCAATGAGGACAGAATTAAGGTTTCGGTAAAAGGAAGTTCACAAAGGTATATATGATTTTGCGTTAGCGTTTGTTACATCAAAATTTAATTTTCGAACAAAGATTTTTCAAATTTAATAATGTTTTGAGAAAAAGACAATTGTCAAGCTCTGTGTAAGGGAATTTTCCAGACTCTGATGCTTCGGTTTTTCTTAAAAAATTTAATGACCTATGAGAAAACTCGGAACATTTCTGAGGTTATATTGACCTTCTACATGCCCTTAATGCGCTCGACGAGCAAGACGGAATCTCGAACTGCCGTTGCAAATGGCGGCTTAGATACAGCGTGTGTGCGTTATTGATTCAATGGGTCCAAAGAACATATATTACATGGAAGCACAGGCCTTACGGGAGCATTGGTATGATTTCTTGGGGTGATTTCGTAGTTATCACCTCATCACCTAAAGCGCTGCTTGTATCGATGTGCATGAACACATCCGCAGGAATACTTGGCTCCACCCACCTCTTCCTATGCTAGAGTCAAATACGGTTGAGGTGATGTCGCGTCTCTCGCTCGCACTTTTGCAGTATGTTGACAGTAATTAAAACTAAGAAAATTCAAATTTAAGAGAATGGCACGCATTTACAAAAAAAAATCAACGTTTCGCGCAAAATTTCTGTCAAATTTGGATGAAAAAAGTCGTTGTTTTTTTTTCTAATTTTTCAAAAACAATCCTCGTTAAGTAGAAGGTAGCAATATTATCAATATTTCTATGAAGTTTCAACTCAATCGGCTTGAGAGTTTTTTGAATAATTCTGCTCGCCAATTTCGAGAATACAGTTTTCAAGAAAAAAAAAAACCTGTTTGAAGTTTACGCCCACGCGGAATCAGAGCTGTGAGGTACAGCGATGACGGACTGTACCGTTTGAAGTTTTTCGGATTTTGCTTTGAAACTTCAGGAAAATATTCTACATATATAGATCTATTGTTTAAAGAGAAAACAAATGTTTTTTTCTATCGTAAATATATATCCCGCCTTAACGTAAGTTAAAACGATGCGCTGCCTCCTACCAAAGCTCCCGTTGCTTGGTCGGCCATTAATACACGCGGGACAGCACTATAGCCCGATAAGCATACACTAGAGAGAGACAATCGAGAGAGGCGTGCCTTGAACCTCTGTCATTGCGTGTGGCTAATCGATACGTCGCCACGCAGTCTACCGGCGGAAATATATACTACATTTTTTGTGCCAAACATTAACATGGGACCTGTGGTTCCATGTAATATATGTTCTTTAGCGTAGATTTTCATGTTGCAAATAAGATGCTCCCTTCTAATCGTATATGCGATTGGCTGTCGCTAGCCGGTGACAACAAAAACTGTCACTACAGAGCTAGGTTATGCTTGCCAAACTAATCAGCTGTTACGCCCGACGTTGGCAAGTCTATGGATACTATTTCGTCATTATAATAATATTCAACCGGAAGTTGCAACTGTTTTATAATGTAGTGCTTGAACTACATGGTGAAGTGCGAATTTTCGATTTTTTATAATATTTATTATGTCTAATTTATCAAATTTCAGTTTTCCAACGACCTTAGTTGGATACGTGAGTAGCAAAACCGTGATTATCGCACTTCCGGTCGACCGTCTCCATAAGACGACGTGCTTCACTAGCTCAAAATGCTCGACTTTGCAATTTTATTACGGAAAAACTGAATGGTCAATATAGGTCAAATTTGTCCAAAGGGTCCATAACACATTCGTCAACATCATATAAAAATCTCAGGCTCGAAAGTTGGATTCGACCTCATGATCGTACCTCCTTAAACCACCGATACCTAACACGATTTTTAGCCCCCTCCATTTGTAACTACATATTTTACTTTTCGTTACTTAATTTACGTTGCGAGAAGTCTTGAATATGCGCCTTGAATTTTATTCGGAGGCGGTTGCTGCTAATAACGAGTACTCTGACGCTTTCAACTTCGCATACTCTATTACCGTAACTTGTCCCTCTGCCATTGCTCCGCTAGTACCACGAGTTCAGCTCCCTTTGGGGCAAGGCGACAGGTCATTGCCTTGTTCCCGCACGATATCTGAGGCGCCAACCATTGTGGCCACGAACGACCATCTTGCATTCATTTTAATTCTGAAAGGGTGCTTGAAAAAACCTAATCCTAGTTCTATATTGTTAGAATCTCAAAAGCGACGAAATTTTCGATCTTTAGTTCCGGACGCGGTCTTGCATACAAGTCATGCAAGTCGATAAAATTTCGATGGTGGGGGTGACTCGACTTTTGAAGCCGTTTTGGTGTCACTAGTATCGAGGGGTTTGTTTTTATAGTGAACACATAACCTGCGTATTGTATGATTCCTTGTATATAGTTACCACGTAGTACAGTCAATCGAGTCTTATAAAAAATATAAGCCACAATCGTTTCTGTGCATTTATATTAAATGTGATGCCGATACACTGTGTTATATCAAGGGAAATACGGGCTACAAAAGCCTGAAAGTCAAACAGTCAGTTTTCAAAGTGCCAACGAATAGTGAAAAGCCGCGGTTCCCGTCGAGAAATTGACGTCTTCGCATTGTGTTTGTGAGAAGCATTTTGAAGAACGATACATTCTCCGAAAGAACGTCAAACATGACGCGAATAGGAATCTTATGCAGAGGTAAGTTTCAGTTTCCTTAATTTATACAGTGGAGTTAAATATATTATCGTTATTGTATAGATTAGACGATAACGCAAGTGCGTGGCTATTGTCTCTGTGGCACACAACACCCCTTGATAGCAGCGATTCTAGCGTCAAGCGTCGGCCAAAGGAACCATGTGAACTAACGGAGTTTCCAGACCTGTATATAAGATCGTGTGTTAGGCCAGGGGTGGAGAGACTTTTAGTGTGCGGTCGACAGTACGATTCAAAATATCCCTGGCGGTCTACCACCGGCAACAAACAAACAAAGTTGGGTTTGTTCAAACCCAAACATATTTATTCAATGAAAAATTTTTAACTAGTTTTAAAGACCGTTTTACAGAGTTGCCCGCGGTCGAAGCTATGGCCACCCCTGGGTTAGGCTATAACGCGAACGCGTCTCTATTATTGTCTGTTTCACAGAACACCCCTCGATTACAGCGGCTCTACCGTCGAGCTTCGGCAAGGGAACCATCGGAGTTTCGGGACCTGTATGTACGAGTAAGACCGTGGTCCCGAGCAGGGGTATGGCTGGTATGACACCGCCCGGTATTTTCGCCATGCAAGATGTCCGGATTTTTTAGTGTCACACTCTGCCTCTCGTAGTGCTACTTATCATGTGAGACACCGCACCTCCAGGCACCACTACACGCGCGTATCGCTCACCGACGTACGCCAGCTCATCGGGCGCACTGATTGGCCCGACTTTAAAAATTAATAATTCAAGGGTTTATCTGGGACCCATACATACTTATATCAATCGACTCAGAATTTCACCCCCAGCCTCCGATTTCAGGGACTACATTCAGTTCTGGCACACCCTGTATATGAGGCATTCTTCATCACTGGGCCACTTTTTTTTTCAACCTCTCCAATTTTTTTCAAAATCCGCCAGTTTAAAATATTAGTCAAAAGGAACGTCTGTGATTTTTTTTAGATTTTTTTAGGCGTCCGTTCAGGATTTTCAATTTTTCATTACGAACACTGTATCCGAAAAAATATTCATCAAACAAAAAAAAACAAGAATAAAAACTTTCTAATTTTTTCCGCTTTATCGAAAAAAATCAAAATCATAATTTTTCTGCATTGAGATAATTGAAATTTGGCAAACAAATGAGAATAACATTTTTTAAACCTAATAACACACTTTCGATTTCGGTACAAATTTTACAGAATGTCTGTCATTGGGTAAAGAGTCTGCGAAAAAATTTTCAGAATGGTACCTGCAATGGTTAGGATGAAAAAAAATATTTTTTTTTCATCCCAACCATTGCAGGTACCATTCTGAAATTTTTTTCGCAGACTCTTTACCCAATGAAAAAAATATTTTTTTTTCATCCTAACCATTGCAGGTACCATTCTGAAATTTTTTTCGCAGACTCTTCACCCAATGACAGACATTCTGTAAAATTTGTACCGAAATCGAAAGTGTGTTATTAGGTTTAAAAAATGTTATTCCCATTTTTTTGCCAAATTTCAATGATCTCAATGCAGAAAAATTATGATTTTGATTTTTTTCGATAAAGCGGAAAAAATAAAAAAGTTTTTATTCTTGTCTTTTTTTTGTTTGATGAATATTTTTTCGGATACAGTGTTCGTAATATAAAATTGAAAATCCTGAACGTACGCCTAAAAAAATCACAGACGTTCCTTTTGACTAATATTTCAAACTGGCGGATTTTGAAAAAAATTTGAGAGGTTGAAAAAAAAAGTGGCCCAGTTGATGAAGAATGCTTCATATATAAAAATATGTCCTGATTGACTAATTTCTCAACGCTGAGCCGAAACTACTGAAACTAATTACATGAAATTTGGACAGTAGGTTTCTTTTGTGACATAATCACCTAATAAGAAATAATTTTATGAAATTCTCCCTCTGAGGGGGTAAAATAGGAGATGTAAGTTTCTATGAAAATCCGTCATTGTTCAAATTAACCCCATGAAAATTGGTATTTAGCCTTTTGGTTGGACATTAAGAATGACGTGTTTGACCATTTTTGGAAAATCATCCCCTAAAGAGGTAAAATAGGGGATGAAAGTTTTTATGGGAGTTTCGAGGGCGATGGCTAGTTCACTTATATATTTTACGTTTTTTATTTTTATTTATTTGGAGTTCCACGCGGGTAAAAGCTGGTACTAAATGAGACAATAAAAACAAGGGGTCACCGAATATTCAAAGAAAACATCAATGATAAAACTCAGAAAAATGTGACTAGCAGGAGAATTTCCGTAACCGCGACTTTTCAGAAAAAATGTCTAAATCTACAAAATTTATGTAAATTCTTTATTCCAGTTCATCGTTGGGTATAATCATTTATTTTAACTTCTTTTTATCAAGCACCACTGTAATCTGCTAATGATCGAAAAGGGCGCCGGCCCACAAAATACTGCACTCCGCGAAATGAATACCTTAAGTAATCGAAACTCCCCGAAAAAGCCCGAAACAGGCCTAACAAATTCAACAAGTCCAACGAAACTTACACGTCAGAGCCTATTAAGGGGCACCACGAGTGTGACTGCCCAAGGTGATTTTCAGGAATTTATCGAAAGAAAAGTATTGCATCGAATGTTTTGAAATTTTGAGGATATATTTGTGTATACATTATGTATATACAGTAATTTTTTTTTGTATAAAAATATTTAATTTTCAGCGATTTATGCGCCGTCTCCCGAGTCTCAAAAAAAAATTTCCCTCTGCTGCAGAGATTCCGGCCTCCAGAGTGCCTGAAATAAAAAAATAAAAAAAAGTCCGTTAAACTAGAAAGCATTGCCTGTATAATGACGCAGGATTGTGAAAAAAATTAAAATCCAACAAAATGGCGGAGTTTTGAAAAAAGTTCCAAATTACGCTTAAAAATCTGATGGTTTTTTGCATGGCAAATTGACATTTTTTATCCAATCGAAAAACCGGAGGGCCATTGTATGAAGAAGCAAATACTAAATACGCTAAAACAAGATTCAAGTCGATCGCATGATTTGTATTCGAGTTAGAACTGCAGCAAATTTGAAAAATGTCGTTTTGAGAAAAACGCGTTGAAAGATAAAAATATTGATTTCATTGTTATAAATCGATAAATATTATATCTAGAGCTAATCTGCTATTCCAGGCCCATACAATTCACCTTCCTCTTCTTTTGAAAGCACCTGCTGGGCTGTTGAAGCTCTCCTTCGAGCTAATCGACCCTCTTTCGAGGTAGCCTGATGACGATACTCTGCTACACGTATCCTCGTTTAATCTCTGTCGGCGGCTTAATCCCTTGCTGCAGGTCCAATTATCACTCCCATAACGCTCAACATTTTCAGAATTGATGAAAATCCATAATTGAATATCCCAACAGCAAGGTAATTGGTTAATTCAATGGTTTTCAAACCATTGTGGAGGTGTTTCGGAGCATGGTGCCAAAGCAAGCCATTGTAACTTTCGTTGTCATTTTGTGTATTTACAATATTTACGATGCCGACAGAGCCCGAATAATAACTCAGGTACGGTCCCTCAGCTTACGCACGTTTCTGACCGACGAGCAGCTGCTCTTAGAAGTCTGTAGTTTAAAAACTATTTGAAATCCGCACTTGAAATTGTAGTATGTTATTCTTGAAGGTATAGACTATCGAAAAATGCAAAAAAAAAACGATTTTTTGAAAGTTTCACACTAGTAGTGCCCCTTAATGTTCCTATCACGCCGCGGCACAGAATGATGCGAAGACGATGAGGTCAATGATGCGTGGTACTTGCCCGATTTTTTTATTGTAACGTTAAGAAATGATGGCAATGCTAGAAATGCGTCACAACGCGTACAGCGTGTGGCGTATTTCTACCATAACTCTGGTGAAAACTTCCTTGCCAATTGTACGTTTAGTTATTGAGGCATTTTCTGTATACTGTCCTTTTATTATTTTTATTTGTGCTATTGAAACAACGCCCTGATTGCATATTTTCCATCATTTTTATTATAACAAATTTGCCTTTTCCGTTCGTTACGTCGTTACGTCGTGTCAACGCTTCATGACATTATTTAAATATTGTTACTGCTATAACCCAGTGTATATATCTAGAGTACTGGACAAAATAAAGTTCGCACAACGAAACATAAATAGCAAGTACTTTATTTTGTCCAGTGTACTATATATACGGGCGATAAAGATTAGCCTCACGTTATACAATGAATATTCGAACTTTTTTCATTTTTCATTTTCTCTTCATTACGTTTCACTACATTACGAATATTCATAGTGAGACGTGACGTTTGTGAAAAACAGAATCGTCGTATAATGGGAGAAGCCCGGGCAATGGGACGAGGAAGGGGCCGGGGTCGTTTGTCAGACGAACAATTCTCAACGATGACAGCAAACGATATAGTATACCGGCGTCGATGATCCGACGATAAATTATTCATAAAATTAATAATAATAATAATAATAATAAATTTCGTCCGATAATTCGTATATAAGGTACAATAAAATTGGGGGAGCTTTTCGGCAGCAACGAGGGAGAGTAAAATTGATCAATTAAAAGTCGGTAGTATTATAAAAAGAACGAAAAAAAAACCTCCCATCTTAAATGGGCATGCGTGACAATGAGAAAAGTAAAAAATGTCATCACGTTTTATGATCCCCCGCCGTCGATTTATTCGTGCGGTCATCACATTTTCGCTTTCAAATGGTTTTTTTTTTTTCTTTACAATAATATAATGCTCGTAAAATCATTCTTCTCTCGAATAACAAGCTTCCACGCTGGAGTCTCAACTGGATTTGGGGAGGGGGGACATACATTTGACTAGTTGTACCAAAGATCGAAGTTCTATTCGAAATATGGTACTTGGATTTTTTGTTGTTTTTGCTTTTAACTTTCGATCGGTTATCGCTTTCCTCGTTACGGATCGTTTGGTGTATATATACTTGAATATACGGACACCGCGCGTTTGTATATATCTATATATATATATATCTCACAATTGGACGCTAGATCGGCGTCATTGCTAGCATGGATGAAGCGCAAGAGTCTCCAGAATTGATCGACAAAGCTGTCGCACGTTCGGATGCGTTCCTTCTTCGTTCTCGCCAGCCTCCAAAGTTTTCAGAATCTCGGCACCTCCTTCCTTTGCCAGCATGCCGCAGTAACGTTTCGCTTTTAAAACAGAAAACAAGATGATAACAGTGGTAGAGACTGGTTTGGTATAGGAGAAGAACATAATTTATGGAAATTGCAAACTATTGTCAATATATTCTTCCAATGGTCTTTTTTTCAACTAGAACGCGTAGAAGATTAGACTGTGGGGGAAGAAATCGCGTCAAAAAACAACAGAAAAAATACCGAATGTCCCTTAGTTTCGCAAATTCACATGCTGGAAGAGCTCTGGGGGTCTTGATGGAAGAATGTTTCTTTCCACAGGATTTTGTATAATTTTAAGATTTTTTTTATGTCACAGGAAGCAACCTTTCACATATCGCTCGTAGCAACTGTATCAAATTCTGACGCTAGCCCCGTTCTTTCAATATTAAGAGTAAGAGCGTCGATATATTTCCATTTAAAAATTTCCAGACAGCAGAGTAATATTATCCAGATGAGAACGGAACGAAAAGAAAAAATGAGATTGACGTTCGCATCGTTGGAATGCAATGGTATAAATACCTAGGAATATACTTATCGACTTCGAAAAACACATCAGGATGGTCGAGAGCAAGTTTAGGAAAGTAGCAAACGAAGCATGGGAAATACCGAAGAGAGCAAAGATTGGCAGGCTGACAGACAGACTAATAATAACGGAAGCGATTGCGAGGAGCGGATTGTTGTATAGAGAAGTTTGGGGGTGAAAAAGGGGCGAGAGGGTAGAAAGAGGGCGCAGGCCCGATATACAAAAATGACGATGGGACTAAGGAGGAATACACCGGAGTAGATCTGGAAGATGGAAGCAGAGTGCAGAGGAATAGACATAATGATGATAAAAAGGGCAGGAGACTATATAGGCAAACGTACGCAGATGAAGGAAGAAATACGGCCAAAAAATGCCTAATGGATGAGGCGAGAGGACTGTTAAGGGGTAAAATCACTGTAGAATTTTCAAAAAAATTTTTTTTTTTTAATTGACCTAAGAGATGCTTTAAACCATCTAAAATGAGGATAAATATTTGAACAGAGCAGGGCGGCTTTATGATCCTGGGATAGCTGATCAATGGTATAACATTTTAAACAGCTAAATTTTTCGTTTTTTTTACGTCTATCACATCTCAAAACTTTAAACGCGTTTTTCTCGGAACACAATTTTTCAAAAAGGCACGCAGCATAACTCCAATAATCTACATTCTAGTCACTCCAAATTTTGAACACATGTGTGAAATAACATTCCGAAGAGATATACGTACAGAATTTTCCATGAGTTAATTATAACATTATTTATTAACATATGATTGGCCTTTTTTCCTGTCAAAAATTCAATTTTTATCTTAAATGCTTGCCAATTACACAAAAATTAATATATTCAAAATCCTCTACGTATTTCTCTAACTATACTCATATAAATGAATAGAATTTTAAAAATATTTTTGTAGATTCAAATTTGCGTCAGTTACAGTGACCGGCAAAAATTTGGGACCACTAGTCGAAATTTCTTACCGCACTAAAAGCTAGATAACGGACTCAAAAATAAAGATAATTGAATTTCCCAAGTGGCGTTTCAAAGAGGACAAGTTTATCTTTTTTTTGCTTTTTTTTTAGAAAATTCTGTAAGATTTTTTTCGCCCCGGTACGCACTTTTGAACGTGGCCATTTTTCGGCTATTTTTTGGCCGTCGAAAATTAACTCCAAAGTTTGTGGAAAAATTTTTTCTTCGTTTTTTCCCATAGTAAACTTAAAAAGGATATCAAAACCTAAATTTTTGTTTTTTAGAAAGTCTCGTAGGATTTTTTTTCGCTCCATTATTGCATTTTTAGCTAAAAACGACATGTTTTAGAAAAAAAGGTGTCATCGAAGAACTATAGGGTTTCAGAGGAAATGTCAAGAGGGTAAAAAGTTGCATAGGTTTACACTGGAGTGGCGAGAATTTTTTCCGAATTTTTTTGGAGATTTTTTTATACCATTTTTGGTTGAAATGTTGATGAGTGGAGAGGCTCCACTTGGGAATGATGGGGTCTAGGACAATATATTAAGAAAGGAAATTTGTTCACCTTTTTATTTTTAATTAATTACAATTTTTTTTAGAATTAAAAAAAAATTCATTTTAGTTTTCAAAAATAAAAAAAATCTAGAAAAATTGTAGATAATTAAAAATGAAAATGTAAAGAAATTTCCTTTCTTAATATATTGTCCTAGACTCCATAATTACCAAGTGGAGCCTCTCCACTCATCAAAGTTCCAACCAAAAATGGTAAAAAAAATGTCCAAAATAAAACAAAAGGTTCTGGCCACTCCAGTGTGAATCCATGCAACTTTTTACCTTCTTGACATTTCCTCTGAAACCCTATAGTTCTTCGATGACGCTTTTTTTTTTAAAACATGTCTTTTTTAGCTAAAAATGCAATACTGAGGCGAAAAAAAATCGTACGATACTTTCTAAAAAAACAAAAATGTAGGTTTTGATATCCTTTCTAAGTTTACCATATAAAAAAAGGACGAAAAAAATTTCCACAAACCTTGCAGTTAATTTTCGACGGCCAAAAAATAGCCGAAAAATGGCCACGTTCAAAAGTGCGTACCGGGGCGAAAAAAAATCGCAGAGAATTTTATAAAAAAGCAAAATAAAGGTAAACTTGTCTACTTTGAAACGCCACGTAAAAAATTCAATTATCTTTATTCTTGAGTCCGCTATCTAACTTTTAGTGCGGCAAGAAATTTCGACTAGTGGTCCCACATCTTTGCCGGTCACTGTATACTGCATGCCGCAGAGCGTCTCAGATTCAACATGCTTCGCGAAAATGACTTCAGCGTCACCATATTATATCATTTTTGAATATGAATTTTTTTTCGTTCACTCGAAGATATGACCAAGAATATCCTTGAATATTATCCTCTTGTCCTTCCACAAAAAAAAAATCGCGAAAAATCGCTTTATTTTAGATATTTACAGTGGTGTTACCCCTTAAACGACGACGCAAGCAAGTGGGGAAAATAAATGAAGAAAGCAATGGAGCAAGCAGAAGAGGAGCAGATAGGCGTCACAATACGAAGAGGAAATAAAGAGGAATGGAAAGTGAAAACAGGGAGGGGCGGTGCAGAAGCTGACGGAGCAAGAAATACAGAGGAACTGGGAAAAAATTGGCAGCTCCAAATTCTGCAAGGAATACAAGAACACGAAAAAAAGAAGTTGAAATGGAAGAGTATTGGGACAAAGGAACAACAAGGGGGGAAATCAGAGAAATTTGGGCAAAAGTGAGGTACGAGAGCGTGGGGAGAGAAAGGACGACAGAGGAGGACAACGGAGGAAACGCCGGCACACATTTGGGAATGTGAAAAGGCAACGCAACAAATGGAAAAGCAGGCATTGAAAAATTTCGAACAATGAAGGGAACAACAAAAAAAAGAACCGGAAGGGGGTGGAAAGCATGAGAGGGGAAGGAAATAGTGGAAGAGATGTGCGAAATAGTGCGACAATTTGAAAAACTTGCGAGAAATAAATAGAAATAAAGATATAAGGTTTGAAAAAATATGTAAAATATTTTAAAAATGTTATGTTATGTCAAGTATATTTATATAATTGTTTACTTTTTCTCTTTCTTTTTCACGACTATTAGCGATATATATGTATGCAATTTGAATGTAATGTAAACAATTAGGGAAAAGGGAAGGGGGGAAATGTAAAGATGCGCGAGGGTATACATGGAATAAAGACACTACTACTACTCGTTGGAATGCAATGAAAATTAATTTTTCTGATTTCATCAAATTTCTCTTGTCAGAGTCTGCCCACAAAAATGCCACATCCATTTTTTGATATGCTTGTTTAGAGTCCTACAATCTAAATCTCCAAAACAGAATTTGTATAATAATCACAATGAATTGATAAAAATATTTTTTAAACTTTCGTTGTAGTCCAACGATGCAAACTTCAACAGCGTAAAGGTGCCCGTCCACCTGAGAGTAAATTCTGAGAGTTACTCTCGAGAGTACTCCCACGACTGTTTCCACGTGAGAGTATTTTTCCGCGAGTTTTACTCTCGCGAGCAGTTCAGACAGTAGCCAGAGAGCTACTGTCGCAAATTAGTCTTTGAACCATGTCCACTGGAGAGCGTATGTAACTCACGAACGTCGCATCAGTAGTGTCCGAGATGGCTTCACATAAACAACGAGTCGCCGCAGCGATGACATTGCATTTAAAATGATTAAAGAAATATTTTCTAATGAAAGTGGCTGATGGGCTAAACCCTGGATATCACGGAGAATGCAGCTCGGCGTTTGTGTACGTCTTGTACATGAATTAGAATTAGAGAATGCGTTTCAATTTCGGAATTTTATCCAACTGACGGCAGGCTGATTAGAAACATTGATAGGGTCAGTTGGTCCAACCATTGCAAAAAAATAACTGATGAGACGAGCTATTCCAGGTACGCCGATACATTCGAATCATGATGCAATTGCGGTAATCACTAAATTTTTAATTTCTCTATCGCGGTTCTGGCTCCGTGCGCAATACGAGCGCCGGGTAGCGTTCGCATTTTAGTAAGCTCTATCAAAAGCTGTTGTTTGCATCAAATGAATTTGTCTGGCCAAAGACGGCAAGAAGTGTTTCCTTTCAGTAGAGTGAAAAAAAGTAAGTAAAATTTCCTTAAAATGTATATTTTTGTTTGCTTGTAATTTTGTTATGAGACGAGAATAATGAAGGTATATAATGACTTTAATTAAATTTTAACAAATATATATTGTTGCTGTACCGCTAATAATAAATGACATTTTGTTTTTAGACCGAAATGAGCGTAATTTAAAAAAACTAGCGTTGAGAGTAGGAGAGAGTGGAGCACAATGTGTCACGGGGCACTGTGAGCCACATGGGGTTTCTCGGACATTTGTAGATCGTAAATTCCGAAATTTTATGTGTTGGACCGCGATTTATATATGGTTCCGTCAGGCCCAAAAGTAAGTCAATAGCAGTTCACAAAGAAATATTAAAAATTAAAAATTGGTTTGACGCTTGGAAAAAAAATATTTCGCTCGCCGAGTAAACGTAAAATATAACGACACTTTCTGTAGCGGTTCGGGTTTTCGGCCCTAATGAATAGTTTTATTATTTATGATGCACTTCGCGACTTGTGTTTTTCCATTCGTAGTTTAATTAATAGTGATTTTCATCAATAATTAAATATTTTGGTAGTGGGGTACAATGTGTCACCGAGTTGTAGGCCACAATGAGTCGACTTCCAATGAGGAAACTAAGAAGTGATGACGCTCCGAAGAAGCGCAACGTATCACGGGAAAATGTGTTTCTCCGTGTTTCCAATGTGTTTCTCCGACGAAACACAATGTGTCAAATCAACCACATGCGATTTCTCGGAATTTTCTAGCTCGTAAAATTCCGAAATTTTTTGTGATGGACCGTGATTTATATTATGCTTTGGCTGGCTTAAAAGCAGCTCACAAAGACTTATTAAAAATACAAAATTAATTTGAGTCACGAAAAGTAAATTTTAGTTGCGGGGAAACCGTAAAATATTGTGGGGCAATTGTGTGGGGTGCAATGTGTCATCGAGATGTTGAGCATAATGAGTCAACTCCCAATATTATTGGCAAATAATACCCGTTGTGAAATTATCGGTATGTATGAAAATCTGTTAGTTATGTTAGGAAAATAGAAGAGTTCAAGCGGCTCGTTGTACCCTACGTTTCGTACTGTACCACACTGTACCCACCTATTTGATACATTGTACCCCACCCCTGGGACCCAATGAACCAATCCGCAAATTTTTTTCGATCCCATTATTTTAGGATTTTTAATCTTTTTGCAAAAAATATGGTAGCTTTATTGTAGGTCTATAAGATCGATAATGACCTTTTATTTTTCTAATCGGACTACTTTGGAAAGAGTAAAAATTCGTTAGAAAAAAAGTGGCACACTGTGTCCCGCCTTCCCCTATAACTCACAATATTAATTGCCAATCTCAAACTCAATCTAAGGGAAAGCTGTTGCCATCTGCTAAACACGTCAGGAACGTAGAAGACTCGTGGACAAAACATAACCCAAATTTTATATTTCAAGCTTGTGTCATAAGGCAAACCTTATATTGTTTACTTTTTTCTTCTAACTGCAGCTATCCATTTGTTGCGTCCTTCTAACTTCCAATTCGCCCTAGGGAATTGATAAAAATTGCATTTTCTATTTCTTCCGGTATTTTTGCAATTTATTACACAGCATCTGTCGTGGTCCCTTTTTTAATAAAACAATATTTCAAATTAAATTGAAAAAATCTCGTACTACGCTCATCCAGATTTGACAGATAAATAGTCAAGCTTATTGCAATTTTTGTCCACTGCGTTCGATTTCATTCTCTACCCTATACCCTGCACGGAGCTCATACGACGCGATTCATATTCCAAAGCAATTTATTATTCTATTTGTCGATTGATTCACGCGTATATCATCTTTGGCCCAAGTTCGTCATGCCATGGTCATAGTTCTGAGAGTACTGTCGCAATAAGAACTAGCTTCGAAACTTTGCGAGTAACTATCAGATAGCATGTTTCACCTAGTCCAGTTGAGAGCAAGCTCTCACGAGTCTATCGGTGAGTCTGGCGTTACTGCCTGCGAGTTACTCTCAGGAGCGCGTCCGCTGGCGAGTCCTGCTCTCGAGAGTTTTACTCTCACGTGGACAGGCACCTTAAGAGAGATCATTTTCTTCTTATATTCGGAACACTCACGATTTTTCGTGCATACGTGGTGAATAGCCCAGACTGCCCATAACTGAACCGGATAAGCCTCTGTGCATCGTAACAGTGGAAAGAACGGTTGAAAACTTCGATACGCGACCATTTCGCCGTTGGGTGTTTGCCAATTGGTGGCGGCATTGGCCAACTGCTCGAGGAGCTGAGATCTCGTGGTGACGGACGTTCCGACAGTCCAGGCGCGCGGACCATCGCTCAGCAGATGGGCGGCTATCCCAGCCGCGAAGTAAGAAACGTCGATGTGCTCGGAGTCGAGTAGCAACGACAGCATCGTTATGAAGCCCGGCTGCATTAACCTCTGCCTCAGTTGGCCAACCTACGGTCGATTATGGCCTTTTAACCCTTCGTGGTTACACATCCAAATTCAATCGCGGTAGTCACACTTGGGTCAATTCTACCCAGTCGGTTCTCAAATAAGTATTGTAACCAAACTATCCGTCCGAAGTGGTTTGAAAAAATTACGGAACATGCTTTGAACTTTCTTGATGATGTACGAAAAATGTATTTATAAGAAATAAAATGGCGACGTGTTAAAAAAAAATCATAAAGAGGTGAAAACGCAAAAAAGACACTTTCTCGCTTAAAAAAATCATAGTTCCGTGGGATTTAAACATTTTTGCCTAAAATTTGGAAGTGATACTCCTTAGATATGCTACTTTTGGGAAAAAATAGTAGCATAGTGCGGATGTCAAAAAAGGTATTTATTCCGGAATGTGAAGAGGGTAAATTTTATGGTATGAGGATACTTCGAACTCCAGGTAAGATGGTGAATACAGTCCCATTCGAAGCCGGGAATTATTATATATTTACGCCAAAAATTGATCGACGGGTCGATTCTACACAGAGTGACTACGAAGGGTTAATTGCAAACGAATAGAAAGGCTCCTCTAGAGACCTCGTACGTGTTTTACAAACTTTGGTAATTATAATACAGAAAGTAGGCCTTACCTTGGCTGACCTTTATCTTCCAGTATGATTTTCTTTAGATGATTCCTAACTAAGGAGCAGAAACGACTGCTTCGTGACATTTTGATTGTTAAAAGTATTATACGCGACACGACGTTTCCCCCACCAATGTACGCAATTTATAATATTTTTAACACTTAAACTTTAACTTTGTTTGTTCGTACTTGTTTGGGTTTGTTCGGGTGAAAATTACCGTAAAGGTTTGTAAAGCTTTGTAAAGCTTCATGTCGTCACGAATAATTATATCGAACTGAAAATTTTGTACGAAAAGTTGGATTACGAAATAAACCAAGGAAGAAAGGAAAAAATGTAAACATTGTACCAGAAACACGAAATAGCCAATGGTGTTTCTAGCAAGTTTACATTACCGCCGGTTGGCTCTCGTGATCGTAAGGCAACAATGATAGCTCAATATAAATTTTCTGTTCGATGTAATCATTTGCGACGACATGGAGTTATATTAATCTTCACGGTAAATTTCACTCGATCACACCCAAACGAAGACGAACAAACACACAAAGTTAACGTTTAAGTGTTAAAAGTATTATAAATTGCATACGTTGGTGCGCGAACCATCATGTCGCGTATAACACTTCTAACACTAAAAAAGCAATGAAGGAATCGTTTCCGCGCCTCAGTATATAGGAGCAAAGTCGTTAGGAATCATTTAAAGAACAATAAACTGCAAGATCGAGGTCATCCAGGGTGAGGCCTACTTTCTGTATAATTATCATATTTTCTTTGCTGAAGGGTTCTTTTTTGTAAATTTTAAGCGATCAGTATCAGTCTATTTTCGGAAATTTTCGATTTTCTAAATACATCAGTTTCGTATAGTACATACCTGTAGAAATACGGTAGAGAACGTTATTTAGGTCGGAGTGACCGATAAGGGGCTAAAAAGAGATACAATAGAAGCGTCTCTGCGCGCTCAGTGCGCAACCACCGTGTCGAGCGTCCAAAGCTCGCAAAACAGAGATCCGAAAGCAAATATCTCAAGAAAGTGAAGCTTTTGAAGAAGTTGAAGGAATAATGTATAGACCAGGCATCACTGATTGACGGTAAGAGGCTTTTTTTAAAGTTTTATGTACATTTTTACAAAAGAAACTTTAAACGCGTTTTTCTCAAAACAACGTTTTTCGACCTTGTCGGCATGATTATAGAAAAAATATTGCACCGATTGGGTTCAAATTTACAGGAATTATTGTATGCATGTATCTATTCGACCCCTACTAACGGTATAAATATTTATTAATATTTGAATCCTATATTCAAACAGTTTAAGTTGGAAAAAACAGTCGAAAAATTCAAAAGTGCGCCATTTTGTTTTCTTTTTATCGGGCGGCGAAAGTTTTTAGTAGGGGTCATAACTACAACTCCCCTTTATAATAAAATACTCGATTTTTTGTTTTCAGATGCTCCAAAGTTAAGATTTTGTGTCGATAAGGTGAAAACAGGTGTAACTTCAGGCAGCCATATCACCAAGATAAATTTAAAAAAAAAAATCTTAATTTTTTCTTGAGCTTTGAAACTTCTATTTTTATGTGTAAAAAGATTAAAATATGGAGATAAATTTTATGAAAAAAAAAAAAATTCTTGAAAATATTTGCAATAGAGACTGATGTCTTGATGGAATTATCACATTCTTGAAATAATAGTGGCTGGAAGTGCGTACCAATTTTTTTTTTGTTCACTGTCTAACTTAGATGAATTTTCAAATTCCAGGATGACATTTTTTTTTACATATGAACCATTAAAACATTGTTCGGATTGAATTTCACGATAATCTTGATAAACTCTTATACTTGGCTTTACGTCGTCAGGGCCCCTCGTTCCTTCTATGCATTGCTACAACGAGCTAGTAATTAGCCAAAGGCTAAACCTTGTTAAACCTTGTTAACGTCTCGTGTGCCGAGATTTCCTTCAATTTTTTGTTAAAGGGTCATATTACGAACCTCAGCAATGTTGTTGAGCAATCCGAGCACTTTAGTCTCGACGCTAGACTCCCCGCGAAAGCTCTCCAGTACTTCAAGAAAAAGTTCCATGCCTCCTTCCTCGAGGAACACCTTGCAGGTCGTCGCGCTCTCGTCGGTCAAATTCCATAGCGCGCTAAGGGTAAATTTCATGGTGACGTCGACGGATTTTGATTGCAGCTTCGACCGTACCATGGACAATAATTTGGCCATGTACTGAGGCTTCGCCCCGAGCATCGATGTCTCGACAGTTGAGATTTTTGCGGCTAGTATCGAGCATATTGCCACGGACATGCGATTCATCGATTGATCGTCAAACGCAGATAGACAGTTCATCACTAATTTGGCGCATCTGAGGAACAAAATCACACGCTCATTTTTATCCTTGATCTCGTAATGCAGCTCACGCACTCGTGTGCTACATATTTTCAGCATTGGCGTAGCCAGGGGGGAGGGCATGGCTCTCCAGAAAGCCTGGTGCCCCCAGCAAAAAGTCCATCCAAAATAATTGAAATCGAATAATCGATTCATTTTATTTAACGCCTTATATACGCGAAAAATTTCGAAATTTTTCATTTTTTTATTATTTTTGATTTCATTAGCCTGAACGGTTAGGAATATTTTAACCTTTACAGAATTGAAAAATTCCAAAAATTGTTAAAGTTACAGCATTTAGAGCGTAAAATAGATACCGCGCGGCGCGCCCGACCGCCAACTTCAAAGCCGTTTTTTCACGATTCACTTTTTAGAACCTTGTGGAAGTTCTAACTCTTGAACGAAGGTTCAGATCGCTATGAAATTTTTACAACATATTCTTAGTATCATCACCGATCGTGTGAACCACAGAAACAAAAATTTTAATCACACAAAAAAATATAAAAAATAAAATTCCGACAGAAAATTGAGTAAAAAAATTTTAAGTTTCGAATTTTTATTATAATAATTTTTTAAAAATAATATTGTTGGTTCACACTGAAGATACATTCATTATGCAATTATAAATATGTTCATTTTTGTTTTCAGACACCCACATCGATGCCGAGAACTTTCACCATTAACGCGCGCGCAAAAAAAATGCATTGCTTTATTATGTTATATCTCCGCCATTTGTTCATATTTCTGATTTTTTTTTACATATACTTAACCATGTGCATAATCTGTAAAAAAAAAAGTTGTCAATATATGCGTCATTTTTTTTTAACCGCGTCTAGAAAAGTACCTTCGAAAATCGGCGAAATCGCGTATATAAGGCCTTAAGTTTCACCCAAGCAAGCATAAAGAAATAATTTAATAAAACTTGAACTATTGTCTTCGGCGTAATTTGTATAAAAAGTAACTATTTCACTAGATAAATTAAGGTAAATTTAATAAAACTTGAACTATTGCCTTTTTTTAAATTTTTTTATTTTTAGTGAAAATTTTTCATTTTATTCGATAGTGTCCTGACGCATTCAGGACACTATCGAATGATTACTTGCAAAATTTTAAAAGGATTCACGGTTCCGTTTTCGAGATATTGGCAATCAAAGATTTCATGGTTTTACACGTGTTCTTATGGGGAGCAGTGGAAAATTTCACATTTCACGCAATAACTTCGAAACTTTTCTACGGATTAAAAAAAAAATTCTCATTTACAGAGGAACATATGACGAAGTGGGTTAAAAAAATCATGAATTTTGACCGTCTAGTTTCAGTGATATAGCGATTTAAATTAGGCAATGTCTAGCGACGCTAGCGCCACAAAGCGACTATCGCGGACTAGAACTAGATTACAGTAGCGTGTGCATATCCATATACGCAGAGTATTTACGTATTAGTAGCCAAAATGGATAGTCTGATAAAAAAGTGACGGTTAGGCAAACATTCTATCAGGCGTTTTCATCATTACTTTATAAGTTTTTACATCCCGATAAGCTGTACAACCTACATTATAAGGATATTTCGCAATATTTGAAAGCTTTCATCGATTGAGCGGAGAATAAACTTTTTAACGTAACTGTGGCAAAACTATCTTAAATAGATATTCAATTTTCACATTTAAGTCAACTTTGGGCAAAAGTAATACATTACATTTGCAGGCCGATACACAACAGAAAAATACTGGAAGATTAATATTTACTACCAAGTAGTAGACAATATCATTGTAAATCTAAAACACCGATTTGAGAATCTACCGTTAGCTCATGCAAACGATGAATTTTTAAAATTGAATATGAAGAACGGAGAGGTTTTCATCAATAATTATAGAAAAATCTTGATAATTGATAGGTCAGTCTTAGAATTATCTTAAACTTTTCCAAGGAGCAATAGTACTCTTAGTGAGCGGCGCCGGCTGTGAGAGAAGTTTTTGTCATGAGGTGGATAAAAATTTGGCTTAGAAGCACAATGCTGCAGGAACGATTTATTCATGTCACTGCTAGACATGGAGAATGACATTCTTAAAGCCGTATTCCATTTTTTTTTTTTTAATGTGAACACCCATTTTCAAGATAATTTTTTGGGTATTAAATTTAGAGAAACGATTAAATCTTCTGTGTTAGTATTTCACAGCTATATCTATACATGTTTGAAGTAACGTTTTAAATTTTTTCAAAGCATCTTATTCGAAATTATACATGATATTTGATGTTGCGCAGGTCATGTCGCGATAATTTTTATCGTCGGGCGTGTATTTTTTTCAGAAACTCCAGGGGCCGATAGACTTGTAATTTTGCACACTCGTAGAGTATATGTCGGGCTATAGTTCGGCCCTCCCTCTTTTTCATTCCTTTATAATTACTATTTTTCAGGGCCACTAGAAGTGATAATTTTATTGTAAAAATCGGAGTACTCTTTTTCAAACGCCGCCATTTCGTAAATTTTTCATAAAATTTTTTATTAGTGGGCCGAACAATAATCACGTTCATAAAGAAGAGAATTAAAAAACATCGTCTGTGTAAGATGACAAGGACGGCTGCAATCACAACGCCCGACGATAAAAAATTTTCGCACCATGACCTGCCCAACATCAAATGTCATATACAATTACGGATAAAATTCTTTGAAACTACTTAAGATGTTACTTTAAACATGTATAAATAAACTGTGAAATACTAACAGTGTAGATTTAACCGTTTTTCTAAATTTTATTCCCAAAAAATCACCTTGCAAATGGGTGTTCACACTAGAACGGCCTCAATATGCTTTCTTAAATTTTCAGCCTCTATTTGATCATTTTAGCATTGAAAATGGTTTTAAAGATGTATATACAGGGTCTGATTTAGCGAGATGTCACACGAAACTAACGCTACCCCCAGTCCACTGCCGCTGCGTTGTAGCAGAGTGGCGTGAGTTGTGACATACTGAATGCCTATGATTGGTTGAAAAATGCTGCATTACATGTAGAGTCATTTATGGTTACAAATGGTAAGTTTCAATTTTGATGTGTACATTACAAAGTTATCAGGATGATAATTATATTTACAGTTTCAGATAGTAAGAGAGTGAGAGAGTGAGAGAGGGAGAGAGAGAGAGAGAGAGAGAGAGAGAGAGAGAGAGAGAGAGAGAGAGAGGGTGGTTGGGTGAGTGGATGGATGGATGGATCGATGGGTGGGTGCATGGATGGATGAGAATGTGAACATGTGAAAATGTTCAAATGCGAAAATGTGAAAATGCGAAAGTGTGAAAATGTGAAAATGCGAAAATGTGAATATGCGAAAGTGTGAAAATGTGGAAATGCGCAAATATGAAAATGTAAAAATGCGAAAATGTAGGAATGTGAAATGTGAAAATGTGATGGATGGATGGATGGAGAGTGAGAGAGTGAGAGAGAGAAAATGTGATGGACGGATGGATGGATGGATGAAGAGTGAGAGAGTGAGAATGTGAGAGAGGGCAACTCATATTATTTGCATGCACCTTTTTTTTTATCACCCGAAAAAACTGATAACATTTTCAATGCCATGAAATAGTTGCACTTTGTGTAATATCTGTAGATTTTTAAATTGAAGCATGTTTTTCATGACCATTGCTGAAGAAGAAATTTTAGCTGAAGAATTGTCGGGCCGATGTACAGAAAAAAAAAAAGAAAAATAAGACTTATTTAATTGAGTACCTACTGAAAGTGAAGTTTGAAGACTGGTAAGTGGATTAAAAAATGATGAAAAATGAGTTGATTTTTTTTACAGTATCGCAGGAGCTTGAGATTAATAACACGAACGTGTGATTGAAGCAAGTTTCATATTTCATGTATATTCAGTGATTACCCACTATTATGTAAATTTTATTTAAAAAAGATGTTTGTGATCAAAACCATTTTTTGTTAGCCCCCCCCCCCCCCCCCCCGAAGTAAAACATTCGGGCTACGCCAATGATTTTCAGGCATCGCGTTCGTCTCTTTTCATGATTAAAGCTCACCTGTACTTGTCAAAACTAACGTCCTGCAAAATTCGATCGCTGCACAAAGTGAGCAGAGTATTCTTCTGTAATTGATAGTGATTCGGATACGATTCCATAGCGGTGAGGGTAAGATCGACGATTTGCTTGAGGACCGAGGGATGAATCTTCGAAGCTAATTCCCCCTTTGTGAGATTGTAGAGACAAGCAGTCGCGGCCATTTGCACCCGGAACTCTTGGGGATGAGCCTTCATGCCCGGTAGAACGAGTTTTATAACGTCAACTCGGGCCTCGCTGAAGTGCGGTGTGAGGCGGAACAAGTTGTACAGACACTTTTGCACGTAAATCGGGCGACAAGAGTACCTTCTCAGTGCCTCGAGAATTTGTGCATCCGATGCCATTCCGCTAACCTTGTTCATTACAGGAACGAAGACGTTCGTGAGTAACGGGAAGCACTCGTTCTTTTTGCGGTGCCACTTTTCGAATACATTTCAATTTCTTACCACAAGATCAGGCCGGTAATCCTCGTTCGACGGATTCACGAGGCTGTCGTCGTAACAAGCGTCCGAATGCACCAACCCGAGAAACTCAAGGTGCGGATGAGCTTTTATAAAATTCTTCAAATCTGTCGAATCGATCTCGTCTTTGCCTTGAAATTAAGGAAACAAAAAGAAATCAATGAGCGTGCGAAAGTCCTCGTTGAGTACCAATCCTTCGGAAGGCAACAATTCAATTCACATTCAATACATGGCCGAATATAAAAGTATAGAGGCCCTGGACAACGAAGAAGTGGGAGGCCTAATTATTTTACAAACAAGATGAACATTTTTCTTTATAGTGTTTAAAGGGTTATTCTACTGTGAAGGCTCAAAAAATAAGCTATTTTTAATTTTTTTTTTTTTTTGAAAACTTGCATTTATCAGTCCAAACTTTTTTTTCGCTTAAAGGGTTACGTGGGTTTGAAAATTTCAAAAAATGCATTTTTTTAAATTTTATTATCTACTAGTACAATATGTCTAGAATATTCTCCCAAAGTTTTAAGTCAATCGGAGTGAAAGTCTAGGAGAGAGAGCCTTTGGGAATTCCCAAACGCATTTTCGACGCAGGTATACGCATTTTTCTCAAAACACTATTTTTGAAGTCGGTGGACACGATTTCTCAAAAACGAATGCACCGATCTTATTGCAATTTGTCACACTTCTTCAAAATAGCATTGACTAGTCATTGAACGAAGGTTTTTTTTCGATTACACCTAATTTTACAAGGCTATACGTAGTGTAAATTGTACCAAAAATTGAACTATTTTGCATACAACTCTGCCAAAAATTCAAATTTCAATATTTTTTAAAATCCTTCGTTCAATCACGAGCTCTACTTATCTACTAACAGAAAAAAATTGGTTTTTTAATTTCAGATAAAGCTATCATGAGTTATTCTGACCACCACGAAGACATTTTTTTTAGGGGTCTCCGGAAACCAGGTCCCACCGACTGAATTTCCCAAATTTTTGGATGAATTTTTTTTCAAATATTGCTGAAATGTTGCTCTTTTATCTGCTTAACATTTTGAATAAAATTATTTATGTTATATTTTTTTTTAATCGAGAAAATATGCTTTTTTTGGCTTCGAAACTCACGTAAACCCTTAAAGGTACACTCTTGCAGAAGAGAAAACCATTTTTTGTTTTTTCATATAAATGTATATTTATTTGACAATTGATAATCGTGTAAAAGCATTGAAAAAAAAGTATGTCGCTGACGTGGATGATTAGCGCTCTCCAGGTAATCGGAAACAAACAATTCAAGAAGATTCTTAATCTGTATGAGTGTCGCTATCGCCCGAACTAGAATTATTATTTTACATTGCAAAATAACGAAATGGCGTCATTTTTTTCGAGTGTTCGAAAAACGCGTTTTTATTTCGTCATAATTCGGGCGAAAGTATAAGTAAAAATTAATATTTTAAAAATAATTCTAGTTCGGGCGATAGCGACACTCGTACAGATTAAGAATCTTTTTGAATTTTTTGTTTCAGATCACCTGGAGAGCGCAAATCATCAACGCCACGACATACTTTTTTTCTTTCATGCCTTTATACGATTATAAATTGTTAAATAAATATACACTATATGTAACAAAAAAAGTTGTTTTCTATTCTATAAGAGTGTACCTTTAAGCGAAAAAAAAAGTTTGTACCGATACATGCACTAGTTTGGAAAAAAAATTTATTAAAAAATAGCTTATTTTTTGAGTTATCACAGTAGAATAGCCCCTTAAATAATGTTATGCCTAAAAACAAGATCCTTTAAAAAAACATGCGTTGTTTGAAGGCAAGGAAGGAGACGTTTCCTGACATCAGCTAAATTCGATTACAATCATAATGTTCTTTCATTTTTTTTTGTGTTAAATTGATTTTTTTAGTGTGATTATATGCTTTATAGTGAAATATAGTGTCATTTTATAGTATACACTACACATAAGTTAGACTTTCCAATTTAAAGGCTTTTCTTTTCATTAAAAAAATTTCGACGCAAACCATTTTTCGATAAATAGCACGCACTTACACGCCGGTGTAAGCGTCTGACGCCGGGCACTAATACTTTCATAGGCGTTTTTTAGCAGTTGTAAAAAACAATATAAATGAACAAAAATGGATTTTTCCGACTACGCCGCCAGATTTTAATATATTAATTAAGCTTAATCGGGAAAACAAGCTGGAGAGAGAGCACTTTAAGGAAAGAAGGTAATTGTGTCAACGAAATGACAGATACGAATCTGAAATACAGCGGGGACTTCATGGAGAAATTCTTAATAATACAGTAAAGCGTCGATTATCCGAACTGTCATATACCCGAATGGCGATTTGGTTTATCCGAAACGTCAATTATCCGAATGGCGATTTGGGTTATCCAAAATCATCAATTATCTAAACAATAATTTTGCTCATTCGATCGCTCAGTTATTCGAACGATTGCGCCCTATATCTTACGGCAATAGAGTGGTACAAAACGCACCCTGAATGTTTTTCAATGCAACTTCTTCTTCTAAAACGACTGCGAAATTTGGCAGCAAAGAAACGAGCTTCCGTTATGAAGCAGAAGAAAATCGTCGACTTTTTCAAAAATAAATAGATACGAACTCAAAGATGTACGAATATTGATTATTTTTAAATACATATTTAACTTCGTTCTATATGATTAAATGATACAATGCTTATTTGTAATTCACCAAAAATGTACTTGTATTATTAACATATTAATGTTCATTGTATTTTTAAATATATATACACTACCGGCGAAAAGTGTCCGGACAAAAATTCAAAAAAGTTCCGGTACGATTTTTTATGCCATTTCGCCGATAGTTGACACAAATGAATTTAATAAACGGCATTTTGAAGGGGAGGAATTCACCTTCATTCCCTTTTTTTTTTAAATTTTTTTACTATTTTTTTACGACTGGTAACTTTGTTCGAACACGACCATTTTTCGCCTTTTTTTTGTTCCTTTTCTGGTGGACCCTGTTTACAGACAATTTTTTTAATGCATTTCTTGACCCGAATCATGAAGGCGGAAGCTCAAGCTTTAATTTTGTTTTAAGTGTCGTACGATTTTTTTTCTAAAGCTATTTTGATTTAAAAAAAAAGAGGCAACTTGAAAAATAACGTGTAACGCGAAAACGACAAGGATTCAAAGAAAACCTCAAGATAGTAAAAAGTTGAATCGGTTTTCGTTGAGTTCGCGAGAATTTTTTCAGATTTTTTTTTCGACATTTTTTCTTCACCTATTTTCGGTAAAAAATCAAATGATTTAATTACCGTAACTCGAGAAAAAAATCTGATATAATTCTAATACGTTAGAAATAGAAAAATACATTTTTTTCCTTTCTTGAAATTTTACCACAAACCCCTTAGTTCTCGGGTTACGGCAATTAAATCATCTGATTTTTTCCGAAAATATATGAAAAAAAAAAAAAATCGAAAAAAAATCTGAAACAATTCTTGCGAACTCAACGAAAACCGATTCAACTTTTTACTATCTTGAGGTTTTCCTTGAATCCTTGTCGTTTTCACGTGCCACGTTATTTTTCAAATTGTCTCTTTTTTTTTAATCAAAATATCTTTAGAAAAAAAAATCGTACGAAGTTAAATAAAAATAAAATTGAAGCTTGAGCTTCCCCCTTTATGATTCCGGTCAAAGAAATGCATTTAAAAAAATTTGTCTGTAAACAGGATCGACCAGAAAAGGAACAAAAAAAAAGGCGAAAAATGGTCATTTTCGAAAAAGGGAACTGGTCGTAAAAAAAAACGGAATTAAGGTGAATTCCACCTCTTCAAAATGCCATTTATTATATCCATTTATATCAACTATCGGCGAAATGGAATAAAAAATCGTTCCGGAACTTTTTTGAATTCTTGTCCGCAAACTTTTCGCCGGTAGTGTATGTTTTATCATATTGAAAGAATCAACGTTTTTTTTTCGCCCACGGAATATTGCTATTCGGTTATCCGAATTTTCGATTATCCGAAAGGCGCACGGTCCCATTTAATTCGGATAATCGACGCTCTACTGTAATTCTAAAAGGAAAATGGATGGAAGAACATTATTAGAACGGGGTATAAGCAAACTAAACGACAAATATGATCGAAAGATTAAAATGGCAAGATGGGAAAACAAAAAAGGTAACAATAAAGGAGGACAGATTATTAGGAGCAGAAGGGGCGAAGAGGACATGAAAATAGAGGGATGGCAATGATACAGAACGATAGCAAGAGAGGAAAGAAGCTGAAAATCGTAGAAGAATAGAACGGGAGGAGTAGATGACAGGTGGCGGAGCGAAGAAGAAACTCCGGTGCCAAGACAATTGCAAACAGAAAACAGAAAAGCGAGAAGATAAAGAAAAAAAGCATAAGAATGAGGGGTAACGCGGTGAGGGAGGAAAATAAAAGGTATAAAGAAGATTCGTGCAAACTCTGCGGAAGAGAAAAAGAAAACTCAAAATTAACTGCTAAATAGAAAATGGAGATTGTACCATGTTAATGCGTAAGACTGTTAAGAGGAAAAGGTGCGAAATTGACAAAACAGAAAGTAAAAATAATATAACGATGATGAGATAGAATGAAAATGTAGAAATAGGGAAAAGAGATACGAAACAAAGACATAGTTGTACGTCGACTCAAGAGTAGTGTAAGAGAGAACTATATAAGAGAATATGTAATCGCTGTAATTTTATGTAATATTCTTAAGTCTGAGAAGCAAAAATGGTTCAATAAATCTATCTATCTGATTCGCCCAATCGAAGTGATATTTAAAAAAAATTATAATCCAAGGAATATATAATTTTATAGTGAATTCATAGTTTGGTACTCTTTGTTATTTTTTACAGAAATATGTAAATATGCTGGGGAATGTTATTTTTTTAAAAAAGTGTGAAAGCGTGACACTTTTTTTCTCTGTCTGGAGTAGTTTTTTTTTTCACTAAGTGCTGCATACCATTTGTCAGCAAATTTAACAATAAAACTTTCATTGTGGAAGCCCCTGTTGCCCTCCTATAAATCCGACCCTGATTCATATTTTAATGAAAATGAAAAACACGCGCACGCTAGCATTCAACAGTTTCCCTGATGAGAAGAGCTCGAAGGAGTTCGAAACATTCACCATGGAGCTCCAAAAAGGATTCAGAGCTTCATAGTTCGAACGAACGATGAAAGATAAATTTACCTGATATATCGAGACTCGTCAAGTGTGGCATGCACTCGACCGTCTTCAATAAATCCGTTATTTTCGATCTGACGGGAGCGAACATATCGAACGCATAGGAATCTTTCTCGTCGGAGATATCCAACGTGCGTAGCTCGTTAAGTTCCACAAGAACGGATTTTAAGTTTCCGTAGCCGCTTATCTTGAGATTGTACATGGCCAATGTTTTCAAGCGATCTTTGCACTTGATCAGTGGAGTTATGTCGTCCACGCGTGTGCACGAAATATCCAAGCTCTCAAGCTGGGGCAAATCTTCGACGACGATCTCGAGACCGTGCCTGTTGAACTCCGTGCCGGATACGTTTAGCGTGTGAAGGGCTCGGAGTCTGCTCAATGCCAGAAAAACGCAAACCCTAAAAAAGTGTCTTATTGATTGCCTGATAAGTTTAATCATGGATCGATGTGCGTAGAAGAAAAAAAAATACGCTGAATAATCGCAAGCTAAATGCGTACGCAGTAACCGGTTACTTGGCTGACGAGTTCAATCATAAATCCATGTGATGCGGAAAAAAAACAAATATGCTGAATAATCGATTGCTAAAAAATTGCGCGTATAAACGGATATAAATAAACGTATAAATAGAGAAAATGGACATAAGATGTGACGTGTTTTTAGTATTTGTCGAAAGATCAAAGTGACCTCGAGCAATCGGTGAAACTTCCATTCGCGACGTTTAGTGATCTGAGATTCTGCAAGCTCCAATCACCGAGGCATCCAATTAGTTCGTTTATCGTGATTTTCAGACCGTTTACTTCCAGATCGACGACTTTGTGTTGTTTCAGCACCTTGAGACCTTTCATCGACAGACTCGAGGCATCTTTCAGCTTAACGTGCCTGAAATATAAATCGAATCTCAGAAAATCGGGACAAAGAGAAATAATACACATGTGTATTGTAATATCTGTGATTAAAAAAAAAACACTCGTTGGATTAACTATCAGGCTTGATAAGACATTTCTAAATTTACATTTTTCAATCCAAGCGAAATATTAATTCTTCATTAACGAGCGATATTTTGTTTTAATCTACAAATGATTAATATGTGTCGGACTTTAATCGAGTTGTTTTGGAGTCAAAAAGCGTTATAGTGAGATCGGAGAGGGCCTTCTTCTCGCAAAGGCTCGCCAACAGTTGTTCGGATATTTGAGCCGGAAGAAAGACATCGGGATCCTTGAAACTGAGCCTTGTGGCTGAACCAGCTGGGACATTCGCCCCCGGCGAACTATTTGTCATTTGCAATTTTGTTGCAACATGGTCGAGGAAGGATTCCTTCTGGAAGCCTGGCAAACGCGACGGGCTCGCTGCTGAATTGGCATACTTGCACACCAGCCGCTCGTCTTTATGAAACGGAAAACACAAAAGAAAGTATAACCGTCAATCAATTGTCTATTAATACCATTAACTTTATATTGATAATTGTACGGGCAGTCTTCCGAACATTGAGATGCCGCAAAAAAACTACAAAAACTTCGGGAGATGGAATTTAAATATTTCGAAATAAATTTTCGACTAAAAAAAAGGGAAATATTGCACTTTTGTACCTTTGCATTCTTATAAATTGACCCTAAGCAATTCGATCGAGGCAAATATGGAAATAAAAAATTAACCTCAGCTAAATTTTCCCAAGAAACATTGTAACTCGGATAAATTGAGCCACTAAAAATTAATCAGTGACAAAATTTGATTATTTGTTTACGACGACAGTTTTCAAGAGAACAAAATGACTAAATAATAAATGTATATAATCTACGGTCATTAGAAGAATAAAATATTAATTTTTGAGGGACCATCAAGCTTTTATTGACGATAACTCTGCATATATATGCCTAGTTCTATTTAGGCAGCATCACAATAACCTTCGCATGTAAATTTACATTTCCGTAACGAAATGTTGAAGGTCAGATACAATCAGACTAAAATAAATAATTGAACAATTGAATTTAATTATAATTACGATATTAATAGTGATGACAATAACAATAACTAAAGAGTAACTCGAATTACATAACGCGCAACTCAGGTTGCCAAATAAACAATCCAAGCAAACGGAAATAAACACACAAATAACTAACGATGAGTCACAAAGCTCATAGGTAAGAAAATGTACGTTTCTTTTCTGTCGCCAAACCTATTTGTTCTCAGTAATAATAAATCAAAATGGTCGAAGAAATCGATTGTTTAACTCGTTAAGGGACGAAAATTCTGAAGTTAAAAATAACGAGTTTGCAATATTCAAGAGAGAGATTTATCGAGCTTGACATTGACCAAGGTTTAGAATATTTATGGGTTGAATTCCTCAGAATCAATCTTGAAGATTTGACGAATCAAGTTCAGTTTTTTCAGGACAAATTGGTCAGCCGTTGACATATAATAACAAATACGCTGCACTTTTAAATGTTGATCGAGCATTTTTGCCACATCTTGATTTGTACGAACATCATTATTAGCTTTGCTTTAGAGGGTTTCCAAATTGGTTTGAAAGCTCGTACATTGTTAAATGCCCTGAAGGTCCATCTGAACTGGGCTGATTGTGAAGGATCTGTATTTATTGTCATTGCTAAGTACTACATGGCACGAAATAGCACCAAAACGATCTTACGGTCCTGTCATCCGTTTTAGGGGGGGGAAACCTTTTCCAATGTTCAAAAAATCGATTTTTTTTTCTTCGTATATTTCGAATGTATAATATATTGAGAGTATACTGGAAAATCGAAAAATCGAAATATGAAATATTTACGAAGTTATAGCACATAGTCGAGAGCGCGCCGTGACCGCCTGCTGTGGACTAGGGAAACTTTAATCGCGATTATCTCGAAACTGCATTTTCAAAAATTGCTCGTTATAGCCCAAACAGTTAATGATCGATCTGGCTGAAATTTTGGGAAGTTTCTCACTATAACATTATCGGAAGGATATACCTAAAGTTTTAAGGTTATCGCGTAATAAAATTACTTTTTTGGCATAAAAATTGTCGAGAAAATGGTAAAAAAAAAATGAAAATTTGATTAAAAATCCTACTTAATTTTCAATTTTATACTTTTATTTTTTATTTTTATAGGTATATCCTACATGTGTAGGAACACTTCTACACATGCCACGATATTGAAGTTTGCATCGTTGGAATGCAACGATTTTTTTTCTTTATTTTTCATTTCTTTGATTTTATCATTATCCAAAGCCTTTTTTTTTGCAAATTGAGATCGTAAATCTCTAAAAAGAATACGTGAAAAAGTTTGAGTGATTTTTACAGCCTAAATCGGCCAAATAAAATATGTGCGATTAAAGAAAAATAAACTTTCGTTGCGTTCCAACGATGCAAACTTCAACGTCATCACATGCCAATAATCGAAAAATATTTTCGATTTCTGTTTCAGATCAATAGAAAAAATCAGACAAATAGAGCACTTTTCGATATCACGCTAAAGACGCCTAAAGCAATACCTTATAACGGCGCCATTTCGTTTTGTTTGAAAACAAAAATTCAACACTTGAAAGTTGTAATAAGATAATGTCAACATTTTTAAATGATGCGATTATTTTATCACCTTTAAAAAAAATCATGAAAAATGACTCATTTTCGGGCGTCTAAAGGGTTTTCCCCCCTTAAACGGAACTGTCAGTCTCTAAATTAAGGGGTTACACCACATTGGGGGTCGGAAAAATAGGTATACATTTTCTTTTTTTACGCGACGATTAAATATATAAAATAATTTTGATTTTTCACAAATACATTATAGTTTTATGAACAAATAAAAAAAAACGAATAAACAAAATTGAATGGCGGAGATATAAATCATCTAGTAGGACCCTCTTTTCAAACTGGTGGACAAAATATCTCGAGATATACTCAACCGATTTTGACGAAATTTATACCACATATTCTTTATATCACCTAGCATGTAGCATAAGAATCTTTCGCGATGCCGCATTTATTTTTTTATTAATTTTTAAAACTCAAAATTTTGGTAAAACATCAAGATGTTTTTTCAAACATTCTTCATTTCTACGAAGAATTAAAAAAAAACATTTTCCCTGTGCTATACTTTAGCTATTACTTTTCTTTACAAGAAAATTTTCCAATTTGTTTTTTTGGAGGAAAAAATTCCACCATCGGCAAAGATTTTCAAAAGAGGGTCCTACGAGATGACTTATATCTGCCCCATTTTTTTTTAAGTTTGTTCATGAAGCTATAATGTATTTGCGAAAAAAAAATTATTTACGCCAAAAATTAATCGACGGGTCGATTCTACCCAGGGTTGACCACGAAGGGTTAAAATAATCTTGAGTTTTACATCGTTGAAATGCAACGAAAATATTTTTTATCGTATTTTCATTTTTTTTTCGTCCTCTTATGCATTAAAGATCATTCGAACGTTTTTGAAGGTCATTATGAGACATCCAATACCTAAAGTTGCAAAAAAGATTTTACATAATGATAAAAAGAAAAAAAGATTTTTCATTGCATTCCAATAATGCAAACTTTGACAGAACTCTTTAAATTGTTACGGAAACCAAGTTCTTAGTGCCAGAACGGTAGGTTGCCTTTTTCTATTCTTACAGATGGATTCTGCAATCTTTGAACTTAGGGAAGTCTGAATTATCATTACCAACACCAAAAGCGCTGTCGGAAAAAGCTCCCAGGGACGAGGGGCCGCCATTGTCACCCGGATGAACTTCGCACAAGGCAAGGACGTTGTCGCAAATAAAATCAACGCAGACCTCCTGCAAGCTTCTCGGTGATTCGAACATCGCTAGAGCCGCCTTCTTTTACATTTACTCGAATAAGAAAGTTTCAGTTTTTTCAAACTCTAAAGCAGGCCTTTCAGACCCTCGGTCTTGGTACTTTTCGGCAATCCTCTCGTCACATTAGTCAAGCCCGGCAGTGTTGGTTCTGAAAAAAATATTATCTCTGTAACATACGTATCACATAAAAAATACACAGCGTTTAAGTCATTCTCGCACAAATGTCTCTTTTAACAAAACTTTACTCGAGTTTGAGGCGTGTAAAAAGAAGAGTTTGTGAAATTTTCAATAGCTTTACCGTCTCTAACTCAATATACTTTATGTCAAAGTTAGCACCTTTTCACATATGGTATATAGCAATTGTACCAAATATTAACGCTAGCCCCGTTTCTTATAGTGTTGAAGTTTGCATTGATGGAGTGCAGCAAAAGTTCTTTTTGAAATTTTTATGTCCTTGCTTTTGTTATTTTACACAATATTTTTTTGCAAATCTAGATTGTAGATCTCTAAATAAACATCTAAAAAAATCATTGAGGGACTTTCGTAGGCAAAACCTGCCGGAAGAAATTTAAGCAATAAAAGAAAAAGTAACTTTTATTACTTTTGAACAATGGAAACTTCGATGTCGTTTTTTTATATTAAAATATTTTTAATTTAATTTAATTAAATATTTTTAAAATATTTTGAAAATAAAATAAAAAAAATACCAAACAGCAGAGGAATATTATATCTGGATGCATTATAAAAAAAAAAAAATGATCGTTCTCTTTTCTAAACAAAATCGTGGAAAAAGGATGAAATTTTAGCCACGCTTAGCAGTGTGAAGTTTTATGGTTGTCCTTCAGAAGTGTGTTCATATAGACAATTTTTTTCACGTTTGGCAACAATCCGAGTATAGACTCGATCGAACGTTCAACTCTCCGCTCTCCCTATAATTTACATGTGTTGGAAACCTTTCTTACATCACAGCATGAGGAAACTTTTTTACGTGTTGGATACCTTTCCTACATGTGGCATAAGAACTACAATTAAATTCTTTTTACGTGAACGTTACTCAGAAAGCTAAAAGTGAATTACTTTTGTTTACGTACTTGCAATTTTTCTATTGCCAACATTTTGCAGCTTTTTGTTCAAAGTTTCTTTCACAATCAGGAGCGTATTAAAAAAAACTCGGATCTGCACTTGCGACAAGTACAATCGTAGGCTTTGCTGATGTATAAGTTGACTTTTTGTCAAATTTTTTTCAGGCATAGAGCCTGGCTATGCCGCTTTAAGGTATACCTTTCACGAAACCGAATATTTAACAATAAACTGTTTTTCGTCGAAAATTAATTAAAAATACATCCCAATATATTGGTAAAATTTCGAGCCAAGTTATCGAACTTTCAACAAAAAATTAGAACGTTAATAATCGTCTAATTTATAAAGCATTTTATGAAGATGTCATGATGGCCACATTTCTATCTGATAATTTATATACAGTGGAGCGTCGATTAGCCGAATCAATTGGAACCGGGCGCCTTTCGTATAATCGAAAATTCGAATAACCGAACAGCAATATTCCGTGGGCGAAAAAAACGTTGATTCTTTCAATATGATAAAGTATATACAGGGTGAGGCACATAAAGTGTTACAGAGCAATAGCACTCAAACTATTGATCATATCCAAAAATGTTTCAGACAAAAGTTTTAGTGTTCGAGAAGGCCGTCATACTGGACCACCCTATTTCTTTTATCGGTGGAGGCGCTGAAGCTACGTCAAGGTCAACTCCACTTTTTTAAATTGGAACCATGTATTTTTTTTCGATTACATTATTACCGATTTTAATACGAATTCAGTGACCTACAACACAAGGTCATTCTAGTCACGCAAAGTATGAAAATAGTCGAAAAATCGAAAAATATCGGAATAATCACTTTCAAAGGATCGACTAACCTTGGTTTGGGTTTACCTAACAGAAGATGCTCGAAGTGATGACCCTCGACTTGTAAACACTTGTTTGATCGCTGTTTTCATTTCTTACGATACCAATGTTTCTTATCGGCAGCAAGTACGCATTTTCTTTTGACATAGCAGTTAGTCACGCATTACCTTCTAATGTGAGTACATCGGATCGCGAAAATGAACGATTTTCAAGAATCTTTTGATAGGTTGATGGTGCTGGGGGAATGCCGTAAACATTACAGAAACGCCCAAGATTTGTATGCGGCTCGTTATCCGGATAGGCAACAAAAATCGCACATGGCTTTTAAGCGATTAGCTGACCGTTTCTGTCGCTTCGGTACAGTGAAACAAACACGAGTTAAACGTCGACCGATTGTTAATGAAAATAATGCGGCTGCTATCTTAGCTTTTACCGAAGCTGCTATCTTAGCTTAGTACCGAAATTACACCACAAATGTTGGCTGAAGTTAGACGGTCTTTTCATCAGCGAATTAAGAAGTGCTTACAAGTCGAGGGTCATCACTTCGAGCATCTTCTGTAGGTAGACCCAAACCAAGGTTAGTGGATCCTTTGAATGTGATTATTCCGATATTTTTCGATTTTTCGACTATTTTCATACTTTGCGTGAATAGAATGACCTTGTGTTGTAGGTCGCTGAATTCGTCTTAAAATCGGTAATAATGTCATCGAAAAAAAAATACATGGTTCCATTTAAAAAAGTGAAGTAGACCTTGACGTAGCTTCAGCGCCTCCACCGATAAAAAAAAATAGGGTGGTCCAGTATGACGGCCTTCTCGAACACTGAAACTTTTGTCTGAAACATTTTTGGATATGATCAATAGTTTGAGTGCTATTGCTCTGTAACACTTTATGTGTCTCACCCTGTATATTTAAAAATACAATTAACATCGATATTTAATGATACAAGTATATTTTTGGTGAATTGCAAATAACTATTGTATCATTTAATGATATAGAACGAAGTTAAATATGTATTTAAAAATAATCAACATTCGTACATCTTTGAGTTCTAATTTATTTATTTATCAAATAGTCGATGATTTTCTTCTGTTTCACAACGGAAGTTCGTTTCTTTGCTGCCAAATCTCGCAATCGTTTTATAAGAAGAAGTCGCATTGAACAACATTCAGGCTGCGTTTCGTACCACTCCATTGCCGTAATATATAGGGCGTGATCGTTCGAATAACTGAGCATTCGGATGAACAAAATTATTGTTTAGATAATTGGTATTTTGGATAATCCAAATCGCCATTCGGATAATTGACTTTTCGGATAAACCAAATCGCCATTCGGATAACTGATGTTCGGATAATCGACGCTCCACTGTACATAATTAACACTAGATGTCTAAAGTGAACTGCTCTAAGCATGTGAAAATTCTGAAGATTCCGTAACGGCAATAGAAACAAGGAGTCACAGAATGTTTAACCCTTTTTAAGGCATAGGGAATATTTTTACCACCAATTTATTTTTAAATTATTGGCCCCAGTTTTGTGGTAGGATTATTTTTAGTCTACTGGCAACATTCGCAGATGATATTTTTTTTCCTCAACATATTTTTATTTTCCAAACTAGCCTTATGTATAAGGACTTAATTAAAAACACAAAACCACTAGAAAAAGTTATTTATTTTGCTAGATCCTTATGCCTTATAAAGGGTTAAAGAAAATATTAATAACTAATTTTCGCCCGCAGCTTCAACCGTGTAGAATTTGGCCCATAGAAACTTCTTTACCAGTTGCACCATTTATGTAGCATTTGTTTTGAAGAATATTTATACCATGTTTCAAGTTGATACACTCAACGAATACCATTTTCCAAACAAACTTTTACATCAAATTTCATCTTTTTAAGTGTTGATTTTAGAAAAGTACTTTCTTAGTGCACCTCTACACCTCCTAAGGAACATATCGTCCGAATTTCACGTTTCTATCTTCAGTGGTTTGGCCTGTGCGCTGTCTATATGTCAGTCAGTCAGTCACGGAACTCTTTTATATGTATAGATAAAAGAAAAATGTGACTAACAGAATTTTCGTAATTGCAAGTTTTCAGAAAACTTGTAGAAATGTCTAAATCTACAAAATGCATGCCAAATTTTTCATTCCACTTCGTCGTTGGGTATAATAATTGATTGTAACTTATTTTTATTAAGCGCCACTGTAATCTACTAATGTTTCAGAAGGGCCCTGGCTTATGCGCTCACGAAAAACCACCCTCCGTGAAAGGAATATAAAGGAGTTTCAAAGCCAAAATCCAAATGCTTGTAGACGACTGAAATTGATATCACCAAGAGATTAATTTAGGATGCATTGAGGATGTAGTCTGGTATTCATCTCGCAGAGCAGAAAAATTAGCTGAAAACGATGCCTTTGAAGAAACTGAAGGTTTACTCTATGCGCCAGGCATAACTGATTAGTGTAAGTATAATTTTTTTATACGAAATTTCGAATCAAAACATTAAACGCGTTTTTCTCGAAACAACATTTTTGGAAGCGGCGCGGGTGATTAAAAAAATTCTATTCAACCGATTGCTTTCATTTTTGCACATGTTATTCTACATAACAATGGCTCCGTCGGATACTAAAATTACTTGAGGGGAGAAAACCCTTTAGAATTTTCAAAAAATAGATTTTTTTTTACATATTTCGAAACTATTATATATTAAGAAGATAATGTTAAAAGGAAAAATCGAAATATGAAATATTAACGGAGTTATAGCTCATAGTGGAGAGCGCCGAGACCGCATACCGCGAAATAGCGAGCAGAGAAATCCAGAACTTGAAGATGTTACTCCGTTACTTGGTGAAGAGATGAAGCAGCATCTCTTACCAATTTACAAAGATTTGTCAAGGGAAGATTTATTCGAAAGATGCTTGGGTGGCCATAGCCAAAACGCGAACGAGAGTTTCAACGCAACAGTTTGGCGATTAGCTCCAAAACACCTCCATTCTGGGCTCAAAATCGTTAAAAATCGCAGCCTATATTGCTGCTGGGATGTTTAATGAAGGCTATGCCTCCATTCTAAGAATTATGAATGGGTTAGACATAATTGTTGGAACGTACGCAAGAGTTTTCGCCGAAAACTCCGACGAGGCACGGACAGAGAAGCAGAACCAGATGAGCCTTTCCTCGACAAAAGTAGCTCGTACAGCCAGAAAACAGCAGCAAATGGAAGAAAATCAGCTTTTCGAGGAAGTTGAAGGGTTAGTGTATGGGCCTGGATTCGCTGATTGATCGGTAAGTCACTAAAATTTATAGTTTTATCGTATTGAAACTTTAAACGCGATTATCTCGAAACTACATTTTCAAAAACTGCTCACACTGTAGCTCAAAAAGTTATCGATCGATCTCGCTGAAATTTTGAGAGGTTTCTGTCTATGATATTGCTGGAAGGATAAACCGAAAGTTTGAAGGACATCGCGTAGATAAATAATTTTTTTGGGGTAAAAACTGTCGAAAAAATGGTCGAAAATTTGAACTTTTGGTTAAAAAGCCTGCGTAATTTTCAATTTTATACTTTTTTACAATTTTATAGGTTTATCCTTCCCCTACATGTGTCAGTAATCGAAAAATATTTTTCTTTACTGTCTCAGATGAACAGTAAAAATGTGAAAAATGGAGCATTTTTTTATGACACAGGAAAGACGCCTGGAAGAAAAGGCTATAACGTCGTCATTTTCTTTTGTAAAAAAAATGTTTTTAAGCTCTTTAAACCTATAACAAAATCACATTCAAATTGAAAAATGATGCGATTATATCATCAACCTCAAAAAAATTCACAAAAAATGGCTTATTCTCGGACGTTTCAAGGGTTTTCTCACATTAATTATAATGACCATTTCTTTTCTTTTTCCTCGATTTCCAACGAAAAAAAACACGATTTTTTAATTATTTTTTTTTACAAGTCCGCCATTTTGTTATTTATCAATAAAAATGTGTATATCTAATAAGGGACGGAGCCACAAGCATACAGAATAATAATCAATAAAACTTTTATGTTTCAGATGACTCTTAGCGCCGTAATCATACGCGCCACCCACCAACCTCTATTCAAAGGTGTATAATTTTACTTAAAAAAACAATTATCAAATTGTGTAAAATGAAGTGAAAAAATTTTTTTTGAATAGTTTACGATGTGAATGAAAACAGGTAAAAAGATTAAAATAATTGTATTTTATTTTGTTATAAAAAAAAAAAAATGCAATAAGCTTCCGAAATGGACCTGAACACCAGACTACATCTTTAACTGCCCAAAAATAAATCCGCTTCACAACATAGTTTCTGAGTGATAGGGCTGTAGAGACAAAAATAATACTGATATTTAGATTTAATTGAGCAAACCATGAGATTATAGTGTTAGGAATATCGTGTTAAATAATCAAGGGCAAGAGTACGATATCCGAGGCGCCAAGATTTGACGATCAATTCAGGGTTATCGATTAAAAATAAACAAAATATGAAGAGCGATAAAAATCAATATTTCCCTTATTTTGCGTTAAAATTTGAATTTTTCGTTAGTTGTCGAAAATGACGATTTTTTCGAATTTGAAAATTTCAAGGAACATCAGGCAAGGTAACTTGGAAATATATAGTTTCAACAGTGTCTAAGAAGCCAAAAAATGTATTTTAAATACCACTACCATGTTTTCCTCGCTTATAGTTGCAACTAGACAGAGAGTAAAGTAGTACTTTTAATCGCTAGTAATCCGAAGAGGGATTAAAAGTATACGGTTCATCCCTCTTCGGACTTGTAGGGCTCCAAGTTTATATAAAATATATCGTTTAGTAATTTAGTGTAGTAATTATAGGGAACAATTCTTATTGTTATAAATAAACAAAGAATATAAATAAACAAAGCCTTATAATCTTGGAATTTATGTTGCAAATCATATAAATACTACATTTAGTGTCTTGGGGGGGGGGGGCTCCACCGCCTCTGAAACCGTAATGGGCTCTGCCCCTTAGCCCTACCAGGGGGTTGCACTTCCCTCGGATCCTCCATGCCAGTACCAAATACCTTTGGCGTGCAACACACCTTCCACATACATAGCATCTTCCCACTAGAGAAGCTTGAAAACAATGGTGTACTATATTAAAGTATAACTTCTTGGGTCTTGGCCAAGTAAGAGAATAACTTTTTGCCCTTGAGGCAATACTAAACAAATACTTTTTGAAGCTCGCACGGTCAATTTCCATTATTTGCGATAAAATAAAGCTATCGTACCCATGAGCCAACAGCAATCGTTGAATTTTGGCGTATTTCCAATTACTGCAAAAAGAGCTCATGATTCCTTAAGGAAGCCAAAACGACAAATTTTTTATTCTTGAATTTCTCATTATTTTGGTTAAAATATCAAGAATCAAAAGTCAAAACTTGGCACCTCGGATATCGTACTAATCAAGTAGTTTCTCAACTTTGTTCATTAATAATATTCGAAAAAAGATGTTACTGTTGAGTTCAAACGGTTGATTTTCAGACATTAATGGGTTGCGTGGGTTTGAAAATTTCAAATAATCCATATTTTTTAAAATTTTATTATCTAATAGTACAATATGTCTAGAATATTCTCCAAAATTTTTAAGTCAATCGGAGTAAAAGTCTAGGAGAGAGAGAGAGCCTTTGGGAATTCCCCCCGTTGGGAAAGACCGGCCGAGAGCGACGCAGGTATACGCATTTTTCTTAAAAAAAACTATTTTTGAAGTCGGTGGACACAATTTCTTAAAAACTAATGCACCGATCTTATTGAAATTTTGCACACTTCTTCAAAATAGCATTGGCTAGTGATTGAACGAAGGTTTGTTTTCCGATTAAAACTAATTTTACAAGGCTATACATAGTATAAATTGTACCAAAAATTGAACTATTTTGCATACTACTCTGCCAAAAATTCAAATTTCAATTTTTTTTAAATCCTTCGTTCATTCACGAGCTAAACTTATCTACTAACAGAAAAAATTTGGCTTTTTAATTTCAGATACAGCTATCATGAGTTATCCTGACCACCACGAGGACACTTTTTTTTTAGGGGTCTCCGGAAACCAGGTCCCACCGGCTGAATTTGCCAAATTTTTGGATGAAATTTTGGGTGTACTTCCGAAAAGCCCACACCTCCGATTAATTTGAAACTTCGTATGCTTATGTATTTTGACTCGCTGATCACGAATATGATAGTGAAAATATCCGCAAATTTTATTTTCAAGGTCAAAACTAAAAAAAAAACTTTTTTTTTTAGTTTTTCTATTTTATTTTAATAAATATTGATCTTCAAGAAAAATGTTTCCTACAAGAGTTATAGCTTATGAATAGACTGATATTTTATGTTCTATACAGGTTTTGTCTAAAACCATTATTTTTCGAGAAAAATAGGATAATGCTCCAACAAGTATATTTTGCTAAACTCTATTAGTGGATGCAAACAAACGTCGTGCGCAGCAGTGAAATTAAATACTTCGAATGTGAATGATCAGAATTCAAGATTTAGTTATTCCTAGTGGTAAGAAACAAAGGCTGCACTTTTGAATAGCGGGTGTATGTGCTGTTTGGACATGTGCATTTTACGTTGTATAGGTATATGTATATGTGTATTGTTTGAGGGCAAGGTGCCCAACAAACATCCAAGGTGTCCAACAAACCCACCCCAGTGTTCTACGCACCTCACGATTCCACGCACCCATCCGAGGTGCCTTACGTCCACTCCAGTGTTCTACACACCCCACGATTCTACACACCCATCCGAGGTGCCCTCCGCCCACCCCAGTGTTCTACACACCCTGTGATTCCACACACCCATCCGAGATGCCCTGCGCCCATCCCAATGAACTACACACCCCACGATTCAACATATCCGAGTTGGTTTGGGTTTGGGTTTGTTTGGGTTTGTTTTATTTGCGTTTCTTTTGGCCCATATGCAGTAAAGTGCGTAAGTAGATAATATCGAAACTAATGGAGTTCAGCAAAATATACTTATTGGAGTATTATCGCATTTTTCTTGGAAAATAATCATTTTAGACAAAACTTGTATAAAACATACATTATCGATCTTTTGATGAGTTACAATTTTTGTAGGAGACATTTTCCTCTACGATCAACATTTATTAAAATAAAATAGAAAAACTAAAAAAAAAACGTTTTTTTTTTAGATTTTACCTTGAAAATCAAATTTGCGGGTATTTTCACTATCATATTCGTGATCAGCGATCCAAAATACACGAGTACACGAAGTTCTAAATTATTCGGAGGTGTGGGCTTTTTGGAAGTTTATCCGAATTTTCTTTTTGAATATTGTTGAAAAATTGCTCTTTTATGTGCTTAACATTTTGAATAAAATAATGTATACAGGGTGAGGCACATAAAGTGTTACAGAGCAATAGCACTCAAACTATTGATCATATCCAAAAATGTTTCAGACAAAAGTTTCAGTGTTCGAGAAGGCCGTCATACTGGGCCACCCTATTTTTTTATCGGTGGAGGCGCTGAAGCTACGTCAAGGTCAACTCCACTTTTTTAAATGTTACCTTGTTTTTTTTTTTCGTCTGACATTATTACCGATTTTAAGACGAATTCAGCGACCTACAACACAAGGCCATTCTAGTCACGCAAAGTATGAAAATAGTTGAAAAATCGAAAAATATCGAAATAATCGCTTTCAAAGGATCCACTAACCTTGGTTCGGGTTTACCTACAGAAGATGCTCGAAGTGATGACCTTCGACTTGTAAGCACTTCTTAATTCACTGATGAAAAGATTGTCTAACTTCAGCCAACATTTGTGGTATAATTTCGGTACATGCTCTGCGTATTCTTTCTTTCATGTCGTCAGGCGTGGTCAGGCGTGTTTACAAGTGTTTACAAGTCGAGGGTCATCACTTCGAGTATCTTCTGTAGGTAGACCCAAACCAAGGTTAGTGGATCCTTTGAAAGTGATTATTCCGATATTTTTCGATTTTTCGACTATTTTCATACTTTGCGTGACTAGAATGACCTTGCGTTGTAGGTCGCTGAATTCGTCTTAAAATCGGTAATAATGTCCGGCGAAAAAAAATACATGGTTCCATTTGTAAAAGTGGAGTTGACCTTGACGTAGCTTCAGCGCCTCCACCGATACAAAAATAGGGTGGTCCAGTATGACGGCCTTCTCGAACACTGAAACATTTGTCTGAAACATTTTTGGATATGATCAATAGTTGAGTGCTATTGCTCTGTAACACTTTATGTGCCTCGCCCTGTATATTTTATTTAAAGAAAATAGAGAAAATATGCATTTTTTTGGCTTTGAAACCCACGTAACCCCTTAAACGGCTCTGTCGAATGAGCCACTCACCGTCAAGCATAAACTGGCAGTTATTTCAAAATTGGCAGATATTCAAAACCTTCATAGTATTACAGAATTTGAACTTCATAATAAAAAGTATCTATTCGTCCGTTCAACATTTTTAACGTTTTCTCGACTTTGCCGAATCAAAAACTCTTTATAAAACATTGTTCGTTGAATGTTTTTAATCCCGTAAATAATAACCTGGAGCCAACGATGTTTTACCGATAGTCGTGCCAATGACAGAGAATGCCACTGTTTCCAAGTCTAACGATTATTTATTCTTGAATAAAATTGCAAGACATTTATATTCAATTGCAAAAATGATAAGTATTGATATCATTTCCCAGCCTTTTATTGCCCAATAATAAATTTTTACATGAAATTTTATTCGCAGGAAGTTGTAAGCCTGCCCAAAACTCATTGTATTTTCTCCCCGCTTTGACAACTAAAGAACTGTATCGAAACTCGTTAAAGCATCGAACTTCAATCTATTCAAAGTCGATACATTTTCGAAACAACATTATTATTCTCATTTCTGTAGCAATGAATTACAACTTTTCGAATTTTGAACATAATCCCCCGAGTCTTTAGCCGAACAGCGACATTTTTTAAATAAATAACGCACAATCGTTGTTTTCTTGTTCATCCTCGATTACATAACTTTTGCAAACTTGTTTGAAAAAATTAATTCTTGGAAACGTCATGTAGAGCTGGCGAACGGCATTACAGTGATACGAAGAACACAATGGGTGAGTGTGATTTAAATGTATTTTATTAAGCTTGCATTTTTCAATGTTGTAACGAAAAGAGGATCATATTTCCAATGGAGCAGCCTCGAGGAGCGCGAAGAACACTATTTTTTATTATTGTCTTTACGGAAAAATAATACAAGATTGTCTCACCTCGGCAATAGGCTCCATGACCAATCGTGACCAGCTGTCAAAACGACTTTGCGGACATGCATTCTCTCGCTCGACGAGTCAGTGAGAAACGAGAAGATGAGAGCAGGAAAAAAAAAGATTCACTTCATATTTTAACGCTAGTTTTTTTTTTTTTTTTCTTTTGCTTTTATTTCGACGAGAACGGAAATCGTGTTTTTAATTGCGCACTATACGCACGGAACGTGCGCTACTTCTCTGTGTACGTGTACGCAATTTCATTGTTTGTAGTGAAAAAAAAACACTTGGTGTTTCCCTAAAACATCAAATGCAGCAGCACGGTCCGAATGGAACGAAGCAAAAAAAAGACGAGAAAAAAAAACACAATATGCAATACGAGTATATAGCACTGAACGAACGTCACACGCAAATACTGCAACAACGAGACGTGTCTCTAGCAATTTCAGGCTAAACGGGACTCAGAGCTATAATGCAACGGATAGTTGAGATTACGAGGTTTTTTCGCTGTTTGTTTTTTGTTTTACTTTCGTAAAAGTATCGATCACGACGTTAAAACGAGGTTGACGCAAATCCCGATGGTTTATATGGAGACGAGAAGCCTCGTGTATTACGATTGTGTCGTGGAAAGAAAGAAGAAAAAAAAACTTGACAGATTACGACGGGTATTTCAATTGCTTATTCACGTATGCATTCGCGACGAGACTTGTTCGAGATACTGGTGCTGTACTTTGTCGCGCACTTCCTTCTTTCTTTCTTTGTTTCCTTTGGGCTGGCTCCGGTCTACGCTCTAGAGCGATTTGACCATACGGCCATGTAATTTGCGAGTATAGATGATGGCGAAGTAGGGATGAGTAAATCTGAAAAGTATTATAGAAACGGGCCTGCAAGCCCGACGCGCGCGCCACGTCGCCGTGGTAGCAGTGACGGAGCGGGAAGCGCGCCCGTCGTGCCAACCATTTTAAACTATGAGGTGGCGACATGCGCCGGGGCGTGAACTGGTATATGTTAAATGCGGATGATGTGAAATCATATGGACATTTTTGTAGAGTTAATGAATTTCATGATGGCAGTGATAATTCGCGAGCTGGGGGTTGCTACTAGAGATTCAATATTGAATGGAGGAAAAATGTTTGCTTCGGCTAGAGAATGAATGAGGATAGAACGATGTAGGTGATGCTCAGGGCAGGCTCAGAAAACGTGGTTTAAGTCCTGTGATTCGTAACCGCATGAGCAGACCGAAGACTGAGAGAGGCGCTTTCTAAAGAGGCTGGCTTGAAGGCTGTAATGATTCGAACGCATTCTGGAGAGTGTTACGATAGATTTACGATTCAGACGTTTGAATTTAGTAAACCACGTTTTAGAAGAGGCTGTGTAGTAATTTTGGAAGTAGGGGGTGCCCTTGTAGGTACCCTCGAATCATAGACGACGGTCAGAAGAGTCAAGGCACTTTTTTCGTGCACTAGGGAAAAGATCTGAGGGCAGGAGAGAGGTGAAAAAGGTTTCGCCGACGGAAATGGCTGATTTTGCAAGGGAATCCGCGACTTCGTTCCCCGGAATTCTGTGATGGCCTGGGATCCAAACTAGGTTGATGTGTATTTTCTGATTAATTGCTTCGAGAAGGGCTTTGAGGATGCCGATGGTGAATGGGCAACACGTTCGCCAAGTCGAGAAGGAGCGGAGAGATTGAAGACAACTGAGAGAGTCCGTGAATACGAATGCAATAGGAATGTTGTTGGCCATAATTAATTTAATAGTATGGAGAATAGCGAGAGCTTCGGCTGAGAAGATTGAGGGAAAAGACGATATCCGGTATTTACGGGATATGGAGAGGGAGGGACAGTAGACTGCCAGACCAACGTAGGTGCCTGGGTCAGATTTAGAGCCGTCTGTGAAGAAGAATGGGGTCCCATTCGCGTTGTTGAAATGTGCTGAGAATTCAGATTTGGGGTCAGCCGATGCTTGTGTCAGGAAACCTGTTTTAATATCAATCGAAAGGTCAGATAAATCAATGGAGGGAGAGATGTCGTAGCATGGAGGGAAAGGATGGGGTTCTATGAGGCCTTTGTGGTGAACGAGATTGTTGTAGGCTTTGAGCAAGGGAATCTGGAAAAGTGTCTGGTGAGTGTTAGAGGATCTGAGTGAAAGTGAGAGTGTAGGTAAAGAGGTAAGAAGAGGGTGATCAGGGGATGAAAAGGTTTTGCGAATAAATGTGTCACTGAAAAATTGAATACGAGAGAGAAGAAGAGGTCCGCGCGCTTCCGCGAGAACCACGTTGTTTGGGGTAGAGGTGCAAAGGCCGAGGGCGAGTCTCAAGGCTTTACGCTGGATTATTTCTATTTTGTTAAGTGAAGGGTGATCTTCGAAAGGTATAACCAACGAACCGTATTCAATTATGCTACGTATGAGAGCTCTGTAGATGTAGACGAGGGAAGAAGGATCCGCGCCCCACCAGGTGGCGCGAAGGCATTTAATAATGTTTAATACGTTATCGCATTTTGAGATGAGTTGGTTAAAGTGTGGGTTCCATGATAAGTGGTTGTCAAGGATAAGTCCGAGGAATTTGGCTTGAAGGCAGCCTGATACCGGAGAAGAATCTATAGTAACAGAGGGTTGAAGAGGGTCAAATTTGTTGCGTGAGAAAACTACTAACTTAGATTTGGATGGTTCAATTGAGAGGCCTCTCGAGTTTAAGTATCCTGAGACTTGGTCCAGTGAGGTTTGTAGAGAAGAGGCGCAGTTGACAAGCTGACGAGATGTAGAGAAAATAGCTATGTCATCGGCAAATTGAAGGCAGGAGCTTTGCGGGTGAAGGTGTTGTTCTAATGTGTTTGTATATAGAATATATAGCAAAGGGCTTAGAATGCAGCCTTGAGGAACACCTTTGAGGGTCTGGAAGGGACCGTGAATAACGCCAGCTACCTTAAAGTGGAGGGAACGAGAAGAAGTGAGATTGTAGATGAATCTACAGTAGGACTGTGGGAGGCCGATGTGCTTGAGGTAGTCGGTTAGAATACCCGGGTCGACATTGTCAAAGGCATTGGACACGTCCAAAAAAATACATGCCGTAAAGCTGCGGGTCGAGAAACTTTTGTAGATCTCGGTTGTGAAAATGGGGAGATTGTCGAGACAGGATTTAGATTTACGAAATCCAAATTGCGATGAGGATAGCAAGAGGTTGCTCTCTAGCCATTGTATAAGATGAGAATGGAGAAGTCTTTCCATAAGCTTAAGAAAGCAAGAGGCTAGGGAGATGGGACGGAATTTGCCGGGTGTAGATTTGGGGATGAAGAAAACGAGGAAGTCGTGCCATGATTCCGGAAACAGATGAGATCGAAAGAGGTTGTTGAAGGTATCAAGAAGAGTTGCGAGAAAAGAGTGGGGTAATTTGGAGATGATATGGAAATCAATTTTGTCTAACCCTGGAGCTGATTTGGTGGTACACATTGAAATTGCTGAATCGAGTTCTTTAAGCGAGAAGGGGGAATCGAGAATTGGGTTTTCTAGAAAAGGGATATCCTCTGTCGGGAAGTTGGGATAGAAACAAGAGGGTTGACAGATAGAAGGGATGAGGGACAGAATTTTTTCTTGGGCCGTGATGTTGGAAGGGACAGAATTGGGATCGAAAAGGTTCCTGTTTCGGAGGCTCTTAACTTTAGCCCAGACTTTGTTAGCTGGAATGCGAAAATCAATAGGTTGAGTGAATTCTGTCCACGAGTTTTTCTTAGCTTTTTAAAAAGTTTTTTTGGCTATGGCATCTAATTTTTACGCTTGAATGAGGTTTTTCAAGTTACCTAGGCGCCTGAAGGAGGCCCAGGCCTGTTTGCGTGCGGCGTTGGCGGCGTCACATTCCGAATTCCACCATATAGCGGGTCGGGACTTGAATGTGGGAGCTCTATCAGCTGTTGGTAAACTCAAACAAGAGTGGAGAACGGAATCATAAATGGCTTGAGTTATTTTATTGTATTGAATTAATGGAGAAGGGTAGGCAATAGTGGGAGCCACCGAATTCAGGGATTCCTTAAATAGGGACCAATCGATTTTCTTTAAAGGGTAGCGGTGAGAGGAGAATTTGATGGCCGGTAAAGAGATACCGATTGTGATGGTGATAGAAAGGTGGTCGCTGAGGAGAGAGTCTTCTTCGACTTGCCATTCGCAGAAGGGGAGCAGGTTGGGGGAGACTAGGGAGAGGTCGATAGCTGACGCGGCGTTGTTGAGATTAGAAGGATTTGTAGTGAGAGATCCATTGTTAAGCAGAGAGACGTTATTGTCGATAATAGAGTGTAATAGGGAGGAGCCGAAAGGGCTGTTAGCTGCACAACTCCACGCGGTGTGGTGGCAGTTGAAGTCGCCAGCGAGAAGGACGTTCCCATTGGGAGGGAGGGAATCGAAGAGGTTTTGCCATACATTGGTGCTTGTGCGAGTACTTGGGGCGCGGCAGAGAGATACAATAGTGAGCTGTCCCAGAGAGGTCGAGATAGAGATCGCTAGGGTGTCTAGTTGGTCCGTAATGTTGAGAGTATTATTGATTTGTTTAAAAGGAATGTCTTTTTTAAGAGCGATGGCCAGGCCGCCGCCTCTTTGGTTAGATCTGTTTTTGGTAAGAAGGTGGAAACCCTTAAGTTTAGGGATAGAAGAGTCGGTGAGTCAAGTTTCACATAGAATAATGATGTCATATGAATGGGCGATGTTCAGTAAGAGACCGATTTTATTGAGAAGACTACGGCAGTTCCATTGCAAGATTTTTAGCTTTTTATTGGGAGCCATGTTGAGCTTGCGGAGAAAGGGAAGCGAGAGAGCTAAGGAGTGTTGCGAAGAAGGGAGGTACCGTATCCGTTAAGCCAAGAGAAATCAGCGTCGGGATGAGCTGTTGCGTGATAATGTTGAGAAGGGTAGAGATTAAGTCGTTGTTTTGCACCGTCAGAGAGGGCTCGATTGGTGCGGAAGAAGGGTGGGATGGCCCGGGAGTTGGATCCGGATGGGGGGGGGGTGTTTGGCGCTTTGTTGAAGGGCGAATCCGTTTTGAGAGAAGGGGTCAAGGCGTCCGTTTGGAGCCATGAGAAGGTTGTTGTGAGCTGTGCGTGTGGCAAGCGTCGATTGATGAGCGATGTTCAGATTCTTGAGCATTTTTCGCTGAGGGGTCGCGCGAAGCGAAGCAACGTTTGCATTAGATGTCAGTTCGGGGGATGCGGAGGATGGGGGGTGCAGCGTTTGAGGTGGGCGTGAAGCGACTTCACCGTACGAAATCAGTGGTTGCTTGAGATGAGTCGGTGAAGATGGGGCGAGAGAGTGTGCCGAGGAAAGAGGCGGGAAGTGCGCGGAAGAACGCATAACTGGTTCGCGAGACGCGGTGAATCGGCCTCCAAGGAGCTGTCTGGCCTCGAACAAAGGGATGCCTCTCTCTGCCGCCGTTATTTTTATATTTTTTTGATGGAAGAAGGCAGGACATTGCCTGCTGATAAGAAGATGATTTCCTTTACAATTGGCGCAGGAAGGCGGACCGTCCCTGTTCGGGCACTCTTCATCTCCCTCATCCCTCCTGCAGCCGCAGCGAATGCATTTGGGGCGGCTCTTGCACTGTTGAGAGACGTGGTTGAACTGGAAGCATGAGAAGCAAATCTTCACAGGAGAATGCCATGGATCCACCGCATGACGCGCCTGAAAGAGTGAAACGTGATCGGGGCGAGAGCGGCCCTCGAATTTCAGGTAAAAGGATTGAGTAGGGAGAAGCTTGGATTCGTTGTTGATGGTGACTTTGCGGTTTTGCCTACGAGCATCTATGACTGAGACGGAACAGTCGATGTTTTCGAGGAGCTCCTCCCTCGAGATGTCCAGGGGGACACCCCGGATGAGACCCTCGCAGTTTATGAAGGAGTCTGGAATAAAGGCAACCAGGTTTGCGGATGTGAGTATGGAGTGCGAGAGGATGCTGTTAGCCGCCTGAGCGCTTGAAAATACGACTGAGCATTGTTGTCGGCCGGGGTTGAAGACGTCCAATATTTGCTGGTGGAGAGCACGCTGAGGAGGATTCTGCCTACCTTAGTTGCGTTCAGTCGAGGTGATTTAGGGTCGATTGACTTATCTTGGATCAGGACAACAAAAGGGCCGGAACTCTTAGCTCCGTACTTATTTGCTCGAAGATGATTCCGGACGGAGGATGCTCCGGCAGCTTGCGTTGAACACGCTCGCGTTAAATTATTATTCTTCCGGGACTCTGAATCGGGCTCGAGGCGTTTCGGCTTGGCGTTTTTTTTTCCTGACAGGTCATCGGTCGGCTCATGCGGGCGTTTCCGTGAATCTGGAAATGATTCGTTGTGCAGGTCTTCGACTTGTTTTTGTAGGTTAGGTGAATGATAGGAATCAGAGTCAGAGTATTCGTCCATAGGGTCCTCGCCCTGAACATTAAAAGAGTCGGCCATGTCTCACCCGAAGAGAGACAGGCGAGCGTGAAGGAGACAACGGTTAGAGAGAGGTTAGGAAAGATGGTGGAAGGTTAATGAAAGTATGTAAGGTGAAAAATGGCGAGAGATGGTATCGAATTAATAGGATGCGTGGGCTCTAAAAGAATCAGGCGCATTGACCGTAAGAGAAACTCCGAATGTAAGGTTTTCACTCTTTATCGTATCGACACGTTAAACTCCGAGGGTTTTTTCGCGTCACACACTCGTCGCTTCATGCGCTCGACTCTCGTCGCGCACTTCCGTGTGTGATCGGAGCAATGGAATTTGAGGTCGAGGCGCTCGAAAAATAAACATCGCGCACCATCTGTGCGTGAAAGAACTCACTACTTGGAACACGGAAATTTTCGGTCGGTAAAAATCCTTGGCAAAATTGTCTGTCTCAGTGAAGATATTAAGGAGGTACGATCATGAGGTCGAATCCAACTTTCGAGCCTGAAATTTTTATATGATGTTGACGAATACGTTATGCACCCTTTGGAAAAATTTGAGCTATATTGACCATCCAGTTTTTTCGTAATAAAATTGCAAAGTCGAGCATTTTGAGCTAGTGAAGCACGTCGTCTTATGGAGACAGTCGACCGGAAGTGCGGTAATCACGGGTTTGCTACTCACGTATCCAACTAAGGTCGTTGGAAAACTGAAATTTGATAAATTAGACATAATATTGGGAGTACAAATTAATTCGGTCCGTTTTCAAGAGATGGCTCTGGCTGTTATGAATGTTTCATAGTGACAGCTGATTTCGGTGGTTTCAGAGAGGTTAGACATCTGTCAATAACATTCAGTTTATATCGCTTTGAGTTTGATTAAAAACCTTGTTTTTTACTATGTTGACTATGTCAAATGTTGTGTTAACTAAGCAGCATTTGCGGGAAGTTTTACTTTTCTGCTTTAATTGGAAGAAAAGTGCAGCTGAAGCGCATCGAATGCTTGTTGAAGTTTATGGTGATGATGCTCCAACTGATAAATCATGTAGGGAATGGTTTCGACGCTATAAGAATGGTGATTTCAGCGTTGAAGACAAGCCTCGCCCTGGACAGCCAAATGAGCCAATGAGCTGCTACAACCTGGCGATTCCATTACGGGCGATCGGTATAGACTACAATTGATTCGTTTGAGCCGTGCATTACTAGAAAAACGGCCGGAATACGAGCAAAAGTCTTAATAAAATATTTGGAAACGCTCAAATGGGATATTTTACCGCACCCGCCGTATTCTCCGGACATTTCTCCTTCGGATTACTGGTTGTTCCGGCGGATGCAGCAGGATTTAGCAGGTCACCGGTTCACTTCTTTCGCAGAAATCGAAAATTGGCTCAAAACTTGGATCGCCTCAAAAGACGAGACTTTTTTTCGAGATGGAATTCGAAAATTGCCTGAGAGGTGGGAAAAAGTAGTAGCCAGCGATGGACAATACTTTGATTAATCTATTCATACCTTTTATTTTGAAATAAATAGATTTTTTACCACAAAAAAACGGACCGAATTAAAGTAGTTCGGCCGTCAATGACTAGTCAAGTTGGCAACTAAATTATATTGATTAAATTTAAGTCTAAATTACTAATAAAATTATTAAACACTCACATTGATAATATTTTTATCACGTGAATGTAATAAAATGCATTAAAAATATTGTAAAAGATAAAATTTATACTTCAACTTGACCAGTAAGTGATTGAGTCCGCCATGATTGTAGTAATCAAGGAGGTTAGAGTAGAAGGAGTTCGAACTCTTATGGAGAGACTTGAAAAAAGTGGCTACAAAAACATGCACAAACAGGGATGGCGCCACTATCGCTAGGACCGCGGGAAGTGAGCTGCGTGTGACAGAGACGGAACAAATGAATTAGAAGAAGTAAGCTGTATGTGAGGATGAATGATACTTGCGAAGTGTGCTGTACATGAGGCAAAATGATACTTGAGAAGTGAGCTGCATGCAAGAGAAAAAGCAACATTTTCATGAGTGTTGCACTATTTCCTTCTTTTGCCAGTAAAGATTATTGAAAATATTCAGAGGGGATAGGTACAACAGAACACTATGAGATAATGTAAAATTTATGTTTATTGTAATTATTTACAATGTAACTGATGTAACGCGTGTACAGGACTTGCAAACTTTTTGCACATTTTTTCTCATCTTTTTTCTTTGCTTTCGTTTCTGCTTTTATATGCGAAAAGGATTAAGATCTCATCTCTCATCATATCTTTATTAATCATTTTGCTGATGATTGCTGTACATCATATCTGTACTAATCATTTTGCTGATGCGCTGATCAGCGCACGACGTACCCAACCGAACTTTATAATATAAAAACCTCTCGGTGCTGGAGCACACGCGGACGTGCGATGATGATCAATGCTGTAAGAAAGTCGCACAGAATTGTGGCAAGTGAGCCGTAAATCGCATAGATGTCTTTAAATTTATTTTAAGAAATCGTCGATACGCCGACCGAAAGTCCAGAGTTCTACTTTTATAACATTCAATCTATGTCTGTGGGTACAGCCCCAAAATTATGATACAAAAATGAAATAATGTGACTAAGAAAAAATCATAACAAGATATAATGCTTAGTAAAAGAAAGAATGTAGGCATAATAATCGAGTTTTATTTGTTGAATTACCTTGGGCACCTTGAATAGTGCAAGTTGTCGCACTCCACGCTGCTCACTTTCTAATTTCACCGCAGCGCTTCCTCCCTTGCAATCACCCACTGCGCAAATTTTCACCATCCTCCTACAAAATGAAAATGATTAATATTCTTCACAAAATTTGATAAAATAAGCAATATCATAGTGATTATAAAATAACCGCACCGTTGCATATGAACATGATAAATGTGACAGCTACGCACGGCACACACACCTTCATAATGGATTAAACAGATTCAACAAACCATTATCGAAAATGAAATTCTTCACGTTAATAGAGATAAAACAGATATTTTTTCTCGCCTCCGGATTTATAAAAAAGATTTCTCGTCGAAATCGTTCGATTGGAAACTTTGCAATAATGCACGCACTCTATCGAAATTCAATATGGACGCTGAACCATGCCAATTATCGTATTTGCTGGGATGCTCATTCGATCCTCTACATCGAGGTCTTAGATATAATGGCGCCATCCCTGTTTGTGCATGTTTCGTAGCCACTTTGCATGCACAGATCGGACTCCTTCTGCTCTAACCCACGGTCTTACATACAGGTCTGAAAACTCTGCCAGCATTCGCATGGTGGGGGTAGGCCGCTTACGGACGAAAATATTCGTTGAGAATTGACACTACGCGGCGCTGAAATCTTGCCCCCAGTTGAACATAACCACGAAAAATAATTTTGTAAACAAAAGCGACTCATTAGTGGATTGCCTGTGCTATTGACTTATCGAAAGTGAAAAAATGCCGAGAATCTGTGTTGTGCCGGGGTGCAAAACTGGAAGCAGAATTGAATTATCGAAGCACTCGTTATTTCGCGTGTTGTAATAATAAAATGCGACGTGGTATAAATGATTTCATCATTTTGTTATTTACCCATAGTTCGAAACCTTCACCAACGACCAAAAAACCGATAAAAAAATAAAAACATTTATTTAAAAATTAATTAGAATTTTTATTTGAGAGAAAGAAAATAATGACATACAAAAACAATACAATGTGTATAAATAATTAATACATAACCAGAAACCTATGCAAATGCAAAAAAAAAGCCCACTCTTCGGGGATCGAATTCGGCTCCCTTCAAAACGATAGCTCAGCACTCTATCCGTGCGACTACGATTATCTCTACATGAATAAGACAGTTTTCTAATATTTAAGTTATAGCCACGCTTGGGGTTTAATTAGATTTGGCGGCTTGTTGGGTTGGTTCACCGCTTAATTTTATTCATTATAATTGGTAGATATACCACCAATATATATATATATACTGCAGAACCAATAATTGACATGAGGTGTTACGGAGATAGGCAGATGCAGAGTATTGCGGCGATTAGCTCTGTCTTTTTTCAATACCTCCGTCTGCCCCCGTACCACACTTCGCCGGCAACTCTTTTAAGATAGCAGCGCTCCTAGCGGCCAGTGCATTAAAAAATTTTCGTCAGTAAGCGATCCCCCCCATCCGACGAAGTTTCCAGACCTGTATGTAAGACCGTGGATCGGACTCCTTCTACTCTAACCTCCTTGCTACCAACTCTCTTCAATAATCTACCTACCCCTTCCACTGGAGTTTTCAGACCTGTATGTAAGACCGTGGTCTGTATTTTTTTGACATCCTACATACTGTCGGTAAGGTAAACCCCGTCTGCTGTTATCGATTTCAGCGCGAAAATGAGGGCACCTGTGTCTCCCGAAAGCCGCCAGATGGCACGAAGGGTTCGTGTCATTTGACACTTTACAGCATTTCCAACTCCCGTCACGTAATACATGGATAGCTTAGTCGAAGCCTGGCAAGGAAAGACGTGTGAGAAAAAAAAAGTTAGCAACAACAACGATGACGACTGTCAACGAAGCTGCCACGGTTCCTATAACAAAAAAACCGTCGGGTTAGTAGCTACCAAAAATAAGTGAATTATGCATTTCCAATGCTGTTCTTCGAAACTTGTAACCTGTGAATCCGTGACAATCAATTAGAGCTTAATACATTTTGTTTGTATCCGAACGACAAGTGACCTATGAATTGTATTTATTACGAGTACAGTCCGTGATTCGATATTGCGGACGAAACTCTAGTCGTTAGAGCGAATTTCAAGAAAATTGTAGCTCGTATGCATTGATACAGATAATTTTGGCGATGCGTGAATCGTCTCTCTTTTCTTTCAAGGTCGCACGTAAGGTCCCTATATCGTCGCAGCTTAATGGCCCTCGTTTATTTTACGTTAAATATACTATCTACACTTGTACTATATCGGTTGTTTAAAAAAAGATTAGATAGCCGATAGATCGAAGGCGAATGACTCGTGTAAGCAAACAAACTGGGGTACGATATCCGAGGCGCCAAGTTTTGATCGTCGATTCTTGATATTTGAACCAAAATAATGAGAATTTCAAGAATAAAAAATTTGCCGTTTCAGCTTCCTTAAGGAATTATGAGCGCTTTTAGCGGTAATTGGAAAAATACCAAAATTCAATGATCGTTGTTGGCTCATTGGTACAATATCTTTATTTTATCGCAAATAATGAAAATTGACCAGGCGAGCTTCAAAAAAGTATTTGTTTAGTATTGCCTGAAGGGCAAAAAGTTTTTTTCTTATTTGGCTGAGACCCGAGAAGTTATACGTTAAGGCGGGCAACTACTTTAGATGCTTCGGAAAAATCAAGTTTTTTTTTATTTCATTAATCAGTAGCAAAATATCTTAACAATACACCCTGAAAATTTCCAAACGATATTCGGATTCCTTCTAACGGTATGTATATAAATGATAAAGATGCGCGTGGCTTGGCCGAATAGAAAAAGTTTATTAGAGACAAAAGAAGCTTGAAAAGCTCATAAAGAGGAAATTCAAGCTTCAAATGATTTGCATGAGGAAGAAGAAGGACTACTGTATGATGTTGGAATCTCTGATTAATCGGTAAGATACTTTATTATTTGATTAAACACATTTGACTTTGAGTTTTTCGTTTCTGAAACTTTAAACATGATTTTCTCGAAACGACATTTTTTTAATTTGGGCGAATCATAACTCAAAAACTAATTAATGGATCATCTTCAGATTTGGAACACTACATAATATAATTTATTAAAACATGAACCTAAAGTTGGAGAGATTAGATTGTTTAAAACATATTTATTATTGCAAAATTCCAGGTATAAGAATGCTAAAAAACGATCATTTTTTTTCAAACATGTTCCAACATTCAATTCTCGATTGTTTTCTCCGAATTTAGGTTCATGTTCTTAAAAAAACATCTCAAGAATGTATAAAAATTTGATGGACTATTTCAGATGCGAATTGCGAGCTGAACAATTTCTGCAAATTGACAATGATGATGAGGACACGCCAAGGGATACAGCAGATTACACCTTAATTAATGCATGAAATAACTTGAAAAGATTACCAGAGATGTATGAAAATACCATTAAGTTATTGTCAGAGTTGCGGAATTTTCCGTTTTTTTTTCACAATAAAAAAACATTTAAAAAATCTAATGTTCGGTCTCCTAAAGTGGTTGCCCGCCTTAATATAGTACACCATTTTTTCCGAGCTGCTCTATTGGGAAGATGCTATGTACGTAGAAGGTGTGTTGCATGCAAAAGGTGTTTGCTACTGGAGCGCAGGAGGTATGGGAGGTGCAACCCGGTGGGGTTAAGCGGCAGGGTCCCTTGCGGGGGCGGAGCCCTTCCAAGGACACAACACAGTATTTATATGATTTTCAACATAAATTCCAAGATTATAATGCTTTATTTATTTATATTCTTTGTTTATTCATAAGAATAAGAATTGTTCCTTATAATTACTACACCAAATTACTAAACGATATATTTTACATAAACTTGAAGCTTTACAAGTCCGAAGAGGGATGAACCGTATACTTTTAATCCTTCATTGGACTTCTAGCGATTAAAAGTGCTACTTTACTCTCTGTCTCTAACTTGAAAAGCCATGAAAAGTCTTAAATGTCATGAAATTACAATCGACCCTAAAAAAGTCATGAAATGTCATGAAAAATTACCAGTCACCTGATTTCTTTAAGGCAGTCATCCCGTGTGAAGGCTCTTTTTTTCGCTTTTTTCGGGAATTTTTTTTGGCGAACTAAACAAACATACAACTGCGAACTTTTCACCACAAATTTATTCATATTTTAAGCACACTTTGCAACTTTTTCAGCCCGAAGTTGTCGCTCATTGCTGAAGTACACGGCAACTTAGCCACTCATCTTCAAAAAAAGTTTTTTGCGGTGACCACGATTGCGGGCGTTTTGCTTATCTGAAACAAGAAAATAAAATGGCATTTTAATCTGTGTAGTATGAACCAGTTTTTGAACGAGGATTATTTTAAAATATTGAAAGGTAAATTTTTGGCATCTTGTTGAACTTTTTTCCGTGAATTTTTGTGTTTTTTCACGACTTCAACATGAAAAAAACGGCTTGATGAATCAGAATTATCCTAGTTTGCAGTGTCTACATGAGTGTCATTTTTGTACCTACAGCCTTGTAACTGGTGTTTACGAAGTATCACGTGTATTACCAAATGGATAAAGGTTCAACGTGAACATTAAAAATCTCCGAAACTATGTTGTGAAACCAATTGATTTTTGGACAGTTAATGCATCCTAAATTAATCTCTGGGCGATATAAATTAAAGCCATCTACAAGCATTTCGATTTTGATGTCGAGACTCTTTAATACGAACATGTCTGTTATTTACTTGTCTAAAACGTTAAAGCTTTAATGTTACAAACTCACATTGAATACAAATTCTAAACGAATATAAAAAAAATGCAGTTGGCTCATTACTTCATCACTACTAATGAAATTGTCAATTGGAAAACCAAATATTAGCATAATAGAGATACTGCTATTGAAAAACATCGCAAATTATTCACCAATCGCCATTGTCAAATGCTGAAGAGTTTCAGATACATACTGTATTTCACTTCTACGTTATTCTCATTTGCGCATCATACTTGCCGTACCCCTTGAAAAATGTATAACTGAAGTTTCACTGTATAATCTTCGTCTGTGGTCCTAAAATTCGTATTTATTTCTCCAATAGGGTGAATAAATGCGAGTGACTTCATAGTTCTTTGATGACAAGCCATTTTGGCAGGAAGTGAGCATTAAAATAACTCGTAATACTGATGAAACGATAGAAAATAGACAATGAAATATACAAGAATTGGAGACCGATTTATCTTAATCTTTTGGGAGAAATAGAAGGATGTATTAAGGGGAAATAATATTTCAGTCATTTCACTGAAATTATTATACAACAAAATTCTTCTTTATATATTCATTTTCTCATTTACATTATTCTACGACGTTTTCGTTGCAGATTTAGATAATATATTTCTAAATAAGCAATTTAAAAAATTGTTGAGGAATTTTCGAGTCTAAGATATGCCAAAAGAAATTTAAGCCCTTTAGAGGAGTCATTTTCGTTGCGTTTTGACAATGCAAACTTCAGTCTCATATTTCCCTTGTGTCATGACGTCGAAGTTTGCATCGTTGGAATGCAGCGATATTTTTTCCATTTTTTATTTCTTTATTTATGCCATTCAAAACTTTTTTCGCAAATTGAGGTAGAACATTTCTAACAAGAACGTAGAAACGTTCGAGTAATTTTCACAGCCCAAATCAATGAAAAAAAATTTGACACATCAAAAAGAATTAATTTTGGTTGCATTCCAACGATGCAAACTTCATCTTGTGTCACTATTAATCCTACTTTTATGTGCTTTTGTATGATCATTGTGTTAAAAAAAGTTGATACTCTATTGAATTGGGATACATATATTTATGTAAGCAAGTTTATTATTTTTAAATGAACAAAAATATCAGTGCTTGTTGGAATGAAGTTTTCTCGTAGCATTAGATTGCTTTTCATAATACTCGTAGTGTTTTGTTATTTTTTCTTGAATAAAATTGCAACATATTTATATTTAATTACAAAAATGATAAGTATTAATATCATTTCCCACCTTGGTAATATTTTTCAACAATATTATGAGTTGGAAATTGCCCAATAATAATTTATATTTACATGAAACTTTATTCGCCAAAGTTGGAACCTGCCGAAAACTCATTGTACTTTCATCCCCACTCTTGCAGCTCTAACACAGCATCGAAACTCCTTAAAAACCCATCTAGAGTGTTCTCCACAGATACGTTGTCCCATTGCCCTACTGTATCAGGGTGTCTACCGACCTGAAAAGTCTTAAACGTTATGAAATTACACTCGACCCTGAAAAAGTCATGAAATCTCATGAAAAATTACCAGTCTACCTGATTTTTTAAAGATCTCTGCAGCGCTCATTATCATGGTTGATTTTTGTATTAATTTACCCACAATAATTTCAAATTTTCGCGGGCTTGCAACAATCTACGGTATTAGAAAAAAAAAGGTAGTAGAAAAAAAATGATTCGTTACCTCAACATATTAGTTTTTCTTTGTTACTCGTGTAAAGTGACTAGATATTATTCAAAGTTCCTATATGTATGTAATATTTTTCCAAATGTTCCCAAAATATATTTCATTACAGCAAACTTGAAATAATGTTTGTCTTACATTTTTTTACTACACATGGAATTGTACAGTTTAGTGACTTTTCGTTTATTTTGTATACTTCTTATTGGCATACAACACACATCTGTTTCAAAGAGCAAAATAAAAATTTAGAAAATTAGTCTCACTGAAGAATTATAAAGTATACTTTTATACCAGAAAGTCATACTAAAAGTCATGAAAAAAATCCATATTCCTTGTCTTAAAAATCCTTAAATGTCATGAAATTTCAGTTCTGGTCAGAATTAGACACTCTGTGTATTGACTTTGCACGAGGGCACAGGGAAATATTGTGGTAGAGCTGTGCCGATACAGGCAGCTTTATATTTACCGAAATGCCGTTCCGTCACTATTGAAACTCAGTAACATTGCCTCCTGCTTGATAGTCGACGCTCATGGCAGTGCGCAACTAGGTAGTCAACGATCCAAGGATTGCCCAAAGTCAAAGCTTCCTAAAATGGGGGATCACGGAAGTTGTACACTGTCCGGGCATCCACTACTGTCGTCAGCATTTCATAACAGTATCAATGAGTTTCTTTATTAAACACGTGATGTTTGTTTTTTGTCGTGAACAGATAGCGCCTTCAAACAGCAACGTTTACCAGCTTGGCAGCCGATTTTAACAGCCGGCACGGTATTACCAACATTTTTCGTAATCGGAATCGCATTTATACCCGTTGGAATCGGCTTGTTGTACTTTTCCGACGAGGTCAAGGAATATTCGATCGACTATACGAATTGCACAGCTGTGGAATCGAAATTCAACGGTGCTCCTTGCGCCGACGTTATAACGAAGAATTCCAAAGAAAACTGCTCTTGCCAGATCAATTTTACCCTGCCCATGGATTTCGGTGGTAACGTCTACATGTACTACGGCCTAACGAATTTTTATCAGAATCATCGTCGTTACGTAAAGTCGCGTGACGACAATCAATTGTTGGGCGTACTGAGCGAAATTGTATCGAGCGATTGCGAGCCTTTCGCTTACGAGGAAGGCGAGAGAAAACGGCCGATCGCGCCATGCGGCGCTATAGCGAATTCCCTCTTCAGCGACATCTTGAAACTCCATTGGTACAACAATCGATCATCGCAGGAAGTTCCACTCATCAAGACCGGCATAGCGTGGCCTTCCGATAAGAATATCAAATTTCGAAATCCTCCGGGTGATCTCGAGAACGCATTCAAAGATTTCGCGAGACCAAAAAATTGGACCAAACACATATGGGAATTGGACGTGGATCCTACCAACAACGGTTTTCAGAACGAAGATTTGATCGTTTGGATGAGAACGGCAGCTCTGCCAACTTTCAGGAAGCTTTATCGCAAAATTAATAATACGCAAACGCCGTTTACCATGGGACTTCTGATGGGCAATTATCGCCTCGACGTTAATTACTGTGAGTTGCCCCGTAACGATGTATTTACCTGCAGTTTGTCCGTTTTTTTTGTTCACGGATCGATTGATTTCATTAACTTAGAATCAATTGGATGACTATTACAGCCTATCCGGTATCTGCTTTTGAGGGATCAAAAAGGATGATTCTTAGCACAACGTCGTTGCTCGGTGGCAAGAATCCATTTTTAGGGATCGCTTATATCGTCGTTGGTTGTGTCTGCCTTGTCCTGGGAATCGCTCTTCTCATCATACACATAAAATGTTCCAAGAGGTACGTACCGACGATGAGAATAAATTGACATTGCGATAAAGCAAAGCATATTAAGAAAAGACAAAAAAAACAGGATCAACGACGAAAAATTGCAATTATAAATTGTTTATAATTTCAGCACGAACGAGATGATAAACGTAAATCAAAACACGCCTTATCAGTGATGTAAACCGAAAATGCGGAGAAAAAATGGAACACAAAAAACGCTTGAGAAGAATAATCGAACAATTCGATTATTATCGATCGCATCGCCTTCGCAGCGTCTAGGCGAACAACACTAGTCTCTATATAATTTAATTTGTCGAATCATACGAGTTTGTATGTCAGTCTGTATTAATTCATTAGCGCACATTACGGCACTGATAATTATCACCGATGTTTTTCTTCCTCAACCGCTTGATGATCATTTGTTCACGAAAAATTAATATTTATTGTATCGATCGTGGTGGGCGATAATTATGTGAGGTTTTAATACGCGACTGATGCAAAGTTTTCTTTATCCTTGAGGAATAGCCACACGCTATACAATCAGCAAGTATTTTTATACGATTACCAAGAGAGTTATAAGCGTGCAATATATATTCTTGCATTTACAAATTGTACTAGTATTCCGTTATTTTTAAACACTTTAAGAACTTTTTAGAAAACAGCCTGAAACAATCTCTTTTTTTTTGTTAAAGCTTTACATTTCAAAAATTGAATTGTTACACAGCTGGCAAACCTCGAAAATCATATTAAATTTACTTCGGATACACTTTTCTTCGCGAAATGTATCCAACGATTTATTGTAGTTTTTTAAAACACGGGCACGGTGTCTTACAGAATAATTAAAAAACAAACGTGTTTGCTTTTGGCAAGACATACATTACCGGCAAAAAGTTTTCGGACAAAAATTCAAAAAAGTTCCGAAACGATTTTTTATGCCATTTCGCCGATAATTGACATAAATGAATTTAATAAACGGCATTTTGAAGGAGCGGAATTCTGCTGCATTCCGTTTTTTTTTGAAAACTTTTTACTATTTTTTTTTACGACTAGTACCCTTTTTCGAAAACGACAATTTTTCGCCTTTTTTTTGTACTTTTTCTAGTGGAGCCCGTTTACAGACAACATTATTTTTACGCATTTCTTTGACCGGAATCATAAAGGGGGAAGCTCAAGCTTCAATTTTGTGTTTTTTTAAGCTTCGTACGATTTTTTTTTCTAAAGATATTTTAATTTTGTCGAACAAAGAGACAATTTCAAAAATAACTTGTAACGTGAAAACGACAAGGATTCAAGGAAAACCTCAAGATAGTAAAAAGTTGAATTAGTTTTCGTTAAGTTCGCGAGAATTTATTCAGATTTTTTCGAATTTTTTTTTTTCACCTATTTTCAGTATAAAATCAGATGATTTAATTACCGTAACTCGAGAAAAAATCTGAAATAATTCGATTGCATTGAAAATAGAAAAAAAAATGTTTTCCTCGTGAAATTTTACCACAAACCCCAAGTTCCCGAGTTTTTACTAGTCGTGAAAAAAAAATAGTAAAAATTTTTCAAAAAAAAACGGAATGAAGGTGAATTCCTCCCCTTCAAAATGACGTGTATTAAATTCATTTGTCAACTATCGGCGAAATGGCATAAAAAATCGTTCCGGAACTTTTTTGAATTTTTGTCCGGAAACTTTTCGCCGGTAGTGTTTATGGTCTACATAAATTTGTGTTAGGTTTACTTATTATTTCCAAAGTTTTATCGTTTACATTTATTATCACGGAGATCATATCTCAAGCTTCGATGAGTGATATGAACGATATCTATTTTTGTGGGTAAATATTTGGAATGGATTATGTCGTAAAATCGATTTTAGGCTGTCGAATAATGGGTGAATCACAAAACACGTCTCACTTAGCACGCTCGTGAATACTTGTGTCACTTATTTGGGGAGAAAGTTCGGTTGATCCGATCAATGGAATTGTTTAGCCTAACTTACTCATCATTTCGTTGATGCGAATATGATTATATTACTTACCGTACCGATGTTTAGAAATTATATCAATAATTAGAGATTAATTTATTGTGTTCACCAACCTCGATAAATTTCGGGTCCGTTCGTTGAAATACAAATATTCCAATACGAACTATCAGCTGTGTAGTCAGTTTTCTTTGCTCGAAAATATAAAAGGATCGAGGAAGAATTTGCAACAATGGAGAACAATTGTTTTTAGGTAGAAAACATATTGTGTAATTCTTCAATTATCGATATTATGTACATTGTTTTTCGTTTCTTTTTTTCCGGCAAAACTTACACAGTGCCTTACGACCTAAGTTCCACTGGATTTAGTTGGCGAATCATCCCGAAGCCTTTCATACATGCCACTCTTCTGTTCCTTACTTTTCTCAACACATCATTTATTTAGTTTTTTTTTCATCGTCATTTTGCTTGTTTAATGTTTTCTTTGACAATTTTTGTTACCTCTCGCTCGAAACATTTTATACCCTGAAAGTCGCCCACAAAATTCAGCTAAATATTTTTAAATAATATTAATAGAAATAACAGACACTGGATAAATTAGCCGAAGATTCCTGTTTTGAGTGAAAACTTGATCATCGTATTTCGTCCGTCGACTCAACAACAATGCCTCTTCTCACCTCCAAAAATAACTAATTTATCAAAAAAAAAAAAAAAGAACGAGAAAATATTCCCATAAACATAAACGCACAGAATACATCACATTTCGTTTGCCAGATATTTTAGAACTTTCCCTTATTTGGATACCTGCCCTGAATGTTTCATTTGCTATCTTCCGACTGTGAATTGTTCGCAATTGTCTCGAACATAGGGGGGAAAAAAATACATCCTTCCGCCAACAGAGACGGGACAATTTACGTCCGGAAGGAAAAAGAAGAAAAAGAAACTGATTTTTGAGTCTTATTGAGCGTGACAGGGGCATCAATTTCTCGATCACATAACTTCCATACTATTTTGCGTATTTTCCGTGAATCCAAGGCTCGAAGTTGTTTTCTCGTGATCTCTGATATCTTCCATACTCTGTGCCTCCATATCTTCCTGATTACCATTGCTCGACGTACTCGCTCCGCTGTCGTCCCAGTTTATCTTGAATCTCGTTACTCTTGGCTTGTCGCCCAGAATGTTTCTTTGTACTTTATCGAATTGCGGCTGGGCCGGTGGATTTTCACGAAGTTCCGCATCCGTGTACTCGTTGTTTATGAAATAACCGACACGTACGAATTCGTGGCCCCGATAAGAACAAGTGAGTAAAACTACCGTAACACCGAGGGCATCGTTCACGGGAATTCTGCTGACGTCCGGTGGATCAGCCTGAAACAGAATCACGGGATAAAACGATAAATAAGAGATACAATTATTTTTCATACCAAGCAGAATTTCCATGCTACCGTGACACAATGAAGTTTTCATCGTTGCAATACAAAGAAAATTCTTCTTGATTCTTTAAGGCCGGATCCTGAATTAGAAGGTCCAAAAAATCGATTTTTTTTTATTGTTTAAATCTATTCCTGATGTATCTAAGAATGCCTAGACAAAGTTTTATAGCCCAATTCGAAATATTTCCAAAGATACAGCACTGAACGTAGTGGAGTGTCGAGCAGGTATACGGGCGCTCGGGCAGTTAGGGCGCCCGTTTTCTCGAGTTTTCGTTTTTACGATTTTTCTAATTTAGCGTATCTGATTACAAAAAAACTAGAAGTCCAATCGAAACAAACCAAAGCTTGTTCGCTTCAGTATCGTTTTCTTTTCTATTTGAACTAAAAACATTGTCGAAAAAAAAATTCTTAACAATTTTTTTAGCAAGTTGAAATAATTTTTTTTTTCACGAAAAGCACATTTTCTACTTCAAACCCGAAAAAACATTCAAATTTCAAAAAAAATTTCGTTTTTTTAGTTCATATAGAAGAAAAATATGTCACAATTAAAATAGTTTTTGGTTTTTTTGTTTCAGATGAAAATTACGAGCTCCATTTGTCACGCCGCATGGAAACAGCAGTGGCACGAATGTGCATAAAAATCGGTTGCCTGTTGATATTTTTCTTTAAAAAAAATTGTTTTCTTATGTTCAGACATGTAATAAAATAATCTGAAAATTTCGCTAAACTTGCTTTTTTTTTACCCGAAAAAAATTCCTCAAAATATCGATTTTTCGAACCGGCTAATTCAGGATCCCGCCTTAAATTTACTTTATTTTTATTATCGAAAATATTTATTTTAGGTTTTGATTATAGATTTCCAATAAGGATCCTTAACCCTTCCGTGGTCACACATCTAAATTCAATCACGTTGGTCACACTTGGGTCGATTCTACCCAGTCAGTTTTCAAAAAAGTATTGTGACCAAACTATACTTCCGAAGTGGTTGAAAAAATTACGGAACATGCTTTAAACTTTCTAGATGGTGTACGAAAAATTTATTTGTGATAAATAAAATGGCGATATGTTTAAAAAAATTCATAAAGAAGTGGAAACGCAAAAGACACTTTTTCGCTCAAAAAATCATAGTTCCGTGAATTTTCAACAATTTTACCTAAAATTTGGACGTGACACTCCTTAGATATGGTACTTTTGAGGAAAAAATAATAGCATAGGGCGCGTTCCAAAAAAGGTATTTATTCCGACATGTGAAGAGGGTAAATGTTATGATATGAGGATACTTCAAAATCCAGGTAAGATGATGGATACAGTCCCATTCGAAGCCGGGAAATATTATATATTTATGCCAAAAATTGATCGACGAGTCGATTCTACCCAGGGTGACCACGAAGGGTTAAAAATGTTTCAACGATGTTTCGAGCCTAAAAGTACCGAAAAAATACGCCAATATCAAAGAATTATTTATTTATTTATACATATTTTCGTTGCTGTTCAACGATGCGAACTTCAAAACTATGACAAATGATGGATCTTTGGAAATCCGTTTCGCCGTTAGCCATGATAAAAAAGAACGGACAATTTTCTTTTGAATGCAGTAACTGGGTCTTTACAGCCAGCTATTTATCGGTTGAAAAGTACACATTGACAATTTTGTTGACTACAACGCTCTGGTAAAATGTTTGAATTTGCATTTACAGATTTTACATTCAAATAGATGAAGTTTGTTTTTTGCATCTCTAGATTTCTATGCCACTGTAAAGATCCAGTTGCTATTTGGATACCCGCCATGAATGTTCCATTTGCTATCTTCCGACTGTGAATTGTTCGTAATTTTCTCGAACATATGGGAAAAAAAATATCCTGCTCAGGATCATTGAGGAATTTCCTACAGATGGTCATTATCGATTATTAATTTTGTAATTTGCAAAATTGCTGCTACAGCACTTTGATACTGTGATATATCTATGATGTTTTATAAGTGATTGAAAAAAATTGTAGCTGAGTAAAAAGCACGCAAAGGAAAAATTGCACACGCAACGTCTCCCCATAATTTCTTCATACGGGAAGTTTGATCAGCCCAAACAGTTTTGTGCGAATTCCCCCAATCATAAAGTATATTTAAAGTATGAACGCATCGCGATCAAAAGATGAATAAATGCGCGAATAGTGATTCCAATCTCGTTCTCTTCTGACTCAAAGTGCCGAGGCATGTACATTTTTCCGTCGAAAGATTTCCAATGCAGCGTTAGAGAAGAGAGGGATATATAAATTCTACTAGCTTTTGCCTGCGACATCGGCCGTGTGGACTTTAGGATTTGATCCAGAGAGGAGATAAACAAAGAGAGAAAAAAGTAAGAAATAAAGAAAGAAGGTAGAATATCATGTTTTCTCAGGCACGGTGGTGGACTGACGGACTGAGGTAAGTATTAGTGATTAATGAAATAGTAGTATAAAAGTGCCAACCTTCAATTCCAATATCATACAATGTCATGGTTGGCTACAGAACTATATGGCTTTGCAATATAGTTGCAATAATGAAATATATGGCTGTGCAATATAGTTGCAATACAGAACTATATCACTTTACAATATAGTTGTAATACAGAACTATTTGCCATCGCAATCTAGTTGCAATATGCCGAACTATATGGCTTTGCAATTAAGTTGTAATACAGAACTATATGACTTTGGAATATATTTGCAATACAGAAATATATGGTTTTGCAATATACAGGGTGTCTAATTTTGACCAGAACTAAAATTTCATGACATTTAAGGATTTTTAAGGCAAGGAATAGAGATTTTTTCGTGACTTTTGCGATGACTTTCTGGTATAAAAGTATACTTTATAATTCTTTAGTGCGACTAATTTTCTAAATTTTTATATTAATATTCTGCTCTTTGAAACAAATGTGTATTGTATGCCAATAAAAAGTATACGAAATAAATTAAAGGTCACAAAATTGTACAATTCCATGTGTAGTAAAAAAAAGAGCGACAAACATCATTTCAAGTTTGCTGTAGAGACATATATTTTGGGAACATCTTGAAAAATATTACATACATTTAGGAACTTTGAGTAATATCATCTATTCGCTTTACACGAATAACAAAGAAAAACTAATATGTTGAGATAACGAATTATTTTTTTTTCTAATACCGTAGATTGTCGCAAACCCGCGCAAATTTGAAATTATTTTGGATAAATTAATACAAAAATCGACCATGACATTGAGCGCTATAGAGAACTTAAAAACGTCAGGTAGACTGATAATTTTTCATGACATTTCATGACTTTTTCAGGGTCGAGTGTAATTTCACGACATTTAAGACTTTTCAGGTCGGTAATCACCCTGATATAGTTGCAATACAGAACTATATGGCTTTGCAATACAGAAGTATATGGCTTTTCAATATAGTTGCAATACATAACTATCATTTTGCAATATAGTAGCAATAAAGAATTATATGGCTTTGCAATCTAGTTGGAACACATAACTTTCTTTGCAATTTAGTTCTGCCCGGGAAAAAAAGTTCATATCTGAATATATCTGAATGTATCTGAATCATAACTGTAGAATCAGATATGATCAGACAAGAAAAATGGCCAGGTCTGATCATGTAGTGTCATGACAGATCATGTATGCTATATAGATCTCATATATTCTCATATAGAGACTCTGCTATATAGATCTCATATATATATGAGATCTATATAGCAGAGTCTGGTACCGTATTTGATCGGATATGATTTTATACGAACAGATACGTTCACATATCACATCATGTATGTTCAGATACGAATTTACGGTACCAACTCGCCTTGGTACTTAGCCAGATATAAACAGATATGAGTTCATATATGGTCAGGCCAGATACCGTATTTGACCAGATATGATCTTATATATGCATATATGATGTGGAATATGATCAGACCTAATCATATATGATACTGTAAAATGTCAGATATGAATATATCTGATACATATATGACAATATCTGAAACATATATGAACATATCCACTCAGACATGAACTTTTTTTCCCGGGTGTAGACAACATTGTATGATTCATGGTCTTTGGCAAGCACATTCAAGTTTTGGGCACTCGAAACGCGAAATGCATTTCAGTCACTTTCAGGGTTTGTCTCTTGGACTTATCAATTGTTGCTGAAAATGCCGACGTCGATGTGAATTGGAGACTTTTAAATTAAAACGGCAAGTTACTGGTAATAATTGGAATACGGGGAATTAAAACGTCTTAATCTTTTGATGCTCCGGTAAAAAATGGTTGCCTGTACAACATTTCTTACCAAGATCCGTGATGCGTAACCTGCTTGTGCTCACGTCTCTTGACTTCTAGCTACCTTCATAGCTCGAGTTTTGTTCTAACTTTATGCTAGAATAGAGTTACGTTTTCCAGGCTGAGTTTTAGGGTTATGAAATGAGGGCATGTTAATGAAAAATATGATATAAAAAGTATCCTATTTTTCATTCTAGTGTATACTCTACCTGTGGGCCAAATTTTATTCAAGTCCGTTCAGCCGTTTCGGCGTGATTAACCAATGAACATACAAACGAAAATCCAAATTTTGACATTTATAATATTATATAGATATGAGAATTTCTATACTCGCGTATTTTGCTGCCGATTACTTCCAATTGTGTAGGGGGCTATAAGTGTATAAGATGCAAAACTGTACAGTCGGCACATTCAATAAAATGAATCAGATTGAAACTTACTTGAAAGACAAACATGTGCCTGCCTTCGGGAATGGGTCCAACATATATGGTGTCAAGAACTTGATCGAACTCCTCAGACTCCGCACTACCAACATAGATCATCTTCCACTCGAGATCTAAAAACAGGCAATGGAGATAAAATGAGGAATAATGGCAGTCATCAAATTTTAACACTCGAAATTCAAATGAGAATTTTTTTTTGTACACTTGCATGCAATTTCGTATTTTTACCGTGTTTCACGGAGAGGACTGTGTTTGACATTGACCTCATTGGCATAATTAGGTAGCCCCCCCCCCCCCCCCCCCCTCGAGGACTGTGACAGTGGATGTCTTATTCACGGTCATACGTATAGATCTGTGGTAACTCTGTTACTTTTTCAAAAGCAAGAGTGAAGCTCTCATTGTAAATGATTTACTACCAAGGAGTAGGTAATATCATTGTAAACGTAAAAAGCCGATTTGAGAATCTACCGTTAGCTCATACCGTCGATACATTTTTTTAATTGGATATGAGGAGCAGACAGATTTTCATCGATAATTATAGAAAAATCTTAATAATGAATACGTTAACCTTCGAAGCTAAAGTGATGATCATGAAAAACATACTTCAATTTAAGGAGATTGTAGCGATCCAGTTGAGTCAAATGACGGCTTATGAGTTTTTTTTTCAATAAACCTCAACAAAAAAATGCATGCGAGGTATAGATTAATTCTGTAGATGCTAAGTTTTCGTAGAATATATCATTAAGGGAGAAGATCATGCATTGTTATACTTTGATTACGTGAAAAGAACTTTTATGTTCCTACCAGCTTGAAAAAGTATAACATTATTGATGATTATTATGAAATAGTCGTAATCTTTTATTAGATTAAAACGATTAAAAATATTTAAAAGATTCAAAGATTAATAACATTCGTAGTCTTTTATCAAACCTTGATGGTTCAATATTGAATATATAGTTTTCGATGGGCAAGATGGGTTTTAATTTTTTCTAAACGTTTACAAAGGTTTAGTTTACGTTAATCCGTTGTTAGAAATGGTTTATCGTGGTGTTAAATAGCCAAAAAAATTACCTCACTCGCAGCTTGAACGTCTTGCCCATCTGACCACACGTAAAATTACATACATTAAACTATTTTTACCTCTGTTGTTTTGTGATGATTTTTTTTTAATTGGTACATTCAGTATAGTCTGGATAATAATATATATATTTTTTCTCTTTGAATCTTCGAATTTGGGTAACGCTCCAACCTCCTTAAAAAACATGAACCAAATGCTGAAGATTGAAGAAAGTATTTTAAAAAGGAGTACTGCCTCAAGGAGTTTCGAAACCAAAATCAAAATGTTTGTCGAAGGTTGAAATTTATATTGCCGAGAGATTAGTTTAGGATGCATTAACTGTCGAAAAATCAATCGGTTTCACAATACGGTTTCGGAGATTTTTAATGTTTAAGTTGACCATTTTTTTGCTTTATCCATTTGCTAATACACGTGACACCCCGTAAACATCAGTTATAGGGCTTATTTAGATTTAAAATACTGAGCAAGCCGTGATTATAGTGTTAGGAATATCTTATTAAATAGTCAAGTGGTTTCTTTACTTCGTTCATTAATAATACTCGAAAAAAAAGATGTGAATTTTGAGTTCGAACGGTTTGTTCTCGGATATTAATCCAACTTGTAAGTTAAGTCGTTGCGGGACAATTGGTAAAGTATTACCATTTGATTGAAATTTATACAGTAAATATTTTCTCATAGACTCAGTGTTGGGCCAAATTTATATTGATATTTTTCGAAAATCCTACGTCATTGTACAGGAAATACCTTCCAGTTTAACGACATTTTTTCCTTTTTCGGTTTCAGCTACTCAATCGGCCGAAGTCATGTCAGCAGTGGAGGAACTTTTTTTTTGGCGCCTCCGAAGGCAGCGCATAAGTCGCTTGGATCTCAATATTTTTCTATGAAAAAATTATGTAATATAGGTCAAATATAGCCAAATATATTCTTAATTTTCCGAAACATTCAATTGAGTACTTTTCTTCCAAAAAATTCCCCAAAATCACCCAAATTTTCAGCGTTCACACTGGTATAGCTCCTTAAGATCTGATGAGGTGCATTGCCACTCATCGCTGCTACTTTTCTCTATATCACTCATTTTTTATTTAATTTTTTTTATTAATACTTTATGTCGCGGCGATATCGACGAGAGCGCGATAACATATATAGGTATAGCTAGTATAGCCAGACGCGAGTTCATCAACTGCAGATATAATAGGAGCGCAGTAAAACAAATTATCTACAAAAATCGATATCTCGAAAACTATAGCGCAACGCCAAAAATCCTTTTAGGGGATCTCTTCAGATATTAAAAGGAAGGTCTGCGCAAAACTTTAGCTCGATCGGAGGTTGGACCTTTTTGGAACTTTATCCATAAATTAAACAAAAAAACCACACATTTCCATGGGCAGGGAGGAGTACCAATTGAGAGAAAAGACCAATCCTTTCAAAATACCACCCATATCAACTCAAAATTTGTGCAACCGTATTCTAAAGTTTTACCTTAATTACATATTTAACTTCGTTCTCTATCATTGGATGATAAACTGATTATTCGCAATTTACCAAAAAAATATACTTGTATCATTAAGGCCAAGTGTCACACCGACCGAGCGGCCATGAGTGCGAGAGAGATAGCTGATTTGCAGATTCCCAATGATTTCTGAAACGGTTCATTTTTGGGAAAAAATAAAAGAAACACGTTCCGCTCTGTTGAACGACTAACAACCGCTTTCTCTTCTTTTGGCCGAAATATGATCCGTCTAGGAGAAAACTTGGCAGTAGAATTTTTACCGACTGAACGTGTGACACATGGCCTTAACATATTAACGTTCGTTGTATTTTTGAATATATATATTTTATCATATTGAATCAACGTTTTTTTCAATCAAGGAATATTGCTGTTCGGTTATCCGAAAGGCGCACGGTTCCAATTGATTCTGACAATCGACGCTCTGCTGTATTATTTTTCAAGTTATTGCAAGAGTTTGATATTAATGTTAACACGAACGTGTAATTAACACAAGTTTCATATTTCATGTGTGTTACGATGATTTATAGACTATTGTGAATTTTATGTAAAAAAAAAAGTTGATTATGAACGAAACTCCCACGCCATTGATTGTCTCGAAACGAATGGAAAAATATCCCGTTTCCCAAAAGTAGCGCTTTTTCTTTTGTTCCTTTGGAGGTTATGGTAACCGCATATTGCCGAATTACGATTGAAATCTCACCTTCCTTCAATTCCTCGATGCACTCGAAGGTCACCTCGAATTGAAACGGATTGAGAAAGGGCGACGGATTGTCGAGAACCGCGACATTGGCGAGTTGCACCTTTGCCATCCTTTTTTTTTTTTTCGTTCCTCAATTAACGACCTTTTGATCGGGTTGAAATAAAGATCCAAGCCCCGACTGACGACGTTGAGCCTCGTTCAGCTTGCTGACGGATATTCCGATACAGCAACGTTAAAGCGTCGACAACTTTTTGGCTCTTCACGTTCTGTCGGTGCCAGGGCACTTACTTTTTTTTCTTTTTCTTTCTTACTTTTCTCCACGAGGATCCTTCGATGCGGATTCAATTTGCAACGAGAGAAAAATAGGAAGACGATGTTGACGGGGTGTTCCTTATCTCGCGTCTGTAACAACGAGAGAGCGGGAATGATATTTGGCGGCAAATAAAACCGAATGGGACGCGCAAGGAAAATAACGATGGCTCTATCTGACGTCGAGATTGGGGAGACATCGCAGCCAGGTGACTCTCGGAAGCAGGGAGGCTAGAGTAGAGGAGTCCGAATTGTGTATCTCAAAAGTGGCTACGAAAACGTGGTCAAACAGGGATGGCGCCACTGTTGCAAAGACCTCGAGAAGTGAGTTACGTGTGCATTTCGCGTAAGAGAGATGGAAGAGTTTGATTGATAACCTGACGTGCAGCCAAGGACCATGCACGCAGGCATCCTTAAATATAAGCACAAAAACCACAAAAATTGTTTTTTATTTTAACAACGACAGATCGAGAAAACGAAAAAAAAAATATCCACTTGGTCCACGCGACGAAAAAGATGAAATAATACCGAGAGGCGCTTTGCGGAGCGGGGGTCATGCGGGCGACTACTAGCGCCGCATGGTGGGTTAGTTTACGTGGCAACAATAACGGGGACACGTTACGTTAAGAGAATTTATCCCAGTGTCAGCCCCCTGCCTTATACACAGCTTATTTCTCATGATTTATTTGTTCCGTCTCTGTCACACGCAGCTCACTTCTCGAGGTCTTAGCGATAGTGGCGCTATCCCTGTTGGCCCACGTTTTTGTAATCACTTTTTTCAAATCTCTCCATAAAGGACCCTCTACACTACTCCCGAAGTTAATCGAAGTTGGGCGAGGACGAGAGCGTAGAGAGGCACTTCGTGCTTCTTCGCCCCGCTTTGCGCCCCGCTTCGGACGACTTCCGATCGGTGTCGATATTTTGAGGCCCCTCTACACTAATCGTTCGAAGTTCCTCGCCGAAGTACTCGCCGAAGCTAGCCGAGTACGAGGAGCGTCACCACACTACTCGCTCAACTTCGCGAGAACCCGTGACTTAACTTCACCCTTCCTATTGGCCAATTCTGGCCGCTTCTGGTCGATTGCCTGCTTCAATCTGGTCAGTTGTTGACAGTAGACATCCGAATTGAGTGTTCGGCCCGATGAGAGCAGCTCATAGTGGATGATTCCCTTCCAATCCCACCAAACACACAGCAAAACGTTCTTGGCCGTTAATCCGAGCTTAGCGATCGTTTGGGCCGGCTCACCGCGATTGGACCACGATCTTTTTCGACGGTTGTTCTCGTATGTGACCCATTTTTCATCGCCAGTCACCATCCGCTTCAAAAATGGACCGATTTCGTTACGTTTCAGCAAAGAATCATAGACATCAATTCGGTCCAAAAGGTTCTCTTGCGTCAATTCGTGTTGCACCCATACATCGAGCTTCTTCTTGAGACCAGCCTTATGCAAATGGATTCAAACGGTTTTCTGGCTAATCTTCAGTTCCTGAGCAATGAAATAAGTGCTCACATGCCGGTCCGACTCGGGGATTTCCATGATTTTATCGACATTTTCGACGATTGGCCTATCAGAGCGTGCCTCATCTTCGACGTCCATATTACCAGAACGGAATCGTTGGCACCACCGCTTTGCTGTGGCATTCGATACTGTATTGGGTCCATAAACAGCACAAATTTTTTTGGCCGCCTGCTCCGCCTTTTCACCTTGGTCGTAGTGGTACTGAAGAATGTATCGAATTTTTTCTTTTTTTACCTCCATTTTGGAACGCTGTAACACACAACTGGCTTCACCAAGTACAAAACTGTCAAAGAACTTTTTTTGAAGCGTAATGCCACCTTTAAATCGCCGTATAGTATGACCCGATGCGATGTATACATCGTGAGATATGGCTCATTAAAGACATCTAGCGGAAAACGCTCAAAACTTTTTATTTCACCCAATATATATATACCAGTTAAGTAAATATGAAACCGGAATTTTTGTATAAAAAATACACGTTTATTGCATGAAAATGATGAAAAATATTTTATTCGGAGTATTGTCCATTGCTAGCTATACATTTTTCCCGCCTGTTTTGCAATTTGTGGATGCCACGCAAAAAAAAACTGTTGCTCTTTTGAGGCAAACCAGTAATCGAGCCATTTTTGTGCATTTTCGTAAGTGAAGCGCTGCTCAGCAAGTGCGTGTCCCATCGATGCAAATAAGTGTTAATCGGACGGAGCCAGGTCTGTTGATCAAGCCGCATGCGAAAGTATTTCCGAACTAAACGCCTCAATCGTTTCCTTGACCAGTTTTGCTGTGTGCGATGGTGCATTATCATGAAGCAAAATCACTTTGTGTTGCCTTTTTTTTATATTCTGGTCGTTTTTCACGCAAAGCTTGATTCAAATAGATTATTTGTTGTTGGTAGCGTTCAGTATTAACAGTTTCGCCAGGTTTTAGCATCCCGCAATGCTTGCAATTCACTGTCTTCAAACTTTTTCGGTGGCCTCCCACGTTCTTCGTTTCTCACGTTAAAATCGCCACTTTTGAATTTTTAAACCACTCAAAGCGTTGTGATCTACCAAGAGCATGCTCAACGCCAGCTTCGACAACCATTCGATGCGATTCTGCAGCAGTTTTCTTCAAATGGTAACAGAAAATTAACGCTGTCCGCAAATCGTAATTTCCAGGCACAAAATTCGACATGTTCAACGCTATAACAAACTATGTTGGGGTATGAAACTTGTATTGTTGTGAGTTAAAAATCTTATCAGATATCAACAAAGTAAATGGCGCCAATGACGCGACCTGACGGTAACTACATTGACAGCTAGGGCCATCTATGGGCAAATTCCGGCTTCATATTTACAGACCTGGTATATATATATGGGGCATTCCATGCCAATTCGACCTGGGTCTGACCCTCGACCCCTCAAATCTGGTTCCCGATTTTTCCTATCATTACTCTCACTCTATCAAGCAATTACAATTTTTTTCAGATTTTTCAAAATAAATTTGAGCGCGTCATGAATTTTTGAATTTTTTTTTTTGAACACCTCGATGGCCGTAATCGAAAAATCTGAAAAAATTCCCAAAAATACAGTGTCAGATATAAAAAATGTTGGTGTAAAATTCATAATGTCTGGGCTTTTGCTTCAACCCGTTTTTTAGCTTTTTGAGCAAAAAAAAATGAAAAAAATAAGAAGCAGAGGTCAATTTACTGTAGACTGTTGCTCGAAATTTTGTATGCATAGTACCAGATTAAAAAAAAAATTTCTCCGATTTTTCTAAAGTGTATTTTGTAATTTTCGAATTTTTTTTATTATCATGGTTGACAAAAACCCTAATTAGGGATTTGGAAATGATGCGAATTGCACTAACAATAAGCGTAAGATGCCTGGTGAGGTTGGATACACTCTAAACTACTATTGAACTACTACTGTAGACAGTAGCTTGAATATTTTTGATGATAGCGAACGGTTTTTGGAAATTTTTAAGGATTTTTTAAATCATTTTTTTCTGTAATATCATCGTAAAATCATGATTAATTAAAAGCGGTCATGAACAGTGATCGCTCTTAATTAAATAATTAATTAATTAATTTAAAATCCACAACATTATAAAGAAAAAAAAGAAAAAAAGTCTGCAGAACCTTTTTAATATATCAAAAATCATTTTAAAGGCACATGTGATATAAAAATGTGTTGACGCATCTCAGATTGTCAGTGATGGAAATACTATTCTCTACGATGATTTCATTGTAGTTTCTGGAATAAAGCGTAGATAAAACCATGCGAATTGATGATTAAAATTGATATTGATTGTTAAATTAAAAATTAATTCCGCTCTTAATTATTTAATTAAGAGCAATCACTGTTCATGGCCGCTTTTAATTAATCATGATTTTAAGATGATATTACAGAAATAAATGCTTTAAAAAATCTTTAAAAATTTCCAAAAACCGTTCGCTATCATCAAAAATATTCAAGCTACTGTCTACAGTAGTAGTTCAATAGTAGTTTAGAGTGTACCGAACCTCACCAGGCATCTTACGCTTAGTGTTAGTGCAATTCGCCTCATTTCCAAATCCCTAATTAGGGTTTTTGTCAACCATGATAAAAAAAAATTCGAAAATTACAAAATACACTTTAGAAGAAACATCGGAGAAATTTTTTTAAAAATCTGGTACTATGCATACAAAATCTCGAGCAACAGCCTACAGTACATTGACCTCTGCTTCTTATTTTTTCATTTTTTTTTGCTCAAAAAGCTAAAAAACGGGTTGAAGCAAAAGCCCAGACATTATGAATTTTACACCAACATTTTTTATATCTGACACTGTATTTTTGGGAATTTTTTCAGATTTTTCGATTACGGCCGTCGAGGTGTTCAAAAAAAAAAATTCAAAAATTCATGACGCGCTCAGATTTATTTTGAAAAATCTGAAAAAAATTGTAATTGCTTGATAGAGTGAGAGTAATGATAGGAAAAATCGGGAACCAGATTTGAGGGGTCGAGGGTCAGACCCAGGTCGAATTGGTATGGAATGCCCCATATATATCGTCAATAAATAGATATCCATTCGATAGCACTTTTTGATACCGTTTAGATATCGTTTTGACAACTTTATGGATGCCTTTTGGAGAACTTTTAGATGCCTGTGGCAGCTTGGCATTCTCATGTCTTTAAGAGGGATATCATTCGGATATATCGATTTGATAATTTTACGCTAACGTATCGACGACCGATAAAAGTTAACCTTTGATAGTCAATTTGTCAACCATTGAAAATTGCGGTATAGTTAACTTGATAGTTAATTGGATACGAATAAGTTATCCGCGAAGCGTTTATTAGTGATACTATTTGTAATACAAAAAGGCATTTTTTTGGACAACCAAAAAGTTATCGATATCAGTTTTGGGATATCTTTCGGATACAATATGATAACATTTTGCTACCTGGGAATATTTCTGGTTTTAAAAAATGCAACAGCGGTAATATGACGCGCATAATACGGTCCGATAACCGCGAGTTTTCCGAGAATCATAAATTTGCCGTATTTACGAGCATTCGTAACGTTGTACAATCGAACATCGTTGTTTATTTGATTTTTCTTTATGGAACGTTATAAAGCTTCATCGCGGATTCTCTTCGTAAATTCGAATTGTCAATCGCTGCTTGAAAATTCGACGGCCATCTTGATTGTTTGGCGAGTTAGCGCTTGCGTATTCCAAAAAATGTAGTGAAAAAAAATGAGAATAGTAATTGATAGAAATGAAAATAGATGAGCTTATTGGCTAGTAAGGTTTTGGAAATTTTCACTATAACGTTTGGCGCAAGGAAAAAAAAAAGAGATCGGCGCGAGTGGATTTACACGATTAAAAGTAACAACAAGAGCCGTTGGATTGTTTTCGTTGGAATCGATTACGCGACATTGAACTGGAATTTGCGTGAACGATATCGCTCTTTTGTTCAAACGTTCGTCTCATGTCATCGTCGAGCCTCAATGATACGGCAATGACATCGAGCTCGGGCGTAACGCGCGACGTCAATCAAGTTTTGAGGTTAACTGGCGCCAAAACGAATCCTCGATATTTTGGTTTTCGCTGGAAACAACGTAATCCCGATGACATTAATACATCGAGGAGCGTCGACGTGAAGGATTTGTCGGCGGAAAATCGCTCCAACTCGAAGATTTCAAACGGTTTTTTAAAAAACATTAAGAAACGTTTGCACATAAAAAATCTCGGTTTGTGCAAAGTCAAGCAAAAGGTGAGTCACTCAGAGGCAAATGAGTTAACGCGTACCAGTCGCAAAATCATCTAGCACGAGATAAATGTTCCGACTGGCAGTTCGAACGAAGCGCTTTGTTTACATAATATCAAGGGAAATACTTGTCAACGAAGCTTCCAGGAGGCGAATCATTCGTTATTGGGAATGACAATAATGTAGAGTCAAAGAGAAAGAGATTGGCTAGCGATACTATTTCCAAGATTACGAGTTTGTACTACCTTGTTGCCAGGTAGTACAAACTCGTAGTCCGTTTTAAGATCGCCATTGAATGTTTCTTTATCATTTTGGAAAATGCATACACAAGCCCACGCCTAGAAGCATAAAGCCTCATATACCTCTGGAAAAAAAATGTATCTTTTTTTTTATTCGCTTAATGATTCATAAACATCCCAATATACAGGGTGGACCACGCAACGTGTGCACCTCTTTTGCGACCAAAATATGCGTTGCACAAAAAAATGTTTTATACAAAAGTTACATGGTTTATAAGGCTACACTATGTGGTGCATTTATTTTTTTTATAGGTTGAGGCGCTTCGAAGATTTGAAGGTCAACTTTATTTTTTCAAATGGAATGCTATATTTTTTATCGCGTAATATGATAGAGTATCGAATTCTAAGTAAAAAAGTATAGACCTTTATTAGCCCTAGATTTAATAGCTAACGAGTAGTTTCACTTTATTACTTAAAAATTTTCTTCACGTAATATCAAGTTGGAGATTCATTCATTCATTTTCACTTTTATCTTTCTGATAATAATCATGCACAATTACCGAAGGATAGTTTAATACTGGATTACAATCATTGAGAAGATTGTGAATCATGATAAGCGTGTGTGATGTGGTAAATGTGTTCATATTGATAAACACTGTGATGTAAATACTGCCATTCAGAAATTTGTAGTAGATTTGAATCTCCAACTTGATATTACGTGAAGAAAATTTTAAAGTAATAAAGTGAGATTACTCGTTAGCTATTAACTCTAGAGCTAATAAAGGTGTATACTTTTTTATTCAGAATTCGATACTCTTTCATATTACGCTATAAAAAATATAGCATTCCATTTGAAAAAATAAAGTTGACCTTCAAATCTTCGAAGCGCCTCCACCTATAAAAAAAATAAATGCACCACATAGTGTAGCCTTATAAACTATGTAACTTTTGTATAAAACATTTTTTTGTGCAACGCATATTTTGGTCGTAAAAGAGGTGCACACGTTGCGTGGTCCACCCTGTATAAGATGTGCAAAAGTTGGGCAAGAGTACGATATCCGAGGTACCAAGATTTGACGGTTAATTTAGGGTTATCGAGTCAAACTAAACAAAATATGAAGAGTGGTAAAAGTTACGGAGTGTCTCCCTGTCCGTTTATCAGACAAATAAGCGTATGTTATCCGTCCATGACGTTGAAGTTTGCATCGTTGGAACGCAACGAAAGTTTATTTTTCTTTAATCGCACATATTTTATTTGGCCGATTTAGGCTGTAAAAATCACTCAAACTTTTTCACGTATTCTTTTCAGAGATTTACGATCTCAATTTGCAAAAAAAAAGGCTTTGGATAATGATAAAATCAAAGAAATGAAAAATAAAGAAAAAAAAATCGTTGCATTCCAACGATGCAAACTTCAACATCGTATCCGTCCGTATAACGGCTCAGTTCATGCCATATTTCTAGTAGGCATACATATTATTGTGATTCGTGACAGTTAGTATGCGGACAAATAGCATATACAGGGTGAGGCACATAAAGTGTTACAGAGCAATAGCACTCAAACTATTGATCATATCCAAAAATGTTTCAGACAAAAGTTTCAGTGTTCGAGAAGGCCGTCGTACTGGACCACCCTATTTTTTTATTGGTGGAGACGCTGAAGCTACGTCAAGGTCAACTCCACTCTTTTAAATGGAACCATGTATTTTTTTTCGATGACATTATTACCGATTTTAAGACGAATTCAGCGACCTACAACACAAGGTCATTCTAGTCACGCAAAGTATGAAAATAGTCGAAACATAGAAAAATATCGGAATAATCACTTTCAAAGGATCCACTAACCTTGGTTTGGGTCTACCTACAGAAGATGCTCGAAGTGATGACCCTCGACTCGTAAGCACTTGTTTGATCGCTGTTTTCATTTCTTACGATACCAATGTTTCTTATCGACAGCAAGTGGCATGCAACACGACGGTACACCACCCCATTGTGCTCTGTGTTCAAGACAAGTGATGAATGAGATTTTTCGTGAAAAGTGTATAGGACGAGGCGGCCCTGTAGCTTAGCCACCTCGTTCGCCAGATCTAACATCACCAGATTACTTTTTATGGGGTTTTGTCAAAGAACGCGTAATGGCGGTAGCACCTACCACGCCTGATGAAATGAAAGAAAGAATACGCCGAGCATGTACCGAAATTATACCACAAATGTTGGCTGAAGTTAGACGGTCTTTTTATAAGCGAATTAACAAGTGCTTACAAGTCGAGGGTCATCACTTCGAGCATCTTCTGTAGGTAGATCCAAACCAAGGTTATTGGATCCTTTGAAAGTGATTATTCCGATATTTTTCGATTTTTCGACTATTTTCATACTTTGCGTGACTAGAATAACCTTGTGTTGTAGGTCGCTGAATTCGTCTTAAAATCGGTAATAATGTCATCGAAAAAAAAATACATGGTTCCATTTTAAAAAGTGGAGTTGACCTTGAGGTCAACTCCACTTTGCACTGCCAAGTGATTTGCACTGCCAAAATCGGCAAAAAAAAAATTGAACAATTATAAAGAATTCATTTTCGTTAAATTCCAACGATGCAAACTTCGACGACATTGCAGTGAGACAGTTTGAGGAGCTAGCGAGAAAGAGGAGAGAGGGCGAGCAGATTATCAAGGAGGAATAGGAAATAAGAATAGGAATGAGTAGAATATACGAAAACTAGCTTCCGCCCGCGGCTTCGCCCGCGTAGAATTTTGAAAAATCAATAAACTTTGAAAAATCAATAAAAACAAGGACGAATGATCCTTTAATTGATTTTTAACAAAAACGTAAATTATGACGTTGCAGAACACAATGACAGAAAAATCGCAGGAGTTTGGTCTTTTGTGGGATTACCAAGGATACTCTGATGTTAAAAAAAAACCAAAATGATCCTTAGTCTATTCGTTATTTGCTGAGTTATAGCAAGTTAAGCAAAAATCCCTAAATACGTAATTTTGTAAATTTTTTTCAATTACCATTCTTGCAAAGAAAAAACAATTTATCGTACACCTTTAAACAGGCCTCGTAGAGGATACTTCAAAGTTTTTAAAACCCACCTTACATTTTCTGAACGATCATTTGTTCCCGAGTAATTGATTACCAAAGTCAAAAATGACTTTTTTGCTTTGAACGGCGGTAACTCATCGAAATATCATCGTACAGAGCTCGCGGACCGCTCAAATTAAAGAGGAAGAATCAAACTAAACGAAAATTTAGGTGAAAAGACTGGGAAAAAATTATTAACGTCCGTGGACCATTTGAATGTTAGGCAAAAATTTTGAAATTTTTTCTTTCGTTGATTTTCTTTTGATTACTAAAAAATCGCTCATGATAAAAATGTTGGACATGAGGATCTAAAAACTAGAACGTTGCAGCTTCATTTTGCTTTTTTTTTATTTTTGCTCTACGATGATTTTTCGCGGAGATAGAGCTTCTTGAAAATTACCCAAAAATGTTAGATCTTTTTCTTGATCCTTTAACTGTCGCGCGTAGTGTATATGAGGCATTCCACAGGTTTTCAGCAAGGTCAAAACCCTCACTATTTTTCAGAGTCCTGCAATTTTTTTATTATCATAAAGTACCTACTAGGAGTGTCTGTGATTTTTTTCAGATTTTTTTTATGAGTCCTGCTCTAGATATCTCAATTTTTGAAAAATGAGAATCAGTTTTCAACTAGATGTACCTTAAAAACTATGGCCCAGGCAAAAAAAATTATCGGACCAAATATTTTTGATTTTTAATGAACTTTTGACTTTAATAATAAAACAATTTTTTTCGTACAAAAATTCTATAATAAATGAAAAAAATCGATTTTCAAAAAGTATGTCACGTTTGATTTTGCTCAAAATTTTTCTAAATTTTCTGTTGTTAGTGTAGACATACAGAAAAAAATTGGCAAGACAGGCCGCGAACTGGTATAGAAGATACAGGCTGATTTGCATTTTTTTTTCTTTTATATTGATATGAATTGGATGATTAATTGGGAGAAACTTTGAATTTCACATAAAAAAATATATCAAAGTTTTTTGTATGTTATAAGATTGATTTTTTCAAATTTTCAAATTTACCGCCCGAACGACGCGACACCGGCGGCAAGGTCGGAAGTAAACGTTCCCGTATTTCCTTGGCCGGTTTCGATGTTATGATTGTATGTGAAATTACATCACCTTTATAACGTATTTAAAAGTTAGAAATGCGATAAATTTCGAAATCGTCAATTACATTATCCGAAGCTGCTTGAAGTTTCATCTTATCGTGTTATTTTTCAGTTATGTCCACTACTAATTCAAATCAGACTGATACAACTAAAGATAAGATGAACAACAAAAAAAAATGCAAGTCGGCCCGTATCTTCTAAACCAGTTCGCGGCCCATGATGCCAATTTTTTCTGTATGTCCACACTAACAACAGAAAATTCAGAAAAATTTAGAGCAAAATCAAACGTGACATACTTTTTGAAAATCGATTTTTTTCATTTATTATATAATTTTTGTACGAATTTTTTTTTTTTTATTGTTAAAGTCTAAAGTTCATTCAAAATCAAAAATATTTTGTCCGATAATTTTCTTTGCCTGGGCCATAGTTTTTAAGGTACATCTAGTTGAAAACTAATTCTCATTTTTCAAAAGTTGAGATATCTAGAGCAGGACTCATAAAAAAAAATCTGAAAAAAATCACAGACACTCCTAGTAAGTACCTAATGATAATAAAAAAATTGCAGGACTCTGAAAAATAGTGAGGGTTTTGACCTTGCTGAAAACGTGTGGAATGCCTCATATACAGTGCGTAAGAAAAGTATTTGCACACCTCGGGTTTTTCAAATTATCCTGCGAAAAAAAAAATACGTTAGAATTTTTTTTTTCAAAGAAAAATAAAAGGTCCGAAAAAAATTTCAAAAAATAAAATAATATGCTAAAGCATTTTTTTTTTCGTAGGATAATTTGAAAAACACACGGTGTGCAAATACTTTTTTACCCACTGTAGATTCGCTTCTACATTATTCTCATTTATACACAATACTTGCTGTACCCCTTGAAAAACGTATAACCGAAGTTTCACTGTATTTCAATGCTATTTCACGACACAGAGACTTTTCTAATTTTTCCGACTTGTTGCCATTCCACAGCTCATAGGGATAGATTTGCAGCGCGATAGCATGGACTCTCAAGTGTCGCTCAACGAGGAAAAAACATCTTCGTTTTGTGACGACAAAAGCCCGATCGAGTCGAACGAACGTCTGGCTCCGGCCGATTCTGAAGTTTCCCTGTCGAATGAGCAAATAACGTCTAATGACGAGGCCGACGTTTGCTGGGAGAGCTACTCGGTGTTTGAAAAGAGGCGCCAGGACAATGACGAGTCGTCAAAGGAAAACGCAAGTTCCAGAGAGCTCAGACTGGAGAACGGCAGTCAGGACGAGCGAAACGATGTCGATGCCGAAAATGAAGACGGTCCTTCGATTGCGCGGTGCTCAAATGTTGCGGAACCACAATCGACGACTGCCAAAGAATCCGTTCAGACTGTCGACGGTGTTAGCGACGCGCAAATTTCAAACGAGAACAAAGCGAAAGTTAATTTGTCCGAGGAATTGCTCAAACTCAGCAAATACGGATGGTATTGGGGACCTATATCGGGTGATGAGGCCGACTCCAAACTCGTCTCGGAGCCTGACGGTGCTTTCTTGGTGCGCGATTCGTCGGACGACAGGTACGACTCTTTCCTGAGTGACATTACTCGTTTTCTTCAAAGAAAATTCTTTCTCGGACGTTATTTTCGAGTGGGGAATCTTCCTATAAAAATTATAATAAGTAATTTTTTATTTATATTCGAGGCCACAGCTGAGCGATTTTCTACTCCGCTCTAATGCTCCATTGCATTGTTCTTTAGAGACCTTTCGATAGAGAAGAGCAGGATTTTTATGAAATTATGTCTTTTTAATTCTTATTTTTGGACAAAGATCGTTTCATATACTCATGGTATTCGTGATAATTTATTTGCTCGAAAGGGACCGAAAAATGAAATACAAGATTACTGAAGACGAGATGATGTTGGAGTTTGCATCGTTGAATTGCAACGATAATTCTTCATTATTTTTTTATTTGACCCATTTTTTTTATTCAACAAAATGATCCAAAAAAATGATCCAGTATGATCCAAATCTGCAACGATGCAGATTTGGATCATACTTTTCGAAATCAGCGCTTCAAAAAATTGTTCAATGTGCATGAGTTCAAATTCAAAATGTATGAAAAGATCTTTTTCAATGTTGAATTGTGGCAGACTAGCCTGATTATTTTTCACGTCGTAAATCGTGAAATTGTATGACAATGATGCAAACTTCATCATCGTGATAAGCGAATTAGTCAGAATCTTTTCAGTTTATATATATTAGGTGTGTGAATTCATTTCTACATTTTTCTTTTCATACTTGCGGTTTATAAAAAAATAGACAAAGCCGTGTTTAATCCAGGTAATATCCCCCTTTGCTTTCTACAACCTTCTGCCACCGATCTGGTAGCATACAGATACCATCACGATAGAAGCTGGCTGGTTTCGAGGCGATAAAGTCATCGACGAATTTCCTAATATCTTCGACTTCTCGGAAGTGGCTCCCTCTTAAGCTGTGCGCCATTGACTGCAATAAGTGTGATAGTCGGATGGGGCCAAGTCCGGTGAATATGCCGGATGAGGAAGAACTTCCCAGCCCAGGTTTAAAATAGTTGTTTGGGTCGTACGAGCAACGTGAGGTCGAGCGTTGTCATGCAGGAGAATGACTTTTTGCCTTCCGTGTCCTGTGAATGGCCTTTTTTGCTCAATTGCTTCGCTTAAACGATTTAATTGGGCACTATATCGTTCTGCAGTGATCGTCTGACCCGGTTCTAGAAGTTCACAATAAAGAACACCCTTTATTTCCCACCAGATACACAAAAGCATTTTTTTGACGTTCATTTGCGGTTTGGGAGTTGATGTTGTTGGTTCTGCAGGGTCCACCCATGATTTTTTCCGCTTGGGATTCTCATAAAGGATCCATTTTTCATCCCCCGTCACGATTTTCCAGAGAATGTTCTTCCTTCGTTGTTTGCTAAGCAGCCAAAGACACGTGTTCATCCGTTGTCCGAGGTTATATTCGGTAAGTTCATGTGGGACCCTTTTCCTGAGCTTCTGAATTTTTCCCATCGCGTGTAACCTCTTGGTAACGGTTGATCGATCAATCCTAGTTGGGCTGCAAGTTCTTCTTGTGTCTGTGAAGAATCTTGGACCAGTAAAGTTTCCAAATCGTCGTCCGAAAATTTTTCAGGCTGTCCAGTACGTGCACGGTCACTGAGTTCGAAATCATTGTTTCTATAACGTTTAAAGCAATAATTGCATGTTTCGTATGACACAATACTCTTCCCGAACACAGAACAAATTGACTCCCACGCTTTGGTGGCACTTTTTCCTTGTTGGAATTCGTAAAGGATGCAATGGCGAATGTGCAGCTTATCGGTTGCTATTGTTCTTGCTACTTTGTTTTAAGGTTATGATGCTCGCCCAATAAATTCATACAGCGTCTTGAACAGGGCTATGTCAATACTTTAAAATCATAAAAGGATGTTGAAATATTTCAACTTGAAAGAGGATTTCCAGCCTGCTAGAAAAATCTGTAAAAGTTAATTCACACACCTAATATTTTTATTTTCGTTATACAAACTATTTTTTTCAGGTTAATATTGTAGATCTCTAAATATGTAACTTAAAAAATGGTTGACGGATTTTCGTGGTCAAAATCTGCCAAAAAAAATTAAAGTAAAACGAAATTATTCATTTTAAAGATGTTGTAGTTTGCATCGTTGGAATGCACCGATTTTTTTTTCTTCATTGATCAATTCTGTATTGTTATCATTATCCAAAGCCTTTTTGCGAATTGAAAAGATTAATTTCTGAAAAGAATACGTACAAACGTTTGAGTAATTTTCATAGTATAAATGGTCGAAAAAAAATTCATTTAAAAAATAATTGACAAGAATTCATTTTCGTTACATTCCAACGATGGAAACTTCAACGTAATTAATTTTCATTGCATTCCAATGATGCCATTTTTGATCTTATGAACTCTCGAGGCACCCGAGGAGTTCACGTTTCGACAATTATTTATCTCGGATGCAGGTATCTGTTGACGCTCAGCTTCAAATCGTCCGGAAGGCTTCTACACGCCCGAATGGATCACAGCGGTGGACTTTTTTCGCTGTGCAATCAGGGGGACAACGAGGGTTTCACGTCCGTGCCAGCGTTAATCGATCACTCGATGAGCTCGAGCCAATCGGCCGTGTTCTGTTACTCGAGACCCAAATATCCGGGCTATCCCTCGTTTCCTGTTCGACTAACGAAGCCCGTTAGTCGTTTCACTCAGGTACGAAGCTTGCAATATCTCTGTCGGTTCGTTATTCGACAGAACACGAGACTGGACAATATTCACAAGTTGCCTTTGCCAAAAACTATTAGAGGATACATAGAGGAGGCTCATTACTGATCGTTTGCTTCAACGTGACGATGTTGAACGAACTCTGATCGAGTTGATCACAATGCACCAATGGAATTACCACGGTTCTTTGCGTATTTTCAACCTGGCTTTGAAAAACTATACGAAGTTGCTCTCGTTATATACGAGGGGGGGGGAAAAGATATTCAGCTAGCGTTGAAGAATTTGTTACGAGTGTTGCTTATGCGGAGAAATCGGGTATAGTTGTTACGTTTTGTTTTCGCGGCGAGCAATGCCTCCGCTCTTCCGATTGGAAATTGGAAAAAGTAGTGATTGGTATTTGCGATAAGGTCGCAAGATCGCAACATTAACTTACGTGTTTATCCAAATCGTTGAGATTAAAGCTATTTGATAAAACGGCTAGAAATATATATGTGCACACACATACACATACACACACACACACACACACACACACACGCGCGCGCGCGCGCGCACACACACACACGCACACACACACACACACACACACACACATATATATATAACGAAATGGAGAATGTGATGACTATACGATTGTTGAAGATTTTTTTGTTCGTTTATAGCGTGGCGGAATAGTTGATCGTGAGAAAGAGACTTTATGTATTCTTTGTACATAACACTGTATCGGAAGTTAAAGCAGTTTTGATACCGTTTACTGTACACGGCTTAGGATCGTTCGCGAACTGTGCAAAAAAAGCAAAATTACGATACTAAGCCATACAATATCGAACTGTGCACTAATTTGATCCTTAGATTTGTACTAGATTCTTTTTTTTTGCGTTTTGTGAGACGAGAGATTGCCGTTCATTGAATTTGCGAGTTTTCTGCTCGAAGTCTCCTCTGAAGAAAGACAGATATTAAGAACGGTTGACGTGGGTTTGTCGTCTGAACTTGCTGCGCGCGTACACTTCATCGATAAGAATTTTTATATTTATTGCATATGGATATATATTTTGTACCGAAAACAAAATGGCTTTAAATCGGTCTTTGAATCGATCAAGTCCGATGTGAATTTTGGCTGTCCGATTTCAAGACAATAAAGAAAGAAAGACGACACAAAGGATTTTGAGGAGCATTCGTGTTGTGATAATAATTATGGAATAATGTTGCAAAGCGCTTTTCTTTTTGGTATCGAGAATATGATAGGTACGCTAAGTCCGCATTACAGACCGAAAATTTACTATTTTTTTTTTTTTATTATTATGACCACCCTCGAGAACGAGGAAAAACTATTTTTTGGCTCTTTTTCCGTTCTTCGATTTATAAATAGTGACTAAGGATTGTAAGTTTCCGTGGCTAAGTCGCCGATAATCGAAATTCTTGTTCACCTATTCCAGTTGAGTCCTAGTATATTTCGTGCCTGAAGGCAAGAAAAAAAATGAAAGAATTAATCAAAAGTGTTCATCGTCTCGGTATATACATTTTGGTTTTAAGACAAGCATCCCTACCGTTATGAAAGCGGCGCTCGCGGCCTCTGTAGCTCGATTAAGCGCTTTGTCCGGTGGTGGCAGGTCAGAAGTGACCGATATTACTCGATTTACCTGTACCGCGTCTTCGATTCTTCTCTCCATGAATTCCCACGTTTGTCTGTGATCCTTGCTGCTGTCCTGAAGAAGATAGAGCTCCGTTGCTTTGTAAATACCAGCGAGGACTATTCGCCTAGTGTACCAATTGAACTGCAAAGAAAAGAAGACTCGTTTACCGCATGTCGTTTCCAGCAAAAGCCAATAAATCTTGCCCAAGAAACGCTGGACGGTTATTTTCGTAATACGATCGAGGTAAGACGCTGTCGGTGCTGGATGTTATTTTTATGTGGACTCATTATTGGTGTTGGGGAAACATAATAGGGGAAGGTGGGGTCACAGTGTGTCACTTTTTTTCTAACGAATTTTTACTCTTACCAAAGTAGTCTGATTAGAAAAAAAAAGGTCACGACCGATTTCATAGACCTTTGAGAGTACAATAAAGCTACCATATTTTTGCAAAAAGATTAAAAAACCTAAAATAATGGGATGGAAAAAATTTGCGGATTGGCTCGTTGAACCCCACGGGTGTGGTACCCTGTGTCAGATAGGTGGGAACAGTGTGTCAAGTACTGCGAAACGTAGGGTACAACGAGCCGGTTGAAACTCATATTTTCTTAACATAGATAACAGATTTTCATACATCCCGATAATTTCACAACGGGTATTATTTGCCAGTAACATTGGGAGTCGACTCATTGTGCTCAACAACTCGATGACACATTGTTCCCCACACAATAGCCCCACAATATTTGACGTTTTCCCAGCAGGCGAAATTTTTTTTTTTCGAGGCTCAAATTAATTTTGTATTTTTAATAATTCTTTGTGAGCCGCTATTGACTTTCCTTTAGGCTAGCCGAAACTTAATATAAATCACGGTCCAACACAAAATGTTCGGATTTGACGAGCTATAAAAATCTGAGAAATGTGGTTGATAGTTGCCCGTGACACATTGCGCTTCTTCGGGGCGTCGTCACTTCTTTGTTTCCTCATTGAGAGTCGGCTCATTGTGCTCCACAACTCGGTGACACATTGTACCCCACTAGTAAAATATTTGATTATTGATGAAAATAACTATTAATTAAACTACGAATGCAAAAACACAAGTCACTGAGTGCATCATAAATAATTAAACTATCGATTAGGACCGAAAACCCGAGCCGCTACAGAAAGTGTCGTTATATTTTACGTTTTCCCGGCGAGCGAAATATTTTTTACCCAAGCCTCAAATCAATTTTTAATTTTTAATAATTCTTTGTGAGCTGTTATCGACTTTCTTTTATGCCTGAACAAATGAAATATAAATCACGGTCGAACCCATAGAATTTCGGAATTTACGCGCTACAAACTTCCGAAAAACCGCATGTGGTTCACAGTGCCCCGTGACACATTGTGCCTCACTCTCCCCTACATTCAAGAATCTATTTCTCAAAATTTTGTACGCATGGTCAACGTAATTTCGGTAATATTTAATTAAAACTCGGGAGAAAATTGTCAATATATGAAAACGACGCATCAGACGTAGTGACCACGCGACACATAGACATACACGTTTCCAATAGATGGATTCAGGTGTAATTCGCGTCCAAAAGATTTTTCTGGCTTGGACGAAACATTACGATTATTCAAGGAAAACTTAATTTTTTCATTGAAATAACGTCTAGGCATATGAGTTAATGCATTTTCTACTATACAGCCTTGTTCAACAGTATTAGGCACCCTGTAAGTTTTATATCCGGACAAAAAATTGAATATCTCGGCGAAAAAAAAATCGTAAATCCATTTACCAAACGGGGTTTTGAAGCGGACGAAGCCAGCTTCATTTTGCGTTTTTATTTTTGCGATCTTTGTACCCGGTACGTCATTTTGAAAATGCCGATTTTTCACGATTTTCGCACTTCGCAAAATCGCGTGCTGGACTTTAAAAAATAGTAATCTTACCATCAGGTGATGAGACCTTTGAAAAGGACACCGTGAGCTTTAGTTCCGTTTTTTTTAATTGCGATTTTTTTGCAGTTATCTAGTTTTTTCTTGAAAAAACGACAGGTTTCCGAAAAGCCGGCATCTTGCGGCGTAACTTGAACACTATGAGGTTTGCAATATTTGGTCTAAGGAGTAAAAAGTTGTATATTGTTATTTTGAAGTCACTAAATTTTTTTTAGATTTTTTTCCCCTAAATTTCTTTGTATGGCTCTTTTTGGTCGATAGTCGTCGATTTGTCTCGATTTAGACAAAGATGTTTTTCTTTCGCGGAGATATTCAATTTTTTGTCCGGATAAAAAACTCACAGGGTGCCTAATACTTTTGAGCAAGGCTATATAATTATTCGAAACCAGTTTACATAAAATTATCATGGTTACAAGTGAGAAAATTGATTTCACAATTCTTTTGGCAGTGACGATATCTACCATACATTCTTAACACTTTTTTTTACAAGCTTTTATTTAACTTGACTTGGTGTGAGATGGTGCGAGATGAAAACGGAAAATCGATATTTCACCTACTTCCCGACTAATTAGAGCTCTGAACTTTTGCAAACATGCATCTAAACAATGCATGATTCAACTTAAAATAAACAAATGAATAACAATAACGACTTTCTGTGAGATGCAAAACTGAAAATCGATATTTCACCCACTTCCCGACTACTTATAGCTCTGAAATTTTGCAAACATGCACTTAAGAGGTGCATGCAAAAACGGGTTCAATAGATAAAATGGGTTAAAAGGTAAGGTAGGATAGGTGGTGAGCCAACATCTATGATAGATGCCACCTATCACAGTTCTCCAAGATTTATCCTGACAATCAACCAATAATAATACCGGTTCGTTTGGAAGAATGAATGCCTCTGCAAAAATTTTACAGCTCTAGTAAAATCAATTAGACTAATAAAAAGTAGTTAAAAAAAATAATTTTTTTTTAACAAGTTACCGATATGTGACTATAAATAAAAACTTAGGGCGGTCAAAATTTAGACATATAATCTTTAATTTACATAAATCGATTAACATATCAACTGTATTTAATTTACTGTAAAACAACCTTAGATTTCTTAAATAAAAATCGGCAAACTGAGTATAAACGTGCGATAATAATTTCTCTAATTACTACTGTGCCAAATTCAATTTTAAATTTCAAATTCAAATCAAATTTAATAAACATTTAAAAAGTTGAGCGCCCCAAGCTTTTATTTATAGTCGCATATAGGTGACTTAAAAAAAATACTTTATACATTTTAGTACATCAAATAAAAGCTTGTTTAAAAAAAATCGATATTTATCCTTAACAGCCACATTGAGAGGCTCATAACTTTGTCAATTTTTTTTGCTAGTTCTTGAAACATCAATAAAAAGACTGAAAAAAAATGGATGGTGAAGATATTTATTGTTTTCGATTTTATCAAGCCCAAAATTTAGGTTGCTAGACTAAAATATCACCTTAAAAATAAATGTATCTCTATGGATTATCCGTACTATAAAAAACGGATTCCAGTACTGGGTAATTGTAGCGCAATATGTAGAGATTTATTATTTTATTTATGATAATTTTAGTATCGCCCAAATTTTCAGAAGCTTCCATCCAATTTTCATATTACAGCGCTTCATTTGTCTACTTCGGTATAATTGAAAAGTCGCAAGGATGGATTTTCTCGATGAGACTTACGTCGACGGACCGGTCGCCCGCGTAGTAACAAATGTCGTCGACGAGAGTGAGAATATTGGCGAGCGAGGTGGGAACGTTGGGTGGCAGAGCCATCAGGCCAAGTGCTTGCGGCCACGTTGACTTGTACGGTATGACCATTCTTAATCGTTTTTCCAGGGCGTCGCGTATTTGAGACTCCGGTGTTTTCTTCGTCGCTTCAGGACGGGCTCCGATCGCCAGTGCCTCGGCTTTCAGTATATTGTTGAGATCGGCGTTGCAACTCGTGTAAAAATGTTGCACCAATTCGGCTCCACCGTTCGGAAACATTCCGTGAATTATTCCCGGATAACCCACCGATTCGGCGCCTTTCGGGGGGCGAAGATCGTTTGAATGGCAGGAAGTCGAGGGAGAAGAAAAAAAAAAACGAACGCGGAAATTAAATCTATTTAACACTTTCCCAAGATGCAGTATAACATAACAAGCTTTTGCCCGTGACTTCGTCCGCGTGGACTTCAGGATTTGATCCAGAGAGGAGATAAATAAAAAAAGAAAAAAAGTAAAAAATAAAGAAGGGAGTCATATTTCTCAGGTACGGTGGTAAACAGATTGACTGAGGTAAGGGCTGGTAATTAATGAAAAAATAGTATAAAAGTGCCAACCTTCAACTCCAGTATTATACAATGTCATTGTTGACCACAGAACTATATAGCTTTGCAATATAGTTCTGTAGACAACATTGTATGATTTATGGTCTTCGGCGAGCACATTCAAGTTGTGGACACTCGATACTCTCGAACGGCCCACATATAGTTGACTATGCGAGACGCTAATCCTTTCTTCGTGCACCTCTATGCCCTTTAAGGGGCTATTCTACTGTGATGGCTCAAAAAAGAAGCTATTGTTGAATCATTTTTTTGTTTGTTTGAAAACTTGCATATTTCGGTACAAACTTTTTTTTCGCTTAAAGGTACACTCTTATAGAATATAAAATATAAATGTATATTTAGTTAACAATTTATAATCGTGTAAAGGCGTGAAAAAAAGTATGTCGCCGGCGTTGATGATTTGCGCTCTCCAGGTAATCCGAAACAAAAAATTTAAAAAGATTCTTCATCTGTATCAGTGTCGTTATCGCCCGACCTAGAATTATTTAAAAATATTAATTTTTACTTATACTTTCATCCGAATTATGACGAAAATAAAACGTATTTTTCGAACACTTTTGCAAAAAACGACGCCATTTTGTTATTTTGCAATATAAAATAATCATTCTAGTTCGGGCGATAGCGACACTCATACTGATTAATAATCTTTTTGAATTTTTTGTTTCAGGTTACCTGGAGAGCGCAAATCTCCGACGCCAACGACATAATTTTTTTTAATTGCCTTTACACGATTATGAATTGTCAAATAAATATACATTTATATGGCACAAAAAAATTGTTTTCTATTCTGTAAGAGTGTACCTGTAAGCGAAAAAAAAGTTTGTACCGAAATATGCAACAGTTTTCAAAAAAAATATTAAAAATAGCTTATTTTTTAAGCCATCACAGTAGAATAGCCTCTTAAGAAGCATATCTTCTGAATTTCATTGAGATGAAAGCAGAGAATTCGATTTTCCTATACAAACTTCAACACCTCGTTACACACGTTATTTGAGGTTGTTGAAAAAAAAATCCTAAAATATGCGTTATTATTATTTGTTTTGACGAATATTTATACCAAGTTTCGTGAAGTATTCGTTTCACGAACCCGAATATTTGACAATTAATTGATTTTCGTCTGCAATTAAATAAAAATACATCCCAATATACTGGTGAAATTTCCAGCCAAGTTACCGAACTTTTAATAAAAAAAATTACGCCTTTAATGATCGTCTAATTTATGCAACACTTTATGGAGATCTCATGCTGCCTACATTTCTATCTGATAATTGTTATACTAAATAACTCTAGATGTCTGATATAAAGTGCTCTAAGCATGTAAAAATTCCGAAGATTCCGCAACGACACTAAAAACAGGATGTCACCGAATGTTTAAAGAAAATAGTAATGATAAATCGTAACCGCGACTTCTCAGAGAACATGTAAAAATGTCTAAATCTACAAAATTTATGGGAAATTTTTCATTCCAATAATAATTGATTGTAACTTATCTTTATTAAGCGCCACTGTAATCTACTAATGATTTGAAAATGCCCTGGCTTATGCGCCCACAAAATACGGCCCTCTGCGAAAGGAATATCTTAAGGAACATATCTTCCAAATTTCATGTTTCCATCTTCAGCGGTTTAGGCTGTGCGTTGTCTATATGTCAGTCAGCCACGGAACTGTTTTATATATATGGGACATTCCATGCCAAATCGACCACTTTCCGGTCCGACCCCTTTCGATTTGGTTGAAACTTTAATATGTTATTGTTTTTATCTTAAAACGCTTGTATGATTTTTTTCAATTTTTTTTACACAATCACAAATACGTAGTGAATTAAAAAAAAATCGCCCGTTTTTTTTTTCAAATGCTCATAACTTTCTGAAAAATGGACCGATTAAGATCTTTTTTTTTTTTATTCTTCGTATTGAAATGTTCTTTATAAAAAAAATATTCGACAAATATTCAGAGTCAGCTTCGACATGATTGTTTAGTTTTTTGGAAAGAACGCGGTTTTTTCAAGAACGCCACTTTTGACTTTTTATTTTTTTTTGTAAAAAAAATATAAATTTAGCAATTTTTTCCGCTGGACCCATCATGGTAACATGTTTTTCTATTTTTTTTTTTAAATTGAAAAATGTTTATTTCTAACTTTTCCCAAAAATAGCTGTTTTCTATGTTGAAATAATTTTCAATGGTTAATCCTATGATACTCAGTACTTCGTATATAATATTAACTGACTTAAAGAGTTTTCCAATTACGTTAAATTATTTTTGAAGGATTATTTATTGGGTAATGAAGTAAATAGATATTCAATCCATTGTTTAATAGTAATTAATGATGAATTTATTCATCTCTGTAACGTTTGAATAATTTACATCATTTGTGATCTCTTGAATTAGAGAAATATTTAATAATAAGATCACCATTTGTGTTAAGTATCACACAGCGCAAATGCTGAGTTCTTGAAATGGTTTTGGTTTTCGAAAATCGATCACGGAGACCGTTCACAGCATTATTGTAGTCTTCCGACGATGAAAACAGCCAGTGCATATCAAACAAAAACGATTCAACTGGAAAGTTTTTTTAACATTGACAGATGCTTGTCGTTTAATATTTTATTGGCAAAACTAAATGAAATAATACTCTGCATTTTTTTGGAAAACCATGGAACTTATTAATGGACCTTATTACACCATAGGAAACAGCTATATGTGGAAAAAATTAAGAATTACATTTTTTTAATTTAGAAAAAAAATAGAAAGTAAAATCTTACCACGATGAGTCTGGCGGCAAAAAATGCTAAATTTATTTTTTTTTTACAAAAAAAAAAAATCAAAAATCAAAAGTTGCGTTCTTTGAAAAAATCGCCTTTTTTTAAACTAAAAAATCATGTCGAAGATGACTCATAATTTTTCAAATTTTTTTTTTTTCGTAAAGAACATTTTAAAAAGAAGAATAAAAACAAACTTAATTGATCCATTTTTTAGAAAGTTATGAGCATTTGAAAAAAAAAACGGGACAGACAAAAATTCAGAATGAATTTGTGATTATGTAGAAAAAATTGAAAAAAAATCGCACAAGCGTTTTAAGATGAAAACAATAACATATTAAAGTTTCAGCCAAATCGAAAGGGGTCGGGCCGGAAAGTGGTCGATTTGGCGTGGAATGCCCCATATATATAATATTCGTTAAACATTTGATAAACCGCCGAGTTGGAGTTTAATGTTAACAACATAAAAAAAAATGGATCACCTGCACTTATCGCTTGTTGACTCCAACCGTACTCATTTACGAAATTCAAGGACGCACTGAGAATCTTCTTCTTGATGTTCTTCTCGTAATCCTCGTCACTCTCTTTGCCCACGCTTCTGCCATCCGTGCCGGGACCATTTTCCTTGTTAGCTTCGATTCCGAGCAGTGCCCTGGAAGTCCACAAACTTCTAACACCTGAGAAAATCAAGATTCATGGCTCATAATTTAATTCCTAAGGAACAGTCGTATCGTTGCATAAGCAAATTACGTTTATTGGATACATTAGAACCGGATGTGACGTTTTAAACAGTATTCATTCATCCGTGCGTTATATCTTTCAAAAGAATTCGTAGCTTCTTCGGGCTGTTTCGACTTTTCATCTCGATGACGTTCATTGTTTTTCTACGAAAATTTGACCCTTATCGATTGGGAAAATCAATGCAAAGACGCGGATACCTTTAATTCGTGACGTTACTTTTCATATCACTTTGTACCAACAAAAAATAGGCATATGAAAAAAAATTACCGAACGATTATCGTAACAATGGATTTGATGAGAATCTTGTGAAGTGTAACAGAATCATTTATTTTCGTTGATCATACATTTTGTTTGTTTTCAAGTTTGGTGGGAACGATACACTTTTTAGGAACGCAAGGTGGATCGAATTTTCCTTGTGAATTTTCGGCGATGCACTCCTTCACTCTGTCGAGAATGCTCGCTATGACCTCAATCGCGTTCATTGCCTGACGACAAAACGTTATTTTCTCTTTCACCGGCATCATCGGTAGAGTTTGTCCTCCAACGGTGATGGTAACGTCGCAATCGTCGGATCGTTGCCGTCTACTTTTCTCAATCCTTTGAGCTTGTTTCTCGGTACTTTTAGCTTGTTTCTCTGTACTTTCAGCTTGTTTCTCTGTACTTTCAACCTCTTCCTCGGCCTTTTGAGCTTGTTGCTCAAGATTCTTGACCTTGAAGTGCCACTGATTCCGAGCTCTTTCGATGCCCTGGCCCAGTAGTACCAAATAATTGCTTCGTATGTCACCGATGATTTTCCATATACCGGTCTCGTCGTGACGATCCCTTATCACCAAGAATCTCACGAGATTGAGGGCGGCTATTATCTCGTCGGATATTTCGACAAGATCGGAGGACGCACCTTTCGGCAGGTGGCATATGCGTTTCATCAAACGCTCAAGTCTCTCACCCGAGAACTCATCCGATCCTGTCTCAAAGCAATGTATTATCGAGTTCTTTGCTATACTCGTTAGCAACGAGAGAATTCCCGAATGATTCGCCGTTTCGTAGAGATGCAGTAGGACAAGATAGCGCCCCCGATAATTGAATATATTCACGTAAGCGTGAAACATCTTTAGCGCGAACTTGCGATCTTCGTCGGAGTCGCAGTATATCATGACCCTGATGAGGCTCCCGAAAAGATCGTGATGCACAGGGATTTCCAGTACCTCGCGACTCACCGACTCTTCTTCCACCCGAGCTAAAACGGCCTTCACGATCTTCAATCCTTTTCTCACCGCCACGTACTCCGACTGATTGAGAAATACATTCGCCGCATAGAAAATACCCTGCATTAGATAACGGTAATTGTACACCTGAGGAATATTATTTAAACCCGTGCTCGTGTTGAAAACACAGTAGTAATAATTTGCCCATGCCAGGTCGGACACTCTGCTCGAGTTGCGCAGAAACATCGCCAGCGTGCTTTCTTCTTCTTCGTCCTCCTCCTCCTCCACTGTCCGCTTCTTCCGTCGCCACCGACTTCTATCGTCCGTTACGAAGTGATACTTGAAGAAATCTCCCGTTAATGCGGATACCTGCGCCAGAGCTTTGTCGAGCATGGCAGACTCCGTTATCTCCGTTTCGTGCCGCAGGTAACAAAACGGAGCGCCGAAGAGCGAAAGATGCAATAAGAGCAAGTGCTTCCTTGTTTTCGAATCGGCTGTTATGACCAGCGGCTCGAGAAAGGACACGATCGTGGCATAGTCGCGACACAGTCTAGCCGACGCGTCGTCATACATTCGTTCCTCAGTCTCCGTAGGCTTGACGTTCTCGGGACACGGAAGAGCATGCGCGTAACGCTCGATGCTCGAGGCGCACCAGTCTACGGAACGCTCAGGTCCCACGCGCAGAAGGGATGTACGCAGAGGCTCTAGGATACTTCTGAAAGTCGCTTCATCCTGGCAATCTTCTATACGTTCGATCAGCAGCAAAAGCGTCTCTTTGGGATTGCAGTCGCGAGCCAAAGCTCCCAGCAATCTTTTGCACGTCGCGAACAGTTCGGGTTTGTTTGTCGCATTGTCGGTGGTGAGACGCGAGGCTATCGCGGGCACGATTTCCCAGAGGCTCTTGGCCACGTCTCCGCGAGCAGACGCCTCGCGGAAGAGCTCCTCGGCATCCTCGATCTTGTCTTCGTCCAATAATTCGCCGAGCTTAATGACGAAGAGTTGACTCTTCAAGGCTTCCGCGTCGTGGTCATCGACGTCTGACATTTTGCCGGTACAATGATCGATCGCAATTGGGAAGGGCGAGTATGATTGTCACGTTCGGGAAAACGCACGCGATATTCTCACACAAAACTTTATTGACAATTCGTTTGTTTGGTTATGTCGAGATTCGGTGATACTACCTTGGATACACGCGAGTTCGCACGCGCGTTAGTTTTCGCATCAAGCAATTCGCGTACGAGATACTATATCACGAGTTTGCTTTGCCATTGAAATTAGCGGATTATTATAATCGCTTACCCCTAACCGTGAAACTCTTCCTCAGGAAGAGAAGAGTAGACGCGGCCATGACAACATTTACGCGCAGTCAGACAGCGATTTTTTGGCCAACGTAGTACTCGTACGTTGTCTCGCCGAAGAATTATTTTTGTTAATGTATCGATAAAGGAATTCGCTCCTTACCGACGTAGCAGACATTTAAATATAGCTTGAGGTCCCCGTGCATAATTACCGGATGTGGATAAGATAGGTAGCTTTAGGTTGCTGGATTTTCGCATAAATTTGCGATTAGAATAATGTCAAAAGGAAGATCAGTGTAAAGTTTCAGCTCGATCAGTGGTGTTCGCTTTTCGGAACTGTACCCTGAAATACGAAAGATTATTATTCCAATTAATAATATAATGCATGAATCCCCTGCCAATTATAGTTGAACGGCGTTGCTTATTTCGCAGAACGCGAATATTTTTTTAAACGAAAAATCGTCAGCAATATACGCTCTTTTGTAACTGCGGTCCTCTCCCCATTCAATTATGAAGATCGTCGTTAATGTTCGTGTGATTTTTCGAGTAATTACACCGTGAAAAATAATTACGTAACTATTTCTATATAAATTGCTACAATATTGCTTGTTTACACGGCGGAATAGCCAAGAGTGCAAATATCTTACAGAACTATACACGTACCCTGATTTGATCTTAGTAGTCGTCGTAGTGTTTCATGCAATATCAAAAAATGATATTCCGACAAGGCAGCCACTGTAAATACAATAAGTAATTACGATCACACGCGAAAAGGCTTGGCGTTATTTTTCGAACGAAAAAATTGTTTACGCGAGGACAATGGGCGAGTCGGACGATGAAAATTTCGTGACCTTTGGCAATGCTTTGGAACCGCTGGATGAGGGTTAGTCAAACAAAAATTCACTACATGGACGAAACTTTTCTTGAATTGAACCCGATAGCAACGTTTGACGATGGTTCAGTGTTCAGGGAAGTTTTGTTCTCGTAAAAAAATTCTGTCATCTCGAACTCGCGACTTCTAATTACGTACGATGTTTGCAAACGCTACATAACCTCAAAAATACTGGAAAAAAGCTTTGATATGACAAATACATGAACAATTGTCGATTTTCCCTCCATTATAGTATGTCGTACACGAAGTATTTTCTCAAATTTGTAGTGTCAAGTCTCGAAAATCGGTAGTTTTGGCCCTTTTGCGTTTTACGCGCACACCATAACCTCCAAATTGGAATAGCCTAGCCGAGCGTTAGTAGTACGTTTATCCAACTGTCTTTAGAATGTTTACCGCGAAAGAAGCCAATCACGGTCGAGGATCAGTACGCGCTGGATGCGCAGGGAAGGCGAAGATTCCATGGCGCCTTCACAGGCGGCTTCTCCGCCGGTTATTTCAACAGTGTCGGTACGAGAGACGGTTGGCGACCGCAACAGTTCAAATCGTCGCGGAACAACAAAGCCGGAGGTGTTGCGCAGCGACCCGAAGATTTTATGGATGACGAGGATACCGGCCAATTCGGAATAGCTCCAACCGGTATAAGAGCTAACAGCGATTTTGTTGATCACGGCAGAAGGGGTACGAAGCGAGAAAGACAGAAGCACAACGTCGACGGACCCATACCCGGGGTGCCTGTGTTGCAAGAATTGCTAAAGCCCGTCAAGTGAGTAACGTCTCTAGATAGTCATTGAGTAAATTATGCACTTAAGGATATACGGAATTTTATGGAAATAATGTTGTGGTGCTGAATATCCGATGGATCCTCACTTCGTTCGTTCTAGGCCTGCGTGCAAATTTCGTGAACGATCTGCTTGGTGGAGAGAATTGTAACAGTAATTCGCATGCCCTTTTAGAGTCCCTGCAGACGGCAGTCTTTTTGTCGGCCGATAGTTTAGTTGGGTTCTTAATCAGTATGAAGATGTATGCAAGTGCGCACATTATAACGATTTTGTATCAGCTGATAAATAAGTCCAATGGGCTACACGATTGCCTTCAAACTGAATTTTCGGCGAACTATCGGCTGACTGCTAAATCAGTATGGCACACTTGCCGATTGTCTAGTCGGCCGACTCAGCCGATAGCTACAATACACTCTGTCATTTTAATTCTAATAAAAGATAATAGTATTTGTGGTTTATCTTATCGTATCGTAACGCTCAATCTCTCCTCCACGGGTATAGAAAATTGAAAATTTGTATCCTCTTTTGCTATTGCTGACCCAATTCATTTGAAAAGTTTATTGAAGCTGGTTACGCTCATTCCATAAAAAGTGAATTCGTTTTTCGGGAAATCTAGTAATTTGGAATGCATTGTGTAAAACTTTCCTTGCAATAATCTATTACTGTAGATGGGATGCACCCAATACTTTTGGTTTCTCTTCTTGATTCTTCTCCTCCGTTGTATAAGAGCAATAATAACATTCCTGGATAATATTATATTGATTTTCATTACGTGATCGCTCTATTCAAGAGCAGCTTACAAACTAGCAAAATAATCGAGAGCAATCGGCCGATTGTTGGCTGGTTTGCGCACTGCGCACCAACCAGACTGTTTAGTTGGCCCAGGGTGCGCGCTAGCAGCCTAACCCAACTTATATATCGGCCGATAGAAAGTCTGCAGCCTGCTGGGACTCTTATCGGATGTTTTTTCACTTGTAGATATGATGAGAAAAAGCTTAGAGGGTCTGCATAAGCTTGGGGCCCCAAAAAAACATGTTGATCTCCAATATTTTTTTCTGGTGGGAGTATCGGGATGGCGAGGTCGGGATCAATCAATCAAACGAGCTTTATTTGCACAACTTTTTCCAAAATCGTAACTTTTCGCTCAAATATTAATTCGCTTAATTACTACACCTCGAATTCTTGTACCCGGTACTCTCCAACATTTCCCTCTTTTTCTTCATTTATTCCTTTATTCCATTAATTTTTCCTCCCCTTCCGCCTCATTCATCCGTCGCACACTTTCTCTATTTCCGTGAAAATTCACAAATCCCTGTTTTGTTTTCCCACCCAACATATAATTTCCCCTTTATTGCTACATAATCTACTCCTGCCATTTTCTGCTTTCTTCCTTGCTTTTCTTGTTACTAACTTCCCGCTTTTTTTTTTTTTTTACATATCAGGTGCTCCAACGTCTTATTCTGATCTTTACATATGTTGCACTTCCATTCCTTTTCCCCTCTCTTTCCTGCTTTTCCTATTTTGTCATATCTTAAGCTCGCCCACATTTCCTCGTCTCTTCCCTTTATTCCCTCCTCCGATCAGTATTTCCATGGCATATTATCATTCTCTATTATATATTTGTACTTCTCATTATACATTGATTTTCTTCTTTTTTTCCTTTTCCTTCCTTAAAAGTCGAGGTTATAATTATACACGAAATTAAACTTAGAACTCATGTATCATTTTTTTCATCTTCTAACTCATAACTGGAGCAGATACTCACCCCATGCGTTTCTTGTAGGCACTATCGCTCCATTGAACAGTAAAGAGAAACATCAGTACATGAATCTGTTTGTTTTACGATAACGTAGAGAACGGGGCAATGGAAATATGATTTTATTAAAATTTTATTAACGAAATACTTGTTTAAACGCCGACATAGGTAAAAAATCAGCGCGTTTTTTAAGCGAAAAATTCGATTTTTTTCTTTTCATTAACAGATCGTCAAATGTCGCACGACATTTTAAGGAGTTTCGGGACAAGTGACGAATTGCTTTCGTTCGATTCAAATTTGTACAGTAGATTCTTTGTTGGATACTGAATACAACCTCCAAATTTTCGATCGATCGTCTACACCGTTTCCATCAAATTTGAAATTCACAAAACACTTTTTAAGGTAGAGAGATGGCTACACTCATCGCCGATCGGCAGTTTCACGCACGAAATCGTGTGAAAAAATGCTAAGAATGTTATGAAAAACTGTGACACCACTCATAAGATTACGACAATCATGTCGTACACTGTTTATTAATTATTCATATTTTTGTAAATTAAAACCTCCCCCCTTATTCCTCCTAAAGCGGTTACGTGGGTTTCGAAGCCAAAATAAAAACATATTTTCTCTATTTAAAAAAAAATATAATATATAAATTATTTTATTCAAAATGTTAAGCATATAAAAGAGCGACACTTGAATAATATTTAAAAAACAATTCATCCAAAAATTTGAGAAATTCAGCCAGTGGGACCTGGTTTTCGGAGACCCCTCAAAAAAACGGTGTCCTCGTGGTGGTCAGGTCATGATAGTTTTATCTGAAATTCAAAAACCAATTTTGTTCTGTTAGTAGATAAGTATAGCTCGTGATTGAACGAAAGATTAAAAAAAAAAAAGAAATTTGAATTTTTGGCAGAGTTGTATGCAAAATAGTTTAATTTTTGGTACAATTTACACTACGTACGGCCTTGTAAAATTAGTTGTAATCGAAAAAAAAACACCTTCGTTCAATCACTAGTCAATGCTATTTTGAAGAAGTGTGCAAAATTTCAATAAGATCGGTGAATTAGTTTTTGAGAAATCGTGTCCACCGACTTCAAAAATAGTGTTTTGAGAAAAATGCGTATACCTGCGTCGCTCCCGGCCGGTCTTTCCCAACGGGGGGATTCCCAAAGGCTCTCGCCTAGACTTTTACTCCGATTGACTTAGAACTTTGGAAGAATATTCTAGATAATAAAAATGAAAAAAAAAATGGATTTTTTTACAATTTTCAAACCCACGTAACCCCTGAAGATAAGTTGTCCCTAAACTCCTTGAAGAAGGAACATTAAGTTTGGAAAAAAAAATAGTTTAATTACATTCCGCTCGAAAAGTATATTTATTGTGGCATATAAAAATGGGGAAAATATGGAATTTGTAAATACGGCAAAAGTGAACGGAAACGCAAGAAAAAAATGTCCGCGGGGGTTTTTCGGATATGCTTTACTTTGTTTATTGAGAAAATTGTATATAATTAATAATGATGATAAAAATGAGAAGATAAAGGATATTAAACAATCGTACATTCAAGTAAATCTACTGTTGCGCAAATGAAACAATGCACAGTTCTGTGCTCCTCGCAGGCGGCCCTTTGGCATCGTTGATAAAAAAACCTAAAGCTTGCGATCCATTGTTGTCTGACAGAATGCACAACCCGCCTCTTTTTTGGCCCAAATCTTGATGCGGTAGGTTTTTCTTCTTGCAAGATGTTACTAATGGAAACTTGCAATCCCCGCCTGAGATTCAGAATGAATAGCCTTGCTCGCAGATGAGGCTCGATGAGAGACTCGACGAAACTTTTTATGACGTTCCTCCGATTCATATTTTCAAGTGCCGTGTTGAAATTGTGGAGGATCGTCGCGTTAATTTTTTTTTTTCAAGTCAAATATAACATATATGGCTTTAGATAATGTATCGCGACTATTTACACTTAAATTACGTAATAATACGTAGAATATATTGCTTCTAGTAAAAAAATAAATAAAGTTTACTTACCGCCGCGAAACACCAACGGCAACTTTAGACTGGGGTGGATTCGTTTTATTTGTTCCCAAATGGCATGCGAAATCGTTAATATTTCATGTTAAGAATTAAATAATATCGTTAACAATTTGCTTGTCGGACTTTTTCATGTTCACACGAACTAACGATCTAACGGAAGATTACTACTGAATTGCTACTCAAGGATTACTCAGCTATCGCGTAATAATGGGACTGCTGAAACTTATTGAGGATATTTGCGAACAGGTATTACGACTCCGTGCAAAATTTCAAGTCATTCGTCTGCATGATTGTTGAGCAATTTATTATTGAAGTTAGGCTCTTATACACGGGAGACATAGCAAAAGCTATACGATAATTCTGATACGACTCTTGCAACATAATAAAAATTATGAAAATTGAATACAAATAGGCGGAAAAAATTCTTGACATATTTATGAATGATTTCAACGAAGAGTGAAGCGTTTTGTCTGCCTGGCTATAGAGATATTTTCGAAACAAAACCGAAAATTGTAGCTGATTTGCGGAAAACGATAAAGCGCGCTACGACACGTGGCATCGTTGCTGTCAAATCGGGCATCTTGAATAGACGCCACAATTTGAACCGTACAAAGTATTGCTTCCTCGTTACACATTTCTTACCGCGGTTCCATAAAGAGTATTTAAGGCCTTATATACGCGATTTTGCCGATTTTCAAAGGTACTTTTCTAGACGCGGTTAAAAAAAAATGACGCATATATTGACAACATTTTTTTTACAGATCATTTATGCACATGGTTAAGTATATGTAAAAAAAAAAATCAGAAATATTCCCAAATGGCGGCGATATAACATAATAAAGCAATGTATTTTTTTCGCGCGCGTTGATGGTGAAAGTTCTCGGCATCGATGTGGGTGTCTGAAAACAAAAATGAACATATTTATAATTGCATAATGAATGTATCTTCAGTGTGAACCAACAAAATTATTTTTAAAAAATTATTATAATAAAAATTCGAAACTTAAAGTTTTTGCTCAGGATCTTTGCGGGGCAGGCGGCAAGAGGGGAACGCGTATGCTTAAACTGTGCACCCTCTTTAAATTCGTCACACGATAATACATACTGAAAACCCGTAAAGTGGAATACCCCTAGTAAGAGGTCCTCCGGCGTCCCACCTTTGATTTCATCATTGCAATCCATTTCTCTAACGGTTGGAGGTATGCAGGAGTTGATTCAAAATAACGTCACGAGTAATCAGATTTGAAGTATTACGACAAGGTCGAACCGGCAGAGCCGGAACGTCTTTCTCAAAACCCCGTCGTTTTCTCCATTGTCGGGGCGTAAATAACGGATGGTGGATGCTGTTGCAGAGACACCGTAGGTGTGGCACTGTTGAAGAGAATGGGCTGGCGCCCTGGTCAAGGAATAGGTCCCCGAGTTACGAAGCGTGAGAAGATCAGGACGAGGCTAAAGAACGAAAACGTCAAGATCTACGGTTGTTCGTTGCCGAACGAGGCGGATAAGACCGAGGAGGCGGATTCCGAAGGTTCGGAGGACAACAACGAGGATATACTCTTCGCGCCGGACGACTACGAGCCGTTCATCTGCAACCCGAAGGACAATTACTTCGGCATCGGTTACGCGGGTCTCGACAGACGTCCGGTGCTCTCGGGACATGTGAATCTCTTTGAGGCCCCGACGTCGTTCAAGCTCCAGGAGAAGGACAGAAAATTGTCGATAAGGGGTCAGGCCTTCGGCGTGGGTGCGTTCGAGGCCGACGACGAGGATATTTATCAGCGAGACGATATGTCGCGTTACGATTTTTCTCTCGGACCCGAGAAAAAGGCCGAAAAGTCTCGTTGGTCCAGGAAGGAAAACGAGGCTGAAAGCTCTAAGGCAAATTATCCCGAAGGCTTCGCCCCGGCTGTCAAGAAACTCGAGAGAAAAAGGATCTTCGAGGCGCCCGAATTGCCAAGGGATTTTAAGCCCTTCCACGTGGTTCGAAAGAGCCGTTTTTATCCTCCGATCGAGACGCCACCGTGTCTCGAAAACGCGTCGAAAAAAGCCCCGGCTCGTACGAGCTTGAGCGCCGTCGACAGAGCGAGGATTCTCGGCGATTCGAACGTGCCTAATTCTCAAGGTCAGCGAAGTCTTGCCAGCACGGTGCACGGTATCGTCGATTCGAAAGACGTCAACGTTGCCGGTAACATTATCGCTCGTAGCTTGAATCTTCACGGTAGGGAACAAACCGAGGAGAGAAGATTGCAACAGTCGCGAAACAATTCGTCTTCCGCGGCGTGGATGGACAAGTTGAGTTCGAAGAGTTTCGTGAGCGGCGGAGTTGAGGGCAACGATCCCGATGCTTCCGGGTGTCTGAAAAACTTGCGGGACTTCAAATACGACTTAAGCACCAATCGGATGGCCAGACCGTTCCTCATGGATGCTGAGAAACAGACGAGATTTGAGAAATTCGTCGAACTCACGAGGAAAGGAGAGAAGGATAAGTTGGAGAGCATTCAGCCGCTCTCGATGACGGAATGGGAGAGACAACGCGAGAAGGATGAATTCGAGCAGGCGTGGAGGATCTTCGGTGGTTCGGAACTCGTTGTGAGAACAACGGATAGTTTGCCAAACGTCACAATGGATTCAAGCTTGAGCGGTAAATTCGTCGACGGCGGTACCGGCGTCCCGACGACTTCGCAATTCGAAAGCCTCGCCGAGCAAATGAAGAACGCCGCGAAGATGAAGCTCTATGGGAAATTAACGAGAATACAGGAAGTTTGGCAGCCCGCGAGTATCGTTTGCAAGAGATTCAACATTCCCGAGCCTCAAGGTGGATGCTATGCCAAGCCAGAGAAATCGTCCAAGAGTAAGAAATGTTCGATCTTCGATTCTCTCGAGTTCGGTACTGTCACCGAGAGATTCGAGGGTGCCTCGCGGCAACCACACGATGTTTCACACTCTGCGTATTCGCCGCGAGAAAAAGAGCCGTGTAACGAGGAGAATGAAATATCGTCGAGGCTCGCGGATCCTTCGGAGACTTTGTCGTTGTCGTCGAGCAAGTCGACTGTCAAGATGCGCAGCTTCGAGGCTTCTTACGAGAAAGTATTCGGTCGCGGTGCTCTTATCCCGACCAGCGAAACAGCGGCAAACGTCAATGAGGAGGCGAATATCGTTGCGGAGAAAGGAGAAAGTTCGAGGGTCGAGATCGAGGAAGCGACTGCGGAAGCGCCCATGTTAACTGACAAACCTGTTGACAAGAAGGATCTCTTTAAGGCGATATTTCTCAGCAGCAGCGAGGACGAGGACTCGGACAAGGGCGAAGACGAAGATGATAGCGAAACCGTTAAATCATTGCTGATCGGTAACACACCTAGTCAATTGAATTTACAGAGAAACACCTCGCCACCTAGAGGAATCTTCGCAAAGCTCGATCTCGATTGTCTCGCGAGACCTGGCACCAAACTCGTGGCTCTTTCGGCCGATGCAAAATCGACGATCTCCAATGAAAACACGAAGGACGAGGAATCGGACAAAACAACCGTAAGCAACGAAGCCGCAGTTGAAAACAACAAACACAAAGTCATTCCTGAAGAGGAAATCGAATTATTGCCACCGGATGTGTACGGCCCTGCACTTCCGGCGCGGATTATCAAGAGCGATGAAAATACCGTAACCAAGAACGAGGGCTCGTCCTCCAACGCGACGGAATTCACGAAACCGATTTTCCGAAGCGTCGTCGTTACGAGGAGAGACAACGACGGTGACAAGTCAAAGGGCAAGTGGGTCGAACGAGGACGGGCGAAAAAATCGAAAAAGGAGAAACATAAGCACAAACACAAGGAAAAAGAGCGCTCGAGGCACAGGCACAAATCCAAGAAGGACAAACGATGATTTCGCTATTGATGATGCCATGTAAATGGAACTGCGAATTATTCAATAAATAGATTGATAAATCTTTAAGATCTTTTTAATTGAGCGGGATTGTCGTTGTGGAAAGAAATATATATATATTTTTTAGTAGATTGTTAGTTCGTAGAAATCATTTTGGTTGTGCGATCCTTCAAATGAGTTTTGCGAAATCAGAACATATCTACATTAATTTTTTTTTTGCATCAGGAAAACAGGCGATTTATCTGATTCCCTCAAGTTCTGTAGGCTCGTTTTTAACATAAGATTTATCGATATATAGCTACTAGCTTACGCCCGCGGCTTCACCCACGGCTTCACCCGCGTAGAATTTGCCGCATAGAAACATCATTAGAAGTAGCACCCCGCATTAGGAGTTTTTGAAAAATACTAAACTATGCGTTTTATTATTTGTTTTGACGAATATTTATAACGAGTTTCAAGTTGATGAACGCAAGGAAAGTTTTCCATACAAACTTTTACACCCCATTTCACTCCCTTGAGAGTTGATTTTCGAAATATTTTTTAGTTCACATCATGAAAGAGGAGCTTAAAACGAGTTCAACGACCTATAACATAAGGTCATTGAAGCTCATAGAACGTACAGAAAAGCGATAATACTTACAGTTTCGGTAGTAAATAAAATTACTACGTTTATAGTAAGATAAACGCCTTTCTGCACTTTCTATGACCTTCATTGACCTTATGTTATAGGTCGTTGAACTCGTTTTAAGCTCCTTTATCATGATAAAGAGAAAAAAACATACCGATCCATTTTAAAAAAATGGAGTTGACCTTCAAATGTCCGAAGTACCTCCACCTGCAAAAAAAACTATTATCGCTATCGGATGGCCCCTTTCGTACTGCGCAATTTCATTTCAGCAAATATTTCTGTGAACCTTATAGTTTCGAAGATATCTAAGGTGCTAATAGTTATTGATCCACTCTGTATTAAAATGTGGTGATACATTTCGAAGTTAGGTTCGGGGTCTACGGAGGGCCTTCGCCCCCCTGTCCCCCGAGGGGCTCCATTCCCTCCATTCCCTCCACCCCCCCCCCCCCCCCCCCCCCGCGGCACACGCGATACACCTTCCAGATGCAACACACCTTTTGCGCGTGCTTGCACCCTCATGTATTTTACGATACAAAAGCTTGGGAAACATAGTGTTGTTATATAAATGCTCGTATAAATGCACAACCCACCCAGCATCAGGAACATTTGTGTAACCTTGACACATTTTTTTATGATAGGTTAGGTTATAAAAATATTAATATCTCGAAAAAATATGCGTATCTGCGCGGCCAGAGTGGTATTATTGCAAAGAGCAAGTCGAACCCTATCCAACACAACCCCCAAAACCCACCAAATCGGGGGGCCCGAATTCTAAAGCCAACCCAAGTGAAGCACTGCTCAGCAAGTGCGTGTCCCATCGATGCAAATAAGTGGTAATCGGACGGAGCCAAGTCTGGTAAGTAAGCGGCATGCGAAAGTATTTCCCATCTAAACGCCTCAATCATTTCCTCGACCAGTATTGCTGTGTGTGATAGTGCATTATCATGAAGTAAAATCACTTTGTGTTGCCTTTTTTGATATTCTGGTCGTTTTTCACGCAAAGCTTGATTCAAATCCATCATTTGTTGTCGGTAGCGTTCAGTATTAACAGTTTCGCCAGGTTTTAGCATCAAACAATGCTTGCAATTCGCTGTCTTCAACTTTTTCGGTGGCCTCCCACGTTCTTCGTGTCTCACGTCAAAATCGCCACTTTTGAATTTTTTAAACCACTCAAAGCACTGTGATTTACCAAGAGCATGCTCACCGTAAGCTTCGACAAGGATTCGATGCGATTCTGCAGCAGTTTTCTTCAAATGGTAACAGAAAATTAATGCTGTCCGCAAATCGTAATTTTCAGGCACAAAATTCGACATGTTCAACGCTATACGCCTCTGAAGCACGGTCTTACATACAGGTCTGGAAACTCCGTCGGATGGGGGGGATCGCTTACTGACGAAAATTTTTTAATGCACTGGCCGCTAGGAGCGCTGCTATCTTAAACGAGTTGCGGCGAAGTGTGGTACGGGGGCAGACGGAGGTATTGAAAAAGACAGAGCTAATCGCCGCAATACTCTGCATCTGCCTGTCTCCGTAACACCTCATTTCAATTATTGGTTCTGCAGTATATATATATATATATATATATATATTGGTGGTATATCTACCAATATAGCTATTTATAATGAATAAAATTAAGCGGTGAACCAACCCAACAAGCCGCCAAATCTAATTAAACCCCAAGCGTGGCTATAACTTCAATATTAGAAAACTGTCTTATTCATGTAAAGATAATCGTAGTCGCACGGATAGGGTGCTGAGCTACCGTTTTGAAGGAGCCGAGTTCGATCCCCGAAGCGTGGGCTTTTTTTTTGCATTTGCTTAGGTTTCTGGTTATGTATTAATTATTTATACACATTGTATTGTTTTTCTATGTCAATATTTTCTTTCTCTCAAATAAAAATATATATATATATATATATATATATATATATATATATATATATATTGGTGGTATATCTACCAATATAGCTAATTATAATGAATAAAATTAAGCGGTGAACCAACCCAACAAGCCGCCAAATCCAATTAAACCCCAAGCGTGGCTATAACTTCAATATTAGAAAACTGTCTTATTCATGTAAAGATAATCGTAGTCGCACGGATAGGGTGCTGAGCTACCGTTTTGAAGGAGCCGAGTTCGATCCCCGAAGAGTGGGCTTTTTTTTTGCATTTGCATAGGTTTCTGGTTATGTATTAATTATTTATACACATTGTATTGTTTTTGTATGTCATTATTTTCTTTCTCTCAAATAAAAATTCTAATTAATTTTTAAATAAATGTTTTTATTTTTTTATCGGTTTTTTTGTCGTTGGTAAAGGTTTCGAACTATGGGTAAATAACAAAATGATGAAATCATTTATACCACGTCGCATTTTATTATTACAAAACGCGAAATAACGAGTGCTTCGATAATTCAATTCTGCTTTCAGTTTTGCACCCCGGCACAACACAGATTCTCGGCATTTTTTCACTTTCGATAAGTCTATTGACTTATCGAAATAGCACAGGAAATCCATTAATGAGTCGCTTTTGTTTACAAAATTATTTTTGGTGGTTATGTTCAACTGGGGGCAAGATTTCAGCGCCGCGTAGTGTCAATTCTCAACGAATATTTTCGTCCGTAAGCGGCCTACCCCCACCATGCGAATTCTGGCAGAGTTTCCAGACCTGTATGTAAGACCGTGGTCCAGGGGCTGCTTTTTGATGAGAAAAATTTCTCAATTTTAGGGCTTTCTTTGACAACACGTTGGAGCTGATAAGAGGAATAATAAAAGGAAAGCAGTGCAAAAGGACCAAGCCAAGAGGATATTCTTTACAATAGAAACATTTATTCATAGAATCCGTTGTTGAGATACAACGACGTTTGATTCTGTATACTTTTGACCAACCCCTGAAAAAAGGGGCGTTTGCAGTGTCATCCGTGCGGGGAACTTGATCCCTCGTCGTTACTTTTGATTCGCTCGTCTTTCAATCGCTCGGACTTGTTTCCGCCTCGAATTGCGGAACGATATTCTTCCCCTTCTCGATTAATACCCCGCATACGGACAATAGTCCCAGCACGGACTACGGAATAAGTGCACACAAGACACAGACAGGTAGATTTCTTTTTTTTTTTCTCAAAGATCGGACGAATGAAAAATCCGCGAAGAGCTCCACCAAGTTTATCAAATCGACGATGAAATCCTGTACACACGGACATTTTTTGTTTCACATTCTTCTTTTTTTTATTTTTTATTATATCGATTGTCTTGACGCTCCGCGCGATTTTTCGGCCAACCCGCCTTTTGGTCGTTTCATGCGACGTACGCTCTTCGACGTTAGGGACAATTCTGAAGTTGTACAGGCATCGCAGAATCAACGCAAACTTTGTAATCGATCCGAAGATCGATCAACGGTATCTCGTTGATTTGATCAACGTTTCGGCTGGCCAAACAATGCCTTTTTCGTTCAACTCTGACGTTCGACGGCCACAATTGACGATTTGGTTGAATTCGTCACGCCAATTCTCGTCTACCATCGTTGCAGGAAGTGTTGAATTTTTTTTTTTTTGCCGATTTATGATTCTCCGGCATATCCGGAAAAATCCCATCCCCACTTTCACTGCACGATGTTTTCTTTGATTTTTTATTTCGTTCGTTCGTTCGTTGAAAGTAGAAAAGGATTTTTGTTCTCTCGTGACGGTATTACGCGGAAGAAACAAAAGTGAGTCTAAGAAATGAGCAATTGACGACGAAGTAGTTACAGGGTTGGTTGATGTGCAATATGCTCATCGGAGTTTGAGTGTTTTTCTTTTTCTTTCGTTTTCTTTTCTTTTTTTTTTGTTTTTTTTTCAACGAAGAATTTTCACTCGGCGAGAGAGAGAGAGAGAGAGAGAGAGAGAGAGAGAGACGGCGAGTGATTCGCAACGTCATAGAAACGACAGGATGAGCCTTTGAGCGTGCTGTCGAGCGGGTCTTCTCGTATAGTTGCGTCTTCCCTCGGAGACAGAGAACGGTAAATAAGTGGTTAGCGACGATACATGGTCAGACCTCGGTAACCCGCTGCACAGAATTTATATCCAGCGCACAGTTGCCCGTCGTGTCTGGGGATTCGTGAAATTCCTCCGACGGCCTTATGCCCGCTGCTCTCATCTCGTCCCGCACCTTTTCGACCTGAAAAAAAAGCAGAAAATACATTTTTTGTAACTTCTTGGACTATTTTTTTTTTTTTTGCGAAAATTAGTGTTCCGCAAATTATTCAAATGGTTCTCAGAATTATCGTTAGAGTTCTACAGACCAAATTCGCACGATAAGATTTCGGATGATAACGAAAGAAAGGAAAAATAGAAAAAAGAATTTTCGTCGCATTCCAACGATGCAAACTTCAACATCGTGAATATCGATGTAGATAAAAATAATTGTCGAATTGATAAGTATTAATTAAATGATTTATTTAAAATAGAATAGGGCGAAATGGGGTGTAAAAGTTTGTGTTAAAAAACATATGTTTTTTTGGCTGGATCGACTTGAAAAATGGCATAAATACAATACAATTAATAGGCAGTATTACGATGTCTATGGCCCCTAATTCTGACCACACAGTCTTCATATTTGACCCAAAATAGGACTTTTTTTTAAGAGTGGTAAAAATCGAAATTCCACCCTTAACGAGGTGAAACGAGGGTTTTAAAGTTTATATGAGACAACACATTTTTTGGTCAGATTTGTTTTAAACTTAGTATAAATACACTCCAATACAAATAATTAAACATGTATTTCAGCAATTTCCACAATGTAATCTTTAAAGGTGCGACTTTTTATTTTTATTTTAATGTTTTTCCTAAGGTACGCGCTGTTCGCATTTGTTACCTTATTTTTTCCTCCACTGTGAGACTGTTTCTTTCCTCCTTTCCCCCCCCCCCCCCCCCCCACCTTGCGGCCGCAGCCGACTTCCCCCTCTGTATCATATTCATCATGACATTTCTGTCATGGGTATAGGGAAACTGCGGAAAACCTATACCAATACAGCCGGTCATCAAGTTCGCCCCCCAGTCGTGGAACTAGTCTTATTTCGCCGCGAAATGCCGAAGAAAAACATTTCACGACGAAACACGTACGCGACTGGGATTCGAACTCGGGACCTTCCGGTCCGCAGGTTTAGTGATAAGCACGCTAACCACTAGACCATTGCACCGGTTTTTTAAGGTGCGACTTCCGTGGCGCCAAAATATGAAAGTGAATTTCGATAGAGTTTTTTTATGGGGAGAAAGATTCTGCTGGTTTTAAATCAATATTTAGATAAGTTTTTCGAGATATTTCTGCTATGCCGCCCTTATATCGATCAGCTCCCAAGGATTCTTGGATTTTTTCGATCCTCTAAATTTTTATCACAGGTGGGCAGCATACTGGTGTGGGTGCGAGGCACATCGGATGTGCGTGTGTAATCGTGGGGTGCGTGCGATACTGGTGTGGGTGACTCGTCAAAAAATACGTTTTCTGATACAAACGCTAACACTCCCGTTTAACTCCCTTAAAGATTAACTTTTCGAAATTGCTGAAATACATGTTTAATTATTTCTATTTTAGTGTAGGTATGCCAAGTTTTCAAGTAAATCTGACTAAAAATATGTTGTCTCATACAAACTTTAACACCTCCGTTTCATCCCCCTAAGCGTCGATTTTCGATTTTTACCACTCTTGAAAAAAACGTCTTATTTTTGGTCAAATATGAAGGCACATGCGCGGTCAGAATTAATGGCCACAGATATCGTAATATCCCCAATTAATGGAACACGGATTTCAATATTTTCCAAAATTTAACCCTCAAGGGGTTGCAAGGGGGCGGAAAAGTTTGTGTAGAAAACAATATTTTTTTGGTCGGCTTTGCTCGAAACTTGGCGTAAACACTCTGTAACGGAAATAATGAAACATGGACTTCAATATTCCCGAACATTCAACCGTTAGTGGAAATGGAAAATTTTGGCAATTTTGGAATGGAACATTCTCTATAAAAAATGACTTGAAAAATTGCATAATCTATCTATGTATCTATTTATCTATCTATATATATCTAAAAGGCAATGCCCTTACTGACTGACTGACTGACTGACTCATCATCGTCCAGCCTAAACCGCTAAATGTAGAAACGTGAAATTTGGAGGGCATGTTGATTTTATTATGTTATAATTTAAGAAGGGATTTATCGAAATTCAACTCCTAAGGGGAGAAGAGGGATGGGAAAGTTTGTATAGAAATGTAAAAAAATCTGATCGGATTTACTTGAAATTTGGTATTCGTGCTACTTGACACAATTAATGAAACACGTATTTCAGTATTTTTAAAAATTCAACCCCTAATGTGAGAAAGGGGGTGGCAAAGTTTGTATGGTTAAAGATAAAACATTTCTGTGACTGACTGACATATAGACAACGCACAGCCTAAACCGCTGAAGGTGAATACATGAAATTTGGAAGATATATTTCTCACAATGTGTAGAAGTGCATTAAGAAAGGATTTTTCGAAAATCAACACTAAGGTGAAATGGGATGTAAAAGTTTGTATGGAAAATTGTAGTCCTTGCGTGTATCAACTTGAAACTCGGTATAAATATTCTTCAAAACATTTTAATAAAACGCATATTTTAGGATTTTTTTAAACAACCCCTAATAAGGGGTGCAATTGTTAATGAAGTTGCTATGGGCCAAATTCCACGCGGGCGAAGCAGCGGGCGGAATCTAATTGATAATATTCATTAAGAAGATAAATTTTTATCGATTATTAAGATGACTACTTTTTTAATCAATGAATTTGATTCAGATAATACAATTAATCAAATATTATATTTTAAAAAATGACGAGAGTTTGTCGGGCTAGTCGTAAAAATTATAGATAGATTTATTGAACCATTCTTGCCTCTCGGGTTTAAGAATATTACATCAAATTACAGCAATTATGTAGTTCTCTCTTATACTACTCTTGAGTCGACATACAATCTTGTCTTTGTTTCGTATTAATCCCTTTTTCCAATTTCTACATTTCCATTATACCTTATCATCGTATATCATTTTTACCTCCTATTTTATCAATTCCGCACCTTTTCCTCTAACATTGTTACGCATTCACATGGTACAAGCTGCGTTTCCGATTTAGCAAATAATTTCGAGTTTTCTTTTCCTCTTCTACATAGTTTGCACGAATTTTCTTTATGTCCTTTATTTCCCTCCCTCCCTGCGTTTACACCTCATTCTTATCCTTTGTTCTTTATCATCTCTTTTTTCTCTTTACAACGGTCTTGGCTTCTTCCTGAGTTTCTTTGCTCCGCTGTTTCAACGTTTGTCATCTACTCCTCCAATCTTGTTTTCTCCCCTTTCTTTGCGCGTTCTACTCTTCTACGATTTTCAGCTTTTTCCCTCTTCTGCTATCGTTCTGTATCACTGCCATCCCTCTATTTTCATGTCCTTTTCGCCCCTTCTGCAACCAATCATCTGTTCTTTATTGTTATCTTTTTTGCTTTCCCAACTTGCCAGTTTAGCCTTTCACTTATATTTGTTAAGTTAAGTTTAAGTTTGCTTATACCCCATTCTATTAAATATTTTTCTTCCACCCATGTTCCTTTAAGGAGGGCAACCACTTTAGATGCTTCAAAAAATCAATTTTTTTAAATTTCATAAATCGTTAGCAACATATTTTAAGAATACACCTTGAAAATTTCAAACGATATTCGGATTGCTTCTAACGGTATGTATATAAACGATAAAGACCCTCCGCTCGACTCCCAAGCGCGCTCAGGTATCCACGAGCGCTCAGTTAGGTAGTTTGTTTGGGTTTGTTTGGGTTTTCATAACCCAAACAAACCCAAACTCGACCGTTTAGCGATTAGCTGCAAAACATCTCCATTCTGGGTACACAATAATCGAGGTAGCGGCATTTCTTGCTGCTATTTTATTCAATGAAGGAAATTCAGCCCTACTCATGGTTATGAATGAACTACAAATCGTAGTTGTCAGGCAGATCTACGGATATGCCGAGCAAATGGATCAGATGCGCGTGGCTCAGCAAAATAGAAAAAGTTTATTAGAGACAAAAGAAGCTCGAAAAGCTCGTAAAGAGGAAATGCGAGCTTCATATGAGTTGCATGAGAAAGAGGAAGGGCTGCTGTATAGTGCTGGAATCGCTGATTAATCGATAAGACATTTTATCATTTGATTAAATACTTTGAATTTTGTCGTTTGTGGAACTTTAAACGTGTTTTTCTCGAAACGACATTTTTACAATTTGCGGGAATCATAACTCAAAAACTAATTGATGGATCATATTCAAATTTGGAACACGTTTACATAATATGATTTATTAAAACATGAACCTAAAGTTGGAAAGATTAGATTGTTTAAAACATATTTATTTTTGCAAAATTCCGGGAATAAAAGCTAAAAATCGATCATTTTTTTTCAAACACGTTCCAACATTCAATTCGCGATTTTTTTTTTTTAAATTTAGGTTCATGTTCTTAAAAAACATCTCAAGAATGTATAAAAATTTGTTGGACTATTTCAGATGCGAATGGTGAGCTGCACAATTCCCGCAAATCGACAACGACGATGAGGACACGCCAAGGGACACAGCGGATTACACCTTAATTAATGCATGGACTAATTTGAAAAAATTACCAGAGATGTATGAAAATATGAATAAATTTTTGTCAGCGTTGCGAAAATTTCGGTTTTTTCCACAATTAAAAAAATCCAAAAAATCATCTAATTTTCGGTCTCCTAAAGTGATTGCCCGCCTTAATAATTATTATTGAGAATTCCTCCATGAAGTCTGGCGCGTCTCACTACCGCATCATCCCCGCTGTATTCCAGACAGTGTTGGGCAAAATTTAATTGCTAGGGCAACTAAAGATTAACAATTAATTAGTTGTTAATCACGACTATAACAATCAACAATGAATTAATTGTAATTGTAAAAACTCACGATTGACAATTAATTGATTGTTAATTGCTGTAGTCGCAATTAACAATTAATCAATTGCTAATCATGACTTTCCACAATTAGAAACTAATCAATTTTCAATCTTTTTTGTGTATTTGATTAAAAAGTAACAATTAAAACTAAATTAAGTAAGTTATTGAAATACGTATACGAGTATTACAATACAGTATACAAAACCCAAACAAACACATCGTATCTGATATCTGTAAAATTAAATAGGTTAATTGTTAGTCTTAATTGTTACTGAGAACAATTTAAAAACTTAATTGCAATTAACATAGATTAATCCAAATAAATGAATCGCAATTACTTTTTTAGTCAATTAATGAACTGATTGAAAATTCAATTGATTAACGCCCATTACTGATTCCAGATTCGCATCTGTCATTTCGTCGATACCCTTCCCTTCTTTCTTGAAAATTATATTATACTACCTTCCACCCCTTATTAGGGGTTGTTTTGAAAAATCCTGAAGTATGCGTTTTATTCTTTGTTCTGAAAAATATTTATATCGAGTTTTAAGTTAATACACGCAAGGAATGCAATTTTCCATACGAACTTTTACATCCCATTTCATCCCCTTAAGAGTGGATTTTCGAAAAATCCTTTCTCAGTGCAGCTCTAAACCTTCTAAGCAATATATATCTTCCATATTTCATGTTTCTTACTTCAGCGATTTAGGCTGTGCATTGTCGATATGCCAGTCAGTCATTCAGTCACACAACTGTTTTATATGTACAGATTATTATTATGTTTAATTAATTTAAAGATCATCCTTATAATACGTGAATTTTGAATTGAACATATTTGCAATAAAACAACAAAAAAAACTACTGAGGGTAAAGAGATAAATCTGCGTCCATTAAAATACCAACAGTACAATAGTCATAAAAGTATTATTTGTCAAATAAACATTAAAAGTATGAGATCTTTTTTTTTTTTTCAATTTTCCAGTAGCTACGTACTCCAATTCATAACCGTACTTGTCGAGATTTATAAACTTTCGTAGAGTGTCATAATTTTTAACGATTCTCTTTACTGTAGTTTCCTTGGGAAAAAATAAGCAATTTTTATTGAACAAAATACATAAAAAAAGTTTTCAAATTACGATTTTTTTTTTTCACTTCTCCGGAGGATTGTTCGAGTGCTGGAAAAGTTAAGAGTCTTCTTGACCGTGCAATGGTCGAACTCACCTCGCCGAGTACCCTGAGCAAATTGAGACCGGCAACTTTCTTCAAGTCAACGACGTTCCACTTGCCACTTCGCAAAAGTTCGGCGAAGAGTTCGGGATACCTGGAGACGTCCTCGAGGCCACGAGGAGTTCTGCAAACGGAGCGTGGCTTAGACAATTTTCGACAAACATTCGCCTTGAAATTGGCAAAAAATTATGTGTGCCTTGGAGGAAGGAAATTCTCTGGCAAAACATTGAAAGCAATTAAACAATGAAAAGCAATCGATTCTGTCGGTAAATTTACATTCCAGCAACTATTATTGACATTTGATTAATAATATTGGCTCGATAGCTGTAAGGGTAAAGTCTGAGCAGTTGTGGCGACTCGATGAAACGGAAATACCTTGCTAATAATTAGTAACAATTCATTATTATCATTAGGATCGTGATTCATTGTTTAAACAATGTGCACATAATTGCAATGTTTAGGGAACACTTTTATTTTTATTTATATTTAGTTACCCCATCATGCCCCCAGGGGGTACCCCATTTTGCTCGCAGTATGGGGCAAAATGGGGAGATCTCTCTTTATTTTTTGTTGTTAATTTTTATTTGCTATAATTATCACTCGAATGTTCATAATTTGACCAAATCTTGTGAGACTGATTATTGTAGATTGATTCAGAAATAAATACGATTATGTGACTTTAAAAACATAAGTTTTATTGAGCTTCAAACCTTAAATACCACATCTTGCCCCTCTCTCCCCTACGTATCTGTGATACTTTATTCGTATACAAAAAAATTAACCAGATATCTCAAAAAGTGTGGAAGTTACCGCGCTAAAAAAATATCTCCATGAAACTTGACCGATGAAAGTGTTTGACCGATTGTCACTAAGTTCATTTAGGACATACACTGCAGCCTCTCCGATCGGCGCCTCCATAAATGAAATCAGCCCCCACTAGATGCCGAATATCGATCGATCCCGCCACTGCGTCGATTAGAGAGGTTGCAGTGTACTTCCTATTGGCTCCGTGCGCCAACACGAGTGCTGCGTAGCGTTCGTATTTTTGTAGGCTCTATCAAAGCTCTGTGATAAATTATAAAAATTAAAATCACGCCTCAAATGCATTTAATTTGTTTGCATTAAATCAATTTGTCTGGCCAAGGACGGCAAGAAGTGTTTTCTTTCAGTAAAGTGAAAAAAAGTAAGTAAAATTTCCTTGAAATGTATATTTTGGTTTACTTGTAATTTCGTTATAAGACGAGAAAAATGAAGCTATACAATCGCTTTTATTAAAATTTAATAAGCATATATTATTGCTGTACCACTAATAATAAATAAAATTTTGTTTTCAGATTTATCACAATATTATGAATATTGTGATAAATTATAAAAATTAATATCACGCCTCAATCGCATTTAATTCGTTTGCATTAAATCGATTTGTCCAGTTAAAAACTGTAATAAGTGTTTCCTTTCAGTCAAGTAAAAAAAAAGACGGTAAAATTTCCTTAAGGAGGGAACTCCCTATAAAGGCTTAAAAAAATTCATTTTTTTTTATTGCCTAAATTTATAGTTTGAAACATGTAGAATACGATGCAGTTAGTGATTTTGGCAAATTCTCAAAAATTACATCCCTAGAACCTTTAAGCGTGACCCATCTCTGCTCCGTTTGGAGCCCTGCGCGCAGGTATAGGCATAATGTGGAGAGGCGGATGAGTCGTCTATTCAATAATAGCTGTTAGATGGGCAAAATGAGTATTACGAAGAAGCTGAAGGACTATTATATGATGCTGGAATAGCTGACTAGTCGGTACGTTACAGAATCATACGTTTTTTCCTTGTCGAAACTTTAAACGCGATTATCTCCAGACTTTTTTTTTCAGTGAGTTGAAAATCGGTGTACACGATTGCTCAAAAACTATTTTACCGTTCGAGTTCATATTTGGTACACGTTTTTACGATACTTATGTCCAATTGATGAATTTAAGACCGACTAAAAATTATCAAAAAAAACATGTTTTTGGCTGGGTCAAGTTTGAATTTTCGTCCGGAAAAATCAACTTTCTTGTTCTAAGATCTCCCCTTTAGCCAATTATCATTATTTTTCTAATATTATTAATTGATGCAGTGACCACATGTATATACTGATCAATTTTTTTGCGCAGACTGTTTCAGATAATCCTACGTGGTGCTGGAGTGTACACCGCATTCGGTCTCCATACCAGACAGCTTCACGGCGACTGGTTATATCTCCGCCATTTTTCACTTTTTTAAAACAACTAAAATCGTTTTAAAAACTAGAATTATGTAATAAAAAGTACCTATGACCCTGAAAAGATATATACATTCCTTATCCTCCAATAAAAATCATGAAAATTGACAAAGATTTTGCGTTCTATAAGGAGTGCCCGCCTTAAAATGTATATTTTTGTTTACTTGTAATTTTGTTATAAGACGAGAAAAATGAAGCTATATAATCGCTATTATTAAGGTTTAACAACACATATTGTTGCTGTGCCACTAAAAATAAATAAAAGTGTGTTTTCAGTCAGAAAAGAGCATAATTTAAAAAACTGGCGTTGAAAGTATAACTCTCAATATTAATTTCCAACCTCAAACTCAATCTAAGGGAAAACTGTTGGTATCTGCTAAACCCGTCAGGGACGTAGAAGAATTATGGATAAAACATGACCCCAATTTAATAGTTCAAGGTCGTGTCATAAGGCAAACCTTATAGTGCTTACTTTTTTTTTTCTAACTGCAGCTATCCATTTGTTGCATTGTTCTAACTTCCAATTTGCCGTGAGAAACCGATAAAATTTGCATTTATTATTTCCTTCGGTATGTTTGTAATTTATTACACAGCACCTGTCGTGGTCCATTTTTAATAAAACAATATTTAAAATTTGATTGCAATAATCTCGTACTGCGCTCATTCAGATTTTACAGATAAATAGCCGAGTTTATTGCAATTCTTTTTCTACTGCGGGCGCTGCGTTTCATTTCATTATCTCCACCCTATACTCTTTACGGAGTCAATAATGCACTACATTTGTAGAAAAATTAAGCAAGTTGTCTCAAAAACTGTTGAAGTTTTCGCGTGTATGTAAAAAGTTCCGTACGCATACAGACTTTTTTTCCTAAATGTAATTTTTCAACCTTCCAGAACATTGCGACTCATTTTCATGAAAGTCACGATTTTTTTCACATCAAATCTTCGTCTATGAGAAAGCAAAATTATTTCCACATTTGTTATCGGTTATTCCATAGCGTGTATTCAATACGACCATCAGCAAAATTTCAGCATAACTCTGGGGATCTACAAAGCTGTGATGGGCGGACCGATTCGATGAAATTATACGCGTCTCCAGTGGGTACAGGACCCTAAAAAGGGAATTTAATTTCTCATTCGCAGAATGGAAAATACCAGGTCGATATTGCATAATAAAAGTGTTCCCTCATCACTGTGAAATAGCATTTAAAAACTGGGAACGTACTTGTTGATACCGTCGAAATCGCCACCGACTCCAATGTGTTCCACTCCAATTAGTTTCCTAATGTGATAAATGTGCTCGGCAACGTCAGCCACGCTAGCATCTGGTCCGCATTTTACGAAATAATTGTAGAACGTCACCATCACCAGACCACCATTTGCAGCCTGTGTATGGGAAAACAAAATGCCAATAAAGTAACGCTTCAACGCAGAGCTGCGTTTTCACGTATCCGTTAGTAAGTAGGTTTTTATTGATAAATTGAACGCGGATCCAAATAGGTGGTTGACCAAATAGGTCATTGGGTCGAGGCATCATATTAATATAATAAAATTGTAAAATATATTAAAATAAAATTGTAAAATATAATAAATATGAAGAGAAATATTACAAAATAGGCATCATATTAATATAATAAATTTGTAGTATGTACTGGTAAATTTGTTTTTTTTTTCAGGTTCAAATTAAGGATTACCATACGATGCTGAGATTGGATGTATTATTTTTTAGAAATTTACTCTGCCTGAGTAAAATTGGCACGAAACCGGTTGAAGCTTTTTCTGAACCTTTGGTACGTGAAAATAAAACTCATCAGCATTGCAAAGGAAGCTCTTCAGGAAATGTTCAATATAAAACCGTTCCATTAGCTTTTATCATATGGCTCAATTTTTTTGTGATGTAATTATCAGTATGTATTGGTCTATATGAAGAATGTATTTCCAAGGTATTCCATTCGTCAACCCCAATATTTAACAATTAACTGGTTTCCGTCTACAACTGAGTAAAAATAGATCCCAGTTTGGGGGAAATTTGGGTAGATTCGTGCAAGGGGCACATACGTACAGTAGCCCATGTCTAGACTATCTATCCCGTTGACGCATTCATCTTTGCGTACGAGCCTCGCACTCATACGTACATTCAGCCCATGCGGAAATTGAGTTCGGGCTTTGATCGGGCCCATCTTAATTTTCCCTAACTTCATTAAGGCCCTAGTCTGGAAGCCTCACATGGGCCATCAGTGGCCGGTCACACTTTGCTACCGACGGCCATTGAAGGCAAAAAAACTAGGGCCTTTAAAATTGCCTCAACGGTGCCTCATCACAAATTATTGCAGCCATATGCGTACGTGCGTGTGTGTGCACTGTGAAAAACAAATGTGTTATTTCAATACATTTGAGGCTTAGAATTCTGACGCATATTTTGACACGTTTGATCCCGCGTTGTTCCAATGGACGCATTGCATGCGTGTTGGTTCGAGGCACCACAGCTCGTCTACTAAACGCATAGTTTAATTATTATATTTAGTCGATCTCGATAATTATTATGCCACAAATTCTTTAGTCAACCAACTTATACTGATTTGCCCCTATAATAGCAACGTCTAGTAGTATTGGGGAAATCGCTATTAGGGAATCTACAACTACACCCCTTAAATGCCTTTACTTGGTCTCCGTCCTTAGACCATAGTTTTAGTCAACCTACCTACCCTACTATACCCTAATAGGGGCCCAGTCCGGCTCTTTTACGGAAAACCCTACTATGGAATCCACCAATAATCCATTGAAGGCCCCGAATTATATTAGGTATACTCTGCCAATTAGCCGCACAGAAGTTCGCGGAGTGTGGCGGTATTGCGATCGCCGGTCTTATTGGGACAATTCGACAAGTGTTTTAGCACTACTTAAGGAAATTTTTCACGTAACTTGAAATTCGTCTATCTATTCCAATTTTTGCTTAAATATTGGGATGTTGAATGAGTACTCGCTGTTTTTTCGTGAAAATAAATGCTTCATTATTAAAAAAATAGTAATAAAACAAGTCACTAAAAGTATTGTCCATCGCAGGCCACTACTTTTTCCCATCTTTCTGGCAGCATTTCAATTCCGCGTCAGAAAAACGATACGTCTTTTGAGGCTATCCAAGAGTCGACCCAGTTTTTGGCATCTTCATTAGAATGAAAGTGCTGCACAGCCATGCCATGTGCCATCGATCGGAACAAGTGATAATCGGAAGGGGCAATGTCTGGTGAATACGGCGGGTGGGGTAGGACTTTCCATTAAAGCGTTTGCAAGTAGATTTTCACCAGTTTTGCAACATGTGGCCGAGCGTTGTCATGCTGCAAAATCACTTTGTCGTGTCTCTGCTCGTATAGCAGCCGTTTTTTCTTCAATGCTGGCGCCTCAAACGTATCAATTGTCGTCGACAGCGATTTCCCGTGATGGTTTCGTTCGGTTTGAGCAGTTCATAATAAACTACACCCAGTTTATCCCACCAAATGCAGAGCAGAAGTTTGGAACTATGGATATCCGGCTTTGCCGACGATGTTGATGCATGGCCGGGCTTACTCCACGATTTTCTATGCTTAGGGTTATCGTAGTGTATCCGTTTTTCATCGCCAGTCGCGACACGATGCAAAAAATTCTTTCCCTTTCTGCCGTTGAAGCAGCTGTTCATACGTGAAAAGACGTCGTTCGACGTTACTCGGCTACAACTCGTACGGCACCCAATGTCCTTGCTTTTAACTAATTTCTAATGCTTTCAAACGTTTTGAAACTGTTGTGTAATCCACTCCTAATGATTCGCAAGTTCAGCCAGCGTATGACATGAGTCTCCATGAAGTAGTGCCTCCAATTCTTTGTCTTAAAACTTTTTCGGTGTGCTAGAGCGTTCTTTATCTTCAACATCAAAACCATTACTTTTGAAGCGTCTAAACTAATGTCTGTATGTTGTTGTTTCCAACAGAGTATGGTTGCCGTAAGTCTCAACAAGAATTCTGCATGCTTCTGCTGCAGATTTTTCTTTTATTTTAGTGAAGTTCCCCGCAAATACACCTTTTTGGCACGAAATTTGACATGTTTAAGGCGGGATCCTGAATTAGCCGGTTCGAAAAATCGATATTTTGAGGAATTTTTTTCGGGTAAAAAAAAAAGCAAGTTTAGCGAAATTTTCAGATTATTTTATTACATGTCTGAACATAAGAAAAGAATTTTTTTTAAAGAAAAATATCAACAGGCAACCGATTTTTATGCACATTCGTGCCACCGCTGTTTCCATGCGGCGTGACAAATGGAGCTCGTAATTTTCATCTGAAACAAAAAAACCAAAAACCATTTTAATTGTGACATATTTTTCTTCTATATGAACTAAAAAAACGAAAAAAATTTTGAAATTTGAATGTTTTTTCGGGTTTGAAGTAGAAAATGTGCTTTTTGTGAAAAAAAAAATTATTTCAACTTGCTAAAAAAATTGCTAAGAATTTTTTTTTCGACAATGTTTTTAGTTCAAATAGAAAAGAAAACGATACTGAAGCGAACAAGCTTTGGTTTGTTTCGATTGGACTTCTAGTTTTTTTGTAATCAGATACGCCAAATTAGAAAAATCGTAAAAACGAAATCTCGAGAAAACGGGCGCCTTAACTGCCCGAGCGCCCGTATACCTGCTCGACACTCCACTACGTTCAGTGCTGTATCTTTGGAAATATTTCGAATTGGGCTATAAAACTTTGTCTCGACATTCTTAGATACATCAGGAATAGATTTAAACAATAAAAAAAAATCGATTTTTTGGACCTTCTAATTCAGGATCCGGCCTTAACACTATGAAACAAAAAGTTGTTTACACTTCAGTGAAATGATATACTCTGAATTTGAATTTGCTTATAGTACTTGTTCATAGATGCGTTACCATCTTATGCATGCAGTTCTGGTAACGCCATTTGTTGGAAAACAGCGAGAACTTATTCAACGTCCCAATATGTAAATAATTCATTATAGTTAATGGACATTCATTAGTTTATTGTTTTTTTCGTCTGTTATGAGTCGTCGTTTATGGATTTTTCTAAATAAAAAAAAATTTTAACAAAAACTCGTGGTTCGTTTGCTTTGGCGCACATCCGTACAGATAAGTATGAGGCCCATTCGTACAGTACGAATTTAGCCCATGCCTGTATTTCAAAATTTCAAAGATCATATACTGCCAAATTAAAATTTCCACGTAGGATATAGGAGGGCATGTGCGTTGATGGAATGCTGTGGCAGTTATAAGGCAAGCCCCAACAGGGCCTTATTCGGGCAAGCCCCAACAGGGCCTTATTCGGGCAAGCCCCAACAGGGCCTTATTCGGGCAAGCCCCAACAGGGCCTTATTCGGGCAAGCCCCAACAGGGCCTTATTCGGGCAAGCCCCAACAGGGCTTTATTAGGGCAAGCCGTAGTAGGGCCATATTAGTATTTCCGGATATACGGAAGGAAAAAAGGCACCCTGATCAGGACACAGTCAGTGTTGGGTAAAATCTAATTGCTAGGGTAACTAAAGATTAACAATTAATCAATTGTTAAACACGCCTATAACAATTAACTACTTGTAATTGTGAAAACTCAAGATTAACAATTAATTAATTGTTAATTGCTGTAGTTGCAATTAACAATTAATCAATTGTTAATCGTGACTTTCCACAATTAGAAACTAATCAATTTTCAATCGTTTTAGTGTATTTGGTTAAAAACTAACAATTAAAATTGATTATTGTATAGGGGGCTACGTAAGTCTACAAAACCCAAACAAACACGTCGTAAGTGATATCTGTAAAGTAAAATAGGTTAATTATTAGTTTTAATTGCACAATAAAAAAAGTTAATTGCAATTGTTTCAATTGCGAGTTGAAATTAACATATATTAATCCAAATTAATTAATTGTATTGTTAACTATTAATTGCAACATGCAATTAATAATTAATTGCAATTACTTTTTTAGTAAATTAATGAACTGATAGAAAATTTAATTGATTAACGGCCAACACTAGCCGTAGTAAGGTAGTCTTCTTACACCCGTATTACGGTTCCCCTGATCCGGTGGACATCGATCACCGATCAGGCGGGCATTCCAGACCCCAGCATGATAGCGGCCTGAACAGTGTTTCGGCTGCCGGATCAAAATTTATAGTTGGGCGCCTCAACCCTTTTTTTTTCACGGCCATATTTAGAAGCCCATAACTTCGTCGTTTTTTATTGTTTTTTGCATAACATTTTTTTTGTACGTTCTTTAAACATCAATAAACATACTAAAAAATGGATACTAAAAATATTTTTTCTTTTCTTTTTATCAAGCCCGAAAAAACGCCTGAAAATTTGGACACTGCACTAGAATACTGTCTTAAGGTAGTCGTCTTGCCGCAGTCACGTTGAAAAGTTTATTCACTGCTCAATCGATGAAAGTTTCAAAATATTACGAAATATCCTTATAATGTAGGTTGTACATCTTATCGAGATGTAAAAAACTTATAAAGTAATGATGAAAACTTCTAATATAATGTTTACCTAACTCTCACTTTTCGGACGGTCAGAATTCATGTTTTTTTTTACCCACTTCGTCAAATGTTCCTCTATAATTGAGAATTAAAAGAAAAAAATCTGTAAAAAAAAAGTTTCGAAGTTATTGCGTGAAATGTAAAATTTTCCACTGCTCCCCACAAGAACACGTGTAAAACCATGAAATATTTGATTGCCAATATCTCGAAAACGGAACAGTGAATCCTTTTGAAATTTTCCAGGTAATTATTTATTAGTGTCCTGAATGAGTCCTCAAAATTAAAAAAAAAAAATCTAAACAAAAACGTCTTGGCGAGACTACTACCTTAAGGCCTTAGGCCACTCTAGAGCCCAAAAAAGGACATATTTTCTGATTTTTTTCAGCCAAACCTTAAAATAAATCGGAATTACAAAATAAACGTTTAATTCTACACGTAATTGACTATATAAAATTATTTTTCCACAGCGATACATGTCAAAACGGCGACTGTGCAGCATTTTTCCGATGACGCCTTTATTTTTTGAAGGTCAACGGCTGGACCAAACAGCTCCTATTATTTTTGGGTTATTATGAGACACTAAAGTTTTTTCGATTATATATAAGAATAGGTATAGAAGTACGTAGGATTCTTTTGATTCATTGTTTTTTGTCAAAATGGCGCATTTCTAAAACAAAAAGTATAAAATGCCATGAGAAAGTCGTCAGAAAATTGTTTATAAAAAAGGAACTATGCAATATAATAAAAAAATCCTACGTAGTGTCTCAGAAAAAATAATTCTAAATATACAGTTAAAATTTCACGTGAATCGGTTGAAGTTTGTTTGAGTTATGGTCGACTTGAAAGATGTAGTTTCGAGATCAACGCGTTTAAAGTTAGAAACTGACGCCATGAATCAAGAGAGGTTGCGCTAGAATTCGAAAATCGAGTACTTAGAGATTTTTCACACCCATAATCTTTTGGCGTATAATTTTATAGGTACGAAGGTACATTTTTAACAAAACAAAAAAATCGATTTTTGGAGAATCCTAGATTGGCCCAAGGCCTTAACACGATATGGCGATAAAATCCATTTGCGACATCCACACGAATCAAATTTCCAACACATGCGAGTGCCGCCGCGAGCAACAGCTAGAAAAACGTCAAGAGTGGAGAAAAATCGTTTCATGGATTACAATTGCACGATGAAAAGTTTTCGATGGGGTAGAGGGCTACACGAATCGTAAAGAGTGGTTGACATAAAAATACTGGGCTTCTTTGATAGAGAATAACAAAGGACATGAGCACAGAGAGAAGCTCCAGACTTTTCCTCACGTTTCAACGACTCGTTACTGCTCCCACTTTTTTTCTCCAGTAAACGGTAATATTTCACGACTCCGTGTTCCTTTCGTTTTCAACATAACACCATAAAAAAGAAGTCACAACTAGAGTCGTGACTACTATGCAGTGAGTAAAAATCTCGTGGTATAAAATCGACCACACTAGTGACATTCTCACTGTACTTTTTTTGTTGTCAATTTTCAACCTTTCTCGTTTAGTGCTGCGCGAGATTGTATAACTTTTTCCCACTGTTTTACGTCTTCGCCCTTTTTTTTAATAATATAATTTATTATATCAGTCGCCAACGTTCGAACATTATAAAACTCACCGGCTTCACGAGAAATTTAACCGCGTCACATATTTTTTTTTTAAATTCTTCTGCTTCTTCATAAAAAAAGTTTTGTTCTAAAGTCGAATCCGCCATACAGTCGAACTACGTGCTACAAAAGCTGCGGGGGGGGGGGGGGGGGGGTTAAGAGCTGGTACACGTTTATTGGCGTACGTTGTTTCCTTACAATTTTTTGCATTAGAGACTCCCTTTCGCTTTGTATATATTCCTGGGAGGGTGCTGCCTTTCGGAGGTCTTGCTTGGAGGTGGTCTCATGAATATCCCTGAGAGGGTTGAACGTTAGTTCTTTGTGTGTGTATCCCTGAATATCCTTGAGAGGTAAAAATGGTGAGCAGGCATTTTATTATTATACCGTTTGTCAGTGTGCATGTTTAATATTTAAGGTTGTTATGGGGCTAGGTCAAAATGTTACCACCGAGTAACATTACTGATCATCCTGTGCAGTTTGGATACGATCGACATATCGATTTTCATTGGCATAGTCTGGGAGGGGCAGGGCCCTCCTCCCCTAGAAAAAAATCGATCCAAAACAATTAAAGTCAAGTAATCGATTAATTTTATTTACGTTTCACCTGTCATATCCGGAAGGGATGAGAGCATAATTATTTGTTTCCGTCTTTGTGGCCTACGCCTAGCGCAATAGCACGAAATGAGGGTAAAAAGGGGTAGTGTGCGCTAAGGAATGAAATTGAGGGATTTACGCGATAATTCAATATTACACGGAGATAATTAAATGTTAAAAATTACCGTGCAGTAACGATAACCAGATGACAACCCTGAAACTTCGCTTATTATTACTGAGTAAAACACAGATTTTCACGAAAATAAAATAACATTTCTTCTTCAGATAGAAAATTTTACCAGATTTTCTAGTAAATTTTGATGTGTAAGAACATACGCAAAACTTAAATTTAAAACATATATAATATCAGCGAAATTTTACTGTGCAATTTATTATTTTATGCCTTTCAACAATGTCTATAAAAGAGTATCGTCTTTATAACAGTTATTTTAAGATTTATTATAAAATTTAATGAGTGTTATAGGAAAATGTATTGTGCTCTCGGTAAAAATTATCGTGCGCGCTACCCTTCTTGTATAGTAAAATTTTAGCTACGTATTTGAAATTTTCTGTAACGTGAGTTAAAAAAAACTTGTCGCATACGAATTATTATGCTTTTCTCACTTGTCACCACATTGAAATATATCACGGTAATTTTTACCGTGAAATTCACGACATAAATTACTTTTTACTTCTCTCCGTGTATGAAATGATTCGTCAGATTCGTGGTCAAATGACTCGTGTTTTATTAGAATTAACCAATCTGGTTAATCCTTTTAATTTGGGAATACATAGAAATGGAGGAAAAATATATATAAATAGCTCGTTTACAATGATCGGTGGTGCGATGTACGATCGTTCGCAGGAGTGTCAGTGGTCGGTCGTAGAGATTAGGGCCCTTCGCTGGTGGGCCAGGTACGCTCGGTGTTATAATAGGTGGTGGCACGTACACAAAAATTACGATGACGCGGACTGTCTTTGATTCGAATTGACGGAAACTGATATCTGCATTTGATGAGTTCTGTCTGGAGAGTAGATGTTAGAGAACTGACTTTGATGGCAACTGTCGGGAGACAGTTGAGTCGTTGAAGGATGTTGGTCGACTAACTTTTCTTGCGTCCTCTGGATCTTCCTGCTCCGCATTTGATTTTTGGGTGGAGTAGGAGAAAAAGGGAGTTTTCGTTTTTTAACTCTCTTTTAGGCAATCGGAGCGGGCGACGTGGGAGACTGTTCTTTGTATCTTGGAGTCAGGGCGCATGAAATTAATTACGAATAGACCAATCGGCATGAGTCTATTCCGTGCGAGTTTTTCGTTAGAAAAGCGCATTGGGTCGTGTTTGTTTATCTAAAGTTTAGGGCCTGGCGCCGAATTGCCTCGCGATAATGCAGCTGCTACCCGAGCAGAAATTTGTTCAGGGTGAAATCCGGACCGGATCAGGCTGCCACAATAGCAAATCCGGGCCGGATCAGGCAAATTTAGTCCGGCCCTGATCAGGGATGTAACGCTTTTGCAAATTCAGGTCCGGATCAGGCACCTTATCAGGCTCTGATCAGGCGCTTTATCAGGCCCGGATCAGGCACCTTACCAGGCTCGGATTAGGCACTATATCTGGCTCGGATCAAGCAACTTATCTGGCCCGGATCAGGTGCCTCATCCTGCCTGAGACATGCGTGTCATCTGGCTCAATCATTTGATTAATTTTTTGTTTAAAAATAGATCAACATTTATTAAATTATTATCGCAGTTACACGTTATCAAGTTTACTAACGTTATTAAAAATATGAAACATATGAAAACATTTTTTTTAAGTTTAAGTTTTTATTTTACTTGACTTGATCGTTTAGTTTTTGTTCCGGTTTTGGCGATGACCGTCCCAATCTTTCCGGCCCAATCTGTCCGGCGCAAATCATGCGTGCCTGATCAGGGCGCCTTATTGATACCTGATAAGGCTTCTATCCGGCGCAAATCAGGCGTGCCTGATCAGGGCGCCTTATTGATCCCTGCTCAGGCCCCTGTCTGGCACAAATCAGGCCTGCCTGATCAGGGCGCCTCATTGATCCCTGCTCAGGCCCCTGTCCGGCGCAAATCATGCGTGCCTGATCAGGGCGCCTTATTGATCCCTGATCCGGCCCTGATGGATCCTCAGGCAGCCTGATTAGATTTCTGCTCGGGTATGCGCCTCGTAGCCCTTCCACGTGCATTTGGTTTTCGTCGCGGCCCGGTTTTATGACCGGTTCGAGTGGAGTTTTCCGGCGGTCTTGGCCTATCCTTGGTTCCCACACGGATTGAAAATCGGGACTGCGCTAAAGGGTCCGTTGATGGGTAATCTCCGAATCATTGGAATCGCAGTTATACAAATTCTTGTTTTACAACTTTTCGGAGAAGTTGTGCCTAAAACTGTGTTCTCGTCGAATTCGAGTGGATAAGGCGGATCGGATGAAAAGTATGCGCGACGCTTGCTTATTATTGATAGGTTACATTTTGGCTGTGGTCCGTCTACGCCTAAGAAAATACAAGGATGCGTCGAAAAATGAGAATGCCATATTAGTTTAATGGTTATTCACGATTTCCATGGGAAATCGCGTAGGCCAGCGTTTTCGCCGGATTTCAACAAAGTAGGAGAGAGAAAAAGAAGTATTTTATGCGCTTTTGCTTGCGACGTGACACACCCAAGCAGGCATATAAAGAAATACGTTGATCAAACTTGAACTATTGCCTTCATTGTAATTGCGAAATTTGTATAAAAAGTTACTATTTCATTACTTAAATTAAATAGATATACAATTTTCACAATCAAGGAGCTACGACTACGTCCTCGGGGTCAACAAAGAAACAAAATTTATGTTGTTCGATGGGTGTTCTGATTTATGTTAAGGCCTTATATACGCGAAAAATTTCAAACTTTTTCATTTTTTAAAATTTTTGATTCCATTAGCCTGAACGGTTAGGAATATTTTAAGCTTTACAGAATTGAAAAATTCCATTATGCTATTAAATAAGGTAAGATTGCATTTATAATAGATACCGCGCGGCTCGCCCGACCGCCAACTTCAAAGCCGTTTTTCCACGATTCACTTTTTTGAACCTTGTGAAAGTTCTAACTCTTGAACCAAGGTTCAGATCGCTTTGAAATTTTTACAACATATTCTTAGTATCATCACCTATCGTGTGAACCACAGAAACAAACATTTCAATGACACAAAAAAATATTAAAAATAAAATACCGACATAAAATTGAGTAAAAAAATTTTAAGTTTCGAATTTTTATTATAATAATTTTTTTTTATAATATTGTTGGTTCACACTGAAGATACATTCATTATGCAATTATAAATATGTTCATTTTTTTTTCAGATACCTACATCGATGCCGAGAACTTTCACCATCAACGCGCGCGCAAAAAAAAAATACATTGGTTTATTATGTTATATCTCCGCCATTCGTTAATATTTCTGATTTTTTTTTACATATACTTAACCATGTGCATAAATGATCTGTAAAAAAATGTTGTCAATATATGCGTCATTTTTTTTTAACCGCGTCGAGAAAAGTACTTTCGAAAATCGTCGAAATCGCGTATATAAGGCCTTAACTTACGTTGAATATTCATATTGTCTACTCAATACTGCCAAATTTGTGGTAAATATTTTATTTATTGCATATTTACTAATAAAAAAGTGAAAAATTAGATCCTCAACGACTCTGGAGTCTTCACGATGATTTCCAAGCCAGTAGCGAGATTCTGTAACTCGGTAGCGACCGTTTTCGTTATCGTTAGCTAGCGACAGCCAATAAGACAGCCCTTTCTTCTATGATCGTGCATGCGATTGGCTGTCGCTAGCCAGCGACAATGAAAAACTGTCGCTACCGAGTTACAGAATCTCGCTACAGAGCTTGGTCATGCTTGCCAAACGAATCAGCTGTTACGCCCGACGTTGGCAAGTCTATGGGTACTATTTTGTCATTATGATAATATTCAACCGGAAGTTGAAACCGTTTTATAATTTAGTGCTTGAACTACCCGGTGAAGTTCGAATTTTCGATTTTTTACAATATCTATTATGTCTAATTTATCAAATGTTCGTTTTCCAACAACCTTAGTCGGATACGTGAGCAGCAAAACCGTGATAACCGCACTTCCGGTCGACCGTCTCCACAAGACGACGTGCTTCACTAGCTCAAAGTGCTCGACTTTGCAATTTTATTAAGAACAAACTGAACGGTCAATATAGCTCAAATTTTTCCAAAGCGTGCATATAACGTATTCGTCAACATCATATAATAATTTTAGGCCCGGAAGTTGGATTCGTCCCCATGATCGTACCTCCTTAATAGTCCGGAACCGTCGACGCTTTAGAGATTGTCAATCGTGCCAGTGTCATAAACTGTCGCCGTTGCCAAGTTTTTCGGCTATTTCTTCATGAAAAAAATTACAACATATTTATATTTAATTGCAGAAATGATAACTATGATAATAATATCCCGGCTCGGAAATATTTTTCAACAATATTATGAGTTGATAATTGCCCAATAATAATTAATTTTTCACACGAAATTTTATTCTTCAAGAAGTTGGCAGCCTGCCGAAAACTCAAAAAATCCAAAACTTGTATTTCCATCCCCACTCCTGCAGCCGAGGAACAGTATCGAAAATTCTTAACATTCTGTATTCCAATAACATATAGAAACTATAATTATAATAATAAGCTCGAAACAATAGTGTATAGCATTTTGGATTTACACGATTATCATTGCCATATCTTGTGTATCCACATCTTGTATTTGAGGCTAATGGACTTTGCTAATTGTCGTTGGCCAATTAATATTGTCACCGAACCAGCTGCGTCGATCGATAAGGGTTCTGTTATTAAAACAATGGACGATTATTTGTCGTTGCGGTTGAACACGCGCTATCGACCTAAAATATTGTTGTTGTGTGTGTATCGTTCTCGTGGCCGGTGAATTTCGCGCGAATACTAGTAGAAATATCAGGATGTGGCCAGGAGAGGGTGATTGATTGTGAATATTCGAACTGTTTGACGTTTGTTTATCGTGCGTGTGGTTAAATAACATGGATCTGATATATCGAGTTTTCGGAGTACCATCGGCGAAATCTGACGTTGGATGATCCAGATAAATAAATTTTCCAGATCACCTAGATAACATCCAAGTTTTATCGTGAATATTGATACTTTATGGGTGATGTGGATTTTTTATCTATGATATTGATTTTTTATCGATAATATTGAGTTTTGGTCGATAATATTGATTTTTTATTGGAAATATCGATTTTTGATAGACGATATTGATTTCTCATCGATATCATTCAGTTTTTATTAATAATATTGATTTTTGTCGCTTATGTTGATATTTTGTCGACAATGTTGAGTTATCGTAGACAATATTGATTTTTGATCAATCATATTAATTTTTTATCGATAGTGTTGATGTTTTGTTGGTAATATTAATTTTTGTATCGATAATATTTATCTTTCAACGGTAATGTAGAATTTTTTTTATCTAAAATATCAATTTTTTGTCGTTAAAATTAATTTTTTATAGATATTATTAATTATTCATCGATAATATTGATATTTTATCGGCAATATTAAGTATTTATTGATAATATTGGCTATGCATCGATAAAATCTAACGTATAACCTTGCGGGTTTTTACGTATTGTCCTTCCGAATCGAACCTATACCTATCATCCCCTAGCCCACTTCGCTAATTTAACCTAACGTTCCGTTGCGTCCGCAGCTGTCTTAAGGTAGTAGTCTCGCTAAGGCGTTTTTCTATAGATTTTTTATTTATTTTAAGGGCCCATTCAGCATACTAGTAAATGATTACCTGCAAAATTTTAAAAGGTTTTACCGTTCCGTTTCCGAGATATTGGCAATCAAAAATTTCATGGTTTTACACGCGTTCTTATGGGGAGCAGTGGAAGATTTCACATTTCACGCAATAACTTCGAAACTTTTCTACAGATTTTTTTTCTTAATTCTCAATTATAGTTGGACATATGACGAAGTGGGTAAAAAAAAAATGAATTTTGATCGTCTCATTTCACAGATATAGCGATTTAAATTAAGGCCTTAGGACACTCTAGGATTTTCCAAAAATTGATTTTTTTTTGTTAAAAATCTACCTTAGTACCTATAAAATTATATTCCAAAAGATTATGGGTGTGAAAAATTTCTTAGTACTCGATTTTCGAATTCTAGCGTAACCCCTCTTGATTCATGTCGTGACTTTCTACTAACTTTAAACGCGTTTATGTCAAAACTGCATTTTTCAAGTCGGCCGGAATCATAACTCAAACAAATTTCAACCAATTCACTTGAATTTTTAACTGTATATTTAGAATTACATTTTCTGAGGCACTACGTAGGATTTTAATTATATTGCATAGTTCCTCTTATATAAACAATTTTTTGGCGATTTTCTCATGGTATTTTATACTTTTTGTTTTAAAAATGCGCCATTTTGACAAGAAACAATATATCAACAAAATCCTACGTACTTCTATAGCTACTCTTATACAGGGTGTCCATTTTATCTCTGCCATCCGAAATAACTCGGTAATTATCGACGTCACAAAAAAATGTTCGAGACAAAAGTTGTACGGTGTGAAGGGAGCCATCAAATGCGACCATTTTTTTATTTCGGTGGAGGCGCTGACGCACAGTGAAGGTCACCTCCACTTTTTTAAAGGGAATGGTACATTTTTTTTTCAACCATCTTATGGAGCACCTCAAGCCGCATAAAAAAATTAGGGGGTCAAAGTCGTTCAAGGTCATTCAAGGTCAGTATCGATGATACAAATCTAAATATCTCGAATCACTGCCAAATATTTAGTAGTGATCCGAGATATTTAGATTCATTTTTCATTTTAATAGGTGTTCGAAATTAGCTTGAAATCAGAGATATCGGAGTTCGTAGTCATCGACAACACTTCGAATACCTTCTGTTTATTTACCAACCCGCGTTAATCTGTATCGTATGTAGCTCAATCGAGGTTGTCGTTTAGTTTGACTTCGAATTTGGATAAGAGCTATTCATAATTTGAAAATGTACCGGCAATTCGAAAAAGTGGACATGATACTGTGTTACGGTGAAACAAGAAAAAATTCCACAAGAGCGCGTTTGTTGGATGCTGAGCAATACACGGATCATCAATGCGTGTAACAGCATCACTCCGGAAAGCATTCTACGATCGAAACAGTGTCTGACTGTCCGACTGCAAAAATGTTTGGAGGCTGGTGGAGGTCATTTTGAACATCATTGAAATAAAATATAAATTTGAAAATATTTTAGGTATCGAACCGATTTTCATCGATACTGACCTTGAATGACCTTGAACGACTTTGACCCCCAAATGTTTTTTATGCGGCTTGAGGTGCTCCACAAGATGATTGAAAAAAAAATGTACCATTCCCTTTAAAAAAGTGGAGGTGACCTTCACTGTGCGTCAGCGCCTCCACCGAAATAAAATGGACACCCTGTATATAATCGAAAAGACTTTAGTGTCTCATCATAACTAAAAAATTATAGGAGCTGTTGATCCAGCCGTCGACCTTCCAGAAATAAAGGCGTTATCGGAAAAATACTGTACAGTCGTCATTTTGACATGTAACGCTGTGAAAAAGTTAGGTAAACAATATATTAGGCGTTTTCATCATTACTTTATAAGTTTTTACATCCCGATAACATGCTACATTGTAAGGATATTTCGCAATATTTTGAAGCTTTCATCGATTGGGCGGAGAATTTTACCGCATTTGCCGAGGATACGGGAAAACTGTGGAAAACCTGTACCGGTATAGACGGCCCCTTATTCTTCTGATTCTCTGGTGCACATACTTTTACTCAAGTATCTACACCGATGTATCAGAAGTATTGGCCTTCCGCTCACTGGTTGATACGCCAGTCGGTGCCCGGCTAAGCGGTCACCGCTCCGAGTATTGGCCATGCGCAACGCTGCTTAACTCGAAGTACCACCGGAGCCGAACCCCGACCGCACATCTACCAGTGTAGATTGTTCCATACTATATATTACTTTCGAGCTAAATATGACTGTACTATCGAGATAATTTCCAGATATTCTCCATACTTTCGTATCCATCCAGACACTGGCTATCCCGAGCAGAAATCTAATCAGGCTGCCTGAGGATCCATGAGGGCCGGATCAGGGATCAATAAGGTGCCCTGATCAGGTACGCCTCATTTGAGCCAGACAGGGGCCTGAGCAGGGATCAATAAGGCGCCCTGATCAGGCACGCCTGATTTGCGCCAGACAGGGGCCTGAGCAGGGATCAATAAGGCGCCCTGATCAGGCACGCCTGATTTGCCCCGGATAGAAGCCTTATCAGGTATCAATAAGGCGCCCTGATCAGGCACGCATGACTTGCGCCGGACAGGGGTCTGAGCAGGGATCAATAAGGCGCCCTGATCAGGCACGCCTGATTTGTGCCAGACACGGGCCTGAGCAGGGATCAATAAGGCGCCCTGATCAGGCACGCCTGATTTGCGCCAGATAGAAGCCTTATCAGGTATCAATAAGGCGCCCTGATCAGGCACGCCTGATTTGCCCCGGATAGAAGCCTTATCAGGTATCAATAAGGCGCCCTGATCAGGCACGCATGATTTGCGCCGGACAGATTGGGCCGGAAAGATTGGGGACGGTCATCGCCAAAACCGGAACAAAAACTAAACGATCAAGTCAAGTAAAATAAAAACTTAAACTTTAAAAAAATGTTTTCATATGTTTTATATTTTTAATAACGTTAGTAAACTTGATAACGTGTAAATGCGATAATAATTTGATAAATGTTGATGTATTTTTAAACAAAAAAATTAATCAAATGATTGAGCCAGATGACACGCATGTCTCAGGCTGGATGAGGCACCTGATCCGAGCCAGATAAGTTGCTTGATCCGAGCCATAGATATAGTGCCTAATCCGAGCCTGGCAAGGTGCCTCATCCAGGCCTGATAAAGCGCCTGATCAGAGCCTGATAAGGTGCCTGATCCGGACCTGAATTTGCAAAAGCGTTACATCCCTGATCAGGGCCGGACTAGAATTTGCCTGGTCCGGCCCGGATTTCCTATTGTGGCAGCCTGATCCGGTCCGGATTTCACCCTGAACAAATTTCTGCTCGGGATATTGAGAACATTGTGCGACAACAGTGCACTTGCGTCGAGAATTGTAAAAAGAAAAAATTAAACGTTATTTAATTCCAGCTGGAGCTTGAATTTCTCAGGTGCACTAAATGTATCCTAATAACGCGTAGCAGAGATTTTTGGCAATGGAAAATGTGATTGCTGCTCGACGAGGGCGCAATTAGTGCTGCTTGGTAGGCAAGCAGAGTCCAGAGTGTAGAGGGTGGCTAATGAAACTGCTTGAGGTACAGTGTGTAAATTCAACGAATGAGTATCGCAGGTATTTGTGCCATAGGATAGGAAGCCATAGGATTATACAATCTCATCCTTGACAGTACGAGATTGCATAATCCTATGGCGTTGCGATACTGGCGGTTGATTTGCATCGTTCGAAAGGGGCTGAGTGGATAAAGGCCGCTTTGATCGCTTTACGCTCATTTTCGACGTTGGTAATGACCCTTCGTTCTTGATTGCTTACTTGCAGCCCCGCGATTCCGGTCTAATCAGGGTCTCATAAATGCTCATAAGTATGTTATGTAACGGGTGATCTGAATTAAGGAGGGGAATACGTGTAGACGACGAAAAAATAGCGAATTTTGATGATTTTTTTTTGGAATTGAACAAAATCATTTATATTTATAAAACTTTAAGTACTACTTATTACATAATCAAAGTCTTTGAATAAAAATTTGCATTAAAAAATATTGCAAAATGGTGATGTTGTGGCGTAGTATTTCAGGGAGTTTTTTTCGGCATTTTTTAAGGGACTACATCTATCTACGGTGACGAAAAAAAATGTCAAAATTCAGAAATTTTTTTTGTGAACAAAAATTGGTGGAAATGAAATGCATTTTTTTTTTAACACAAAGGTAGGGGAGAGTGGGGCACAATGTGTCACGGGGCACTGTGAGCCCCGTGCGATTTCTCGGAGTTTTGTAGCACATAAAATCCAAAATTTTTAATGTTTGACCGTGATTTATATTAAGTTTCGGCTGGCTTAAAAGAAAGTCAATAGCAGCTCACAAAGAATTATTAAAAATAGAAAATAAATTTGAGCCTCGAAAAAAAATTTGCCCTTGCCGGTAAAACGTCCAGTATTGTGGGGTAATTGTGTGGGGCACAATGTGTCATCGAGTTTGTTTGGGTTGTGCTCAACACAATGAGTCGACTCCTAATGTTATTGGCAAATCATGTCCGTTGTGGAATTTTCGGTATGTATGAAAATCTGTTATCTATGTTAGGAAAATATAAAAGTTTCAACTGGCTCGTTGTACCCTACGTTTCGCAGGACTTGACACACTGTACCCACCTATCTGACACATTGTACCCTACCCGTGGGGCACAATGAGCCAATCCGTAAATTTTTTCGATCCCATTATTTTAGGATTTTTAATCTTTTTGCAAAAAATATGGTACCTTTATTGTACGCTCAATGGTCTATAAAATCGGTTATGACCTTTTTTTCTAAGCAGACTACTTTGGTAAGAGTAAAAATTCCTTAGAAAAAAAGTGGCACCTTCCCCCTACGTGTATATTCATGGCAGTCTCCGTGACATCACTTTGGCGCTCGGAAAATAGGTACACAAATTTTGTAAAATTTTGACGCTACCATTAAATATATAAATTAATTTTTATTTTCCAAAAATACGTTGTATGAACGAATAAAAAAAATTAAAGAATGGCGGAGATATAAGTCGTCTGGTAGGACCTGCTTTTGCAAATCCTTGCCAATGGTGGAATTTTTTTTTCTGTTAGGCATCGTCGGAAAAATAGGTATATAAAAATTCTTGTGAAGAAAGGTAAAAGCTAAAGTATAACATAGGGAAAATAAAATTATTTTTTTTTCCAGAAATGACAGCTGTTTGAAAAAAACTCTGATATTTACCAAAGTCTTTAGTTTTAAAAATGCATAAAAAATTAACGCGCATCCAATAAAAAAAAATCTTCTGCTACATCCTGGATAATATTATAAAGAATATGTGTTGAAAATTTCATGAAAATTGGTTGAGTAGATCTCGAGATATTTCGTCTACCAGTTTGAAAAGAGGGTCCTACTAGACGAATTATATATCTGTCATTTTAAAATTTTTTCAATTCGTCTTCGTCTTAAATTCGTTCATAAAACGATAATGTATTTGTAACAAATAAAAAATATTTTATATATTCAATAGTCGTATCAAAAAAAAAAAATTCCGTGCGCCAAGGTGTAACTACTTAATTTCTAATTTTCCTTCATATGCTCTTGTTTCACAATCACTTCCGCATTCAAGCGAGAGTGCAGCTGAACGGTCACCCATCCAAGTATTGGCTCAGGCTAACGCTGCTGGACATGAGAGATCGCTGAAGACGCCTGTTAGTTTTTGCAGTATAGTTTTTATGCTTGTCTATCTCTGAGGATCGTGCGAACAAGGTTTTTAGTCTCTTGACTTCTGACTCATTAAGGCAGTAGTCTGCTTTACAGGCTTCAAAAAATCGATTTTTCGTTTTTGTCTTAAATCTATTCCAAAACTATCCAAGAATATGTGTTCAAAATTTTAGAGGCCAATTCGACATATTTTCGAAGCTAGATCAGTTTTAGTGGCCGAGCGTCGAGCAGGTGCGAATACTCGGGCAGAACTTTACAGCCCGTTTTCTCGAGTTTTCATTTTCACAAGTTTTGGAAAACGGTGCCGGCGATAGTAAAAACAATATATGTCCGATCGAAAAAAACCAAAGTGATCTAGCTTCAGTATTGAATTATCTTCTATTTGAACTAAAAAAGTTGGACAAAAGTACTATTTAAATTACTTGTTTTGCAACTTAAAGTGAATTTTTTTTTTCAAAAAAGTGAATTTTTTTTTCAAACTTCGAAAAAATTTGGAATTTCGTCATTTCTTCGGTATTTTTTTAGTTCATATAGAAAAGGAACTTATAAAAACTAAAAAAAAATTTGGTTCCACTGTTTCAGATGCATCGCACGACCTCCATCACCGGCACCGATTTACGAGTGCACACTCCAGGCGCCCCAGAAAAATCGTTACAACTTTGGCAAATTTCAATAATTTGTAATAATAAAAATTGTTTTTTAAAGCTTGAATATAATATACTATCGTCTCAAAATTTCGTTTACCGCAATCATTTCCTTCCCTTTCAAAAAAATTGTTGAAAAAACGCTTTTTTTTCGGCTCCTAAAGCAGACTACTGCCTTAAATACTAATTGATTAATTATGAAGTAATCGCTTGATTCGTAATTGCATTTTTTGCCTCAAAGATTTAACATACAAGCATTACGCGATGCTTATAACGTAGAGTAAAATCGCACATCTGTAATAGCGAAGGTATCGCAACAAGGATAAGATATTACGGAAAACCGGGCAACCATCATAAAACCAATAATCTGCACGGTCCGTTTGCCCGTTTGTACTCGGTTCATTCGAGCGTTTATGGTCCTTTATACGGCTCTCTCACGACTACTGCTTCGCAGCTTCCTTTTATCCTTCAGCCATTTCTTCTTCTCCACCCTTTGCCTCCGTATACCTGGACTATAAAATATATATAGAATTCTGCAGTGTTATCTAATTGCAGACAATTCGATTCAACAAGATCCCATTTGCTGTTCCGCGCACTCTCTTTATTCCCTTTGTTGTTCGTTCCCATTGTCCCTTCGTCCATTCAATGCCTGTTTCATCGTTTTCGTCGCGTTTCGAGCATTAATCATCGCACGACAATACGAGAAAAATTTATTTCCCCCCATCATCTTCGATGTTTTACATATTGCGTTTGTTTTTTTTTTTTTAATTTCTCAATTGTAATGAATATTTGTAGCTCGAATTTTCCGAACGCTGCGGATAACTGTTCGTACGTTTACGAAACATAAATAGTGAGGCATATTTTTTTGCGCTATGGGGAGAAAAAGAGATCACATGGATCAAGGAAATTTGGTAATTTACAGGTGGCTAACGAAATATTAAGGTGAATCACGAAAATATGTGATTATTCCAAGTATTTGTTATTTTGGTGGAATAACATCATTCTTAAAATAACCGAATATTCCATTTCGAAAAAACTAATTGATTCGCAACATCCTCTAATGACGGACCGAGTCATCTCAACACCTTTTTTCAGTGCACTGTTCAATAGACGTTTGTGCATTCTTTATTTTACATGTTGCGAACAGATGTGGGTGTCAGTATTTTGTTTTCCGCCAATTTGGCATACCTGGCGATCAGCCAGATATGCGAGCGGCTAGGTATGTCACCGGTCACCTATAGGGCGAGACAGGTACTCGTGCAGAAATATTGTTATGGATACAGGCCACTTTGGACTAGGATCCTGGTTTCTCAATCGGGATCCAGTCGGATATCGGATCGGGAGCGAAATGTAACGCTCGCAAATCGGATTTCAGCTAGGATCTTGATGCGGAACTATCAAGGACTCTAGTCAGAATCCAAATAGAAACTTTGCATAGGATCCAGGCTGGAATCCCAAACTTCTAGAATAAGATCTAGCCCGATATCGAATCGGATCCCAGGGATGAATGTAAAAATCACCAGGAGATACCGATCCGTATCAGCTGGAGACGCTGGATGTTTTTTGAAATAATTTATTCAAGGATCTGAAAAAGATTAGGTAAAAATTGGTGCTACAGTATAACTGTCAAAACTTATATTTTTTAATAACAGAATTTCGAACAAAATTCTTCACGTTTAATCCAAATTTTCGAAAAAAAAAAAACAATATATAGACCTTGAAAGAATTATATTTCCTGGAGACGAGTGATATAGGTTATTTATTCTAAGTAATTATATGTAAATTAAATGAAGACCGTTCGATCTGAGAAAATATGTATTTAATTTGCTAAGAAAAATGTATTTAATACGTATTTCAAATTCTTGCCACCACGTCTCCGCCCTGTGCTACGTAGTGGGCGCTATCTGGATTCCGATGAGGATACCCCTTATGTGGAATGCGTATCATATCCCGATCGGGATCCGATTGGAATTTAGGTATCCCGAAGAAATTTCTGCACGGGTATGTCACCAGGCAGGTATATCATCAGCCAGGGATGTCGCCAGCCAGGTATGGGACGAGACGGGTATGTCACCAGCCTTTTATGTCATTAGCCAGGTAAATCATCAGCCAGGCATGTCACCAGCCAGGTTTCGGACGAGATAGATATGCCACCAGCCAGGCAAGCCATCAGCCGGCTATGTCCCCAGCCAGATATGTCATCAGCCAGATATGTCACCAGCCAGACAAGTCAAGGCACACCTGGCCAGGTATATCTTATCATCAGCCAGGTATATCATACCATGAACCAGGTATATCATACCATCAGCCAGGTATATCATACCATCAACCAGGTAAATCGTACCATCAGCCAGGTATGTCACCAGCCAGGTATGGGACGAGATGGGTATGTCATCAGCCTGGTATGTCATTAGCCAGGTAGATCATCAGCCAGGGATGTCACCAGCCAGGTTTCGGACGAGACAGATATGTAACCAGCCAGGCAAGTCATCAGCCGGGTATGTCCCCAGCCAGATATCTCACTAGCCAGGCAAGTCATCAGCCAGGTATGTCACCAGTCAGGTATGTTATTAGCTAGGTATTTCCCCAGCCAGGTATGTCATCAGCCAGGTATATCTTACCATCAGCCAGGTATATCATACCATCAACCAGGTATATCATACCATCAACCAGGTATATCATACCATCAACCAGGTATGTCACCAGTCAGGTATAGGACGAGACGGGTATGTCAAAAGTCTGGTTTGTCATTAGCCAGGTAGATCATCAGCCACGGATGTCGCCAGCCAGGTTTCAGACGGGACAGATATGCCATTAGCCAGGTATATCATCAGACAGGTATGTTCCCAGCCAGATATGTCATCAGCCAGGTATGTCTCCAACCAGGTATGTCAAGGTATGCCACCTTCTCTACCATCTTGACATACCCTGACATCAGATTGATTTTAAACTTTCCCATAGTTCCGAAGCCGCGAAACTGTTATCTCGCGATGTGCAATGAATTCCATATGTTTGCCCGATTTTTTTATCGGGGGGGGGGGGGGGGGGGGGGGCTGAAGAGAGACGGGGTGCATTCCGAACGAGCCGCAATAACGACACAATGGCCTTATCTACCGACACTACGTGCGACATAGGGGTTGAGGCGCGAAGCTTTCAACCCTCCCGGTATCCTTGAGCTTTCGTAAACTACGCCGAGCGGTGGAAGTAACGTGTTGCACTGGGGGGATCTTTCCCCATCGGGCTGCTTAAGCACTTTGCCACCGCACTTCGCGATTCCGCGGCAGAGACGGTGGAAGCTTTAACCAAGTCTCCTATACACGGAGCACGATTAGGTACCCTCCGGGCTTTATCTACTGAACCCATCGACCTTTAACCGTCTCGGCCCAGAATTCCGGGTGTGGCTCACAACGATCTTACCATCAACATTATATTCTCACTGACCTGTATTAGTTCGTTTTATCGCTCATGTTTAACGCTATCACGTATAATCTGGCAAATCAATTATGATTTTTTTATTGAGCAATTCCGTAGTCCCTGTTTCGGAGTATCGTTTGGTGGTCATTTCATTTTTGATGACAACGTTGATAACTCGTATAAAAGAGAAGAATAAATGGGGGTGGATTAGGAACGTTATCAAACTTTATCACGAAACATTTCGGCAGATTAATGTTAACGCAAGCATTTTCGAGCTTCAACATAACAATGATAATAATTGTGGCATAAAGCAGCAGAGTAAGAACAGGAAGACTGCGAACGAGAAATGGTAATTCGAACGAGAACGGATAGCGGAGAGGCCAAAAGGCTGCAAAAAGAAAACGTCGGAGAAAGTAGGATATGGGCGTGGAGAAACCGCTATAGTTTAACCCCTTAACGAACTCGAGAAGGGGGCTGGGCGTCGGGGGGTGGGGGGTGGCGTTCTTAATGGGGTAGAAAACCCGAGAATGGAAAGGAATCGTGGGTGGTAATTGTTTCAGACTATTCGAAGACTCGCCAGCGAGCTCGGTAATTATCTGCTCCCATCCTCAGTCCTTCTACTATCGCGATATTTTCATTCCTCTGCAGATCGTGAGGGCGGAAATTCTGATATTGAAGACTGAATTCGAAAATAGGAGGAAGCTGCGTGGACAAGCTTGAGGAAAATTTAAAAAAGAATGCAATATCACTCATGATCATTATCGCGGGTGCGATACTTTTTCGAATATTGTTCCAAAGTTTATAAAATATTGATTCGAATTAGAATATAAAAGATAAATGGGCCCAATAATTTACGAGTCCATTGTGACGTTTAAATAGTATTTATATTTTTGACAAGAAATTTCATAATATAATGATTCTCGTTAAGCCTTTATTTTTATAAAAAAGTTAAGGCCTTATTTGTCGCAAAGTGGAGAGAATTTGACATAATTTACTTAAGGGGTCATCACAGTGTAAAATTTTCAAAAAATCGATTTTTTTGTTGTTGCATTATCCGATAGTATAGACGGTTATAAACATGATGTCCAACATATGCTGATTGATCGTAAGTAGACAATTTATATAAAATTTCCGCACTCGAAACTTTGAACCTGTTTTTCTCGATATGTCGTTTTTCAAAACGGTGTATACTCTCAAAGGAAGAGTTTTCAAGCTATCCGTCTCAAATTTTGACGCAACATTCTTCACGCCATTCTTTATCTTGCTATGGAAGCTTTTTTTGTATATCTTCATATGTTTAGGCTAAATTCGATACTTTTTTTTAAACCGCCATTTTATCAATTTTGATAAAAAAGAAAACCTCCATAGCAAGATAGCGGCTTTAATACTGATTAATAATCTTTTTACAAATTTTGTTTCAGATAACGTTTACGGCCACAACCGTGTACACACCATGAGGACTCCTTTTTTTTAAGACGTTTTGAATCGTTAAAAAAAATGTAAAAAAAAATAAAAATAAACGTTCGAAAATTTATTTTCTATTCTTCATGAGTGCTTTGATTTGATATTAAAAAATCGGACTAGCGTATTTTAACGATCGAAAAATCAGCTATTTTCTGACCCGTTACACTGCAATGATCTCTTAAAAATAGTGAAAAAATTACTTTTGAATGTAAAAGGTGGGCAATAGTAATGAGTGTCCTTCAGTGCCGTGGCTTCGCCCAGGCGAAACTTTTCCGGATGTATTTTTCTCCCTATCCCTATATTCATATCTTGGCAAGTAAATATTTTTGAGACGTTTATTAGAGAAATGGTTTTGTGCTTACCAGCTGCTGGAGTATATCGTCGGGAACGTTTCTCGTTGAATTGCAAATAGCAAATGCCGACGAGTGTGAAAATATTAAAGGTGCTTTGCTAGCCCTAAGGGCATCCCTCATCGTCGCTCTTGCAGTGTGGCTCAGATCTATCAACATTCCCAATCTGTTCATTTCGCGAACAACTACTTTACCGAAACTCGTCAGTCCGCCACCTAGGAAGAAAATATAAATCCATACAGTTGACACAGTGATAAAAAATGAAAATATCTTGAATTAAAATAACGAAGCTAGGATGGGAGGAACATTTCAATTTAACTTTTCATTTTAACATTTCCATTTTTGCAATTACTGGAATTTTTTATATTTCAAAAAGTACCGTCACCGTCGTCCTCTTGTTCGACGGAGGAGCTCTTCGCCCATGGTGTGTTACACGTGTGCGTCAGCGTCAAGTAACGAACGCCCAATTGATACAGAGTCCTTAGAACGGCAAGACTACTTCCCAGGCTGTGGCCGCCTTCGACACCGATCAACGAAGCTATTCTACCCCGGGAGTGAGCTTCCAGAATTTCTGTAAAGAATAATGCGTGCAATTAAAAAAAGGCAATTCTACGCTTTTGATTCATGTTTTGGGATAAAGTCGTCATGTCAGTCTGTCCGTCACAGCGTCGCAGTTTTTACGGATTTAAAACTTTGTGTATGCATTTTTACAAGTAGATCCTTTAGATGGAGATCTCGAAAAATATGTAGAAAAATATTGAAAGCCAGATATTCTAGAGTTGATTTACCCTAAATGTAAAATGGGGGTGAAATCTTTTTTTTTTGTGTACCCCAGTCAATGGGGGATGATTGGACAGATTTTTCAAAATAAGATTGAGGTTTGCCATTCTTTTTTGGTTAGGTTTACTCTAACTTTTGAAATGTTGATTTAACAATACTGAAAAAATTATTAGTACTAGCATTGGTACTAGCCTTTAATCGAAGGCTTGGTAGCCTTTGATTAGAACTGTCGATCAATATGATTTTGGTTTATTTAGGGAAAGTCCGGGTAAAGCGAATACCTCGGGCAAAGTGAATACTCGCCATCACTAGCAAATGATGCGTTTGCCGATCGCCACATTACTATAGCAATGTTCGCCCATCGTCACCCAGTACATGGCAAATATTTTGGTGAGTGGTCGTGTCACGGGTCGTCCAGGAGACGACGATTTATGTTTTTGCTTGAAAACTATTGATTCATCAAGGTAAGTATTTTGCTAACGACAAGAAAGTTATTTATTTATCGTCCTTTTTTTTTGGGTAGTTACAATGTATGTTTATGTAGCTTAAGGCGGTCCTCTAGTTTCTCGGGTCGAAAAAATCGATTTTTTTTTTCTTCATAAATCACATCTACAACATGTATAGAAAATGTGTGCCAAAGGATTTTTCGATATTCGAAGTGGTTCACAAGTTACGGCCCTGGAACGGAGCAGGTATACGGAGCAGGTAAATCACATGCGCGAACTTTCAAACGCGTTTTTCTCGAAACACCATTTTTCGAAACGGTGACCACGATATTTCAGAAACTACTGCACCGATCTTGTTCAAATTTATACAGCATCTTTAATATGTTGTAAGCCAGCGATTGAACTAGGATTATCATGATTGCTTCGATAGTTTTTTTTGTACGAGCGAAAAACTTAAGAAAAAATGAGTAAAAAATAGAATGTAATTTTCAAAAGTGTATAAAAAAGTCAATTTTTGTAATTTAGAATTCACTCTAGTTCAATCGCTAGTCTTAAATATGAAGATTAAAATGCCGTTTGGTTTTTTGATTTCAGATAAGCAGAACAGCCGCAATCTTGGTCACCGTCAAGCACCTCTTTTACTTGATATCTTCCTGTCGGCCACTATAATTTTTATTCTATTATATATTTGGACTTCAAAAAATTTGTAAAGCTTATTTAAATGTTAATAAAGATGATGCAAAAACAATGAGATTGATTATTTCGATGCTTTGCCCGTAAAAAATTATTGAAAAAGCCGTAAAAAAACAGCCGAGAAACTAGAGGACCGCCTTAATACACTGCGTAGAAAATGAGACCCAAAGCAATAGTTTTTATTTGAAACGGGATAACATCAGGTGTGGCCACGTGGGGCAAAGCGAATAGGGCAAAGTGAATACCGTATTCACTTTGCCTGGTTATCGTAAAGAATTTTATTATATATAATAATCTGCATATTTCGTTTCAGATGGTTAATAAATAAAAAAAAGACGCAAAGTTCTTTAAGTACAGACGCAATGCAAACAGCAATAAATTTATGTAAAGCTGGAGAATCCATCAAAGGAACAGCCAAAAAGTACGAGTTAGCATACGCTATCTTATACAGATCATTTTGTTAGTAACTTACTTTTCCAAAGATTTCTATGTTGTTATCCGTTATGCCGTATCCACTTTATCCGGGGGCTCGGGCAAAGTGTATACTCTGACATTTTTTTTAATTTGATTTATAGCAACTAATTAAACTAGAATTAAGGGAAACTTGTTAACGCGTTTCGAAAGTTGATTAAATAAAGATTAATCTCAGATAATCGATTAAATTTTCTCTATTATACATTACCGGCAATAATCAGGGAAAGCTTAAGGTGTTCACATTGCCCGGACTTCCCCTACATCAACAAATTTAGGTGATATGGACAATCAAGTTGTTGCTAAGTAGACTTCAAGGAAACTTCGTAGGAGGGCTATACGAGTTGCTTTGTCGCTTGTTATTGGACGCCTTGTTGCTTAAATATCAAACGTCAAACTGCCTAACGTCTAACGCCTATACCGTTAGATTATTTGATTGCGGATTATTAAATGAGATCAAAATTAGTATGCAACAAATGATTGTGGTACGACATACACAGTGATAAAAACTACATATTAGTTGAACATTGATTTTTCAAATTATTGCAGAAACAAATTATTTCGAAACTCTATGCGTGTTCCGACACAAAAATAATATTTTTTTTATTAAAAAGATTAAAAAATAGGGTCATGCATGTAGAGAATATTGTTTCGACTTGCCCCTCGAAGATGCAGCAAACTGCATATGCTGGGAGTATTTTTCGATCAGCCTCTTGATCAGGTCAACTTGCTCCAGAGTCAACTGAACTGCATTGAGATACTGTGATTCGCATGGAACGTAGGCAGCCCAAAACTGAAAGCCGTAGAAAAGGAAATGAATACTCCACCGACACGTTTAGTATGATTTTCATTCACTGCTTTGATAATTTAGTGATCCAGACAAGATAAAAGTATCATTGATTTCGACAGTCCTAATAGATGATTAACGGGAGTGTTGGAATTCATATATGGCGTGCCTGATGCTCGCTGATCATTGTTCGTATTGACTCTATAAATGGATAAATAAAAAACTGTCAAAAAAAATTGTCCTTCGTGAAATCCTTGAGGTTGAGGCAGCGTAGTTGTTTTTCCCGAGCAAGCCCAAAAGTTCGATAATTATCGTCATCAATTTGCATTAGGGTGGGTTGGCCTCAATGAGCAAAAAATCGTTGAGAGACTTCTAAGCGAAGGGGTCGAAACGAGGCAAGAGGGATGAAGGGACGAGGGAATATCCATTGGTCGGTTTTTCCGGGCTCGTGCTATTAGCAAGCTACGTGGCGCGGAGGGGATAACGTGCAGTGAGTACGAGAGACCAACTGGGAAGTACACATTTGCGCTAGTATAGCTATCTAGAGAAGACGATGTATCAGGGTGTCAAGTACAACAGGCTCGGGGCTGCACGAAGTAGCAGTGGCATCCAAAGGTCGTGAGAAGCGATTGATCAGTTACCAAGGAACTTGAAGTACGTGAATTAGGAAAAGCACGAATATGTTTCAAAAACGGTAGCCAGTCTAAGCCGATTTACTTTAGATCAATCGAATACAATGTGTTGGTTGACCTAATGTTGTAAATTGAAGTGGACAACACGCTGTTAGGAATTATTGATCCTGCTTTGGAATGTCATAGGTTAGGTTGTATCAGTTGCACGTTTTGGGGCGAATGTACAAGGATAATATTAGGTGTACAAATTAATTATCGGTATTTTTCAACAATTTTGACATTTATTTATTTAATAAATGGATACAGATCTAATTTGTAAAATAATCGCCGTCACTTTGTACGCATTTCTCCCATCCATTGGGCAATTGTTGGATCCCGGCTTGAAAGAAAGATAGTGGTTTTGACTGGATGATGTTGTTAATGCTCTGATGGACTTCCTCAGGAGATCGAAGCTGGGTTTGTTTGGGTGATGTTGTAGCGCCCGAAAAAGATAATAGCCAGAAGGCGCAAGGTCTGGCGAATACGCCGCATGAGAAAACATTTCCCAGCCCAACCTGGAGATTACTTTCCGGGTGTCTTTTTCTGTATATGGCCGCGCGTTGTCCTGCAGCAAAATCAGTTGCCTCGTTCCACTATCGCTAAATGGTCTTTTTTCATCAATAGCATCGCTCAATTTCATCAGTTGCTTCTGATAACGCTTAGCATTAATGGTTTCTCGCGGTTTGAGTCCCTCATAATAAATTACACCTTTGAAATTCCACCAAATACACGACAACAATTTTTTTCCGTTGACGTTTGGTTTTGCAGTGCTCGTTGACAGCTCCCCCACATAAACCCATGACTTTTGTCTCCTAGGATTGTCGTACAATATCCATTTTTCATCCCGAGTCACAATTTTATATAAAAAGTCCTTTTGTTTGAATCTGGTCAGTAGGCACAGTGCAATTTCACAGCTTCGACCTTTGTTTTCTGGAGTAAGATCATGAGGCATCCATCGACCTTCCTTTTTTATCGTCCCGAGTTTTTTTAAACGTACCGAAATAGCTGGTTGAGTCACTTCGAGAGTATTAGCAAGCTCATTTTGTGTTTGACAGCGATATTTGTTGAGTAGGTTCTCCAAACTCTTCGTTCCCAACCTTTTTTGGTTGTCCAGGACGTTCTTCATCCTGGAGATCAAAATTTCCACCCCGCAACTTTTGAAACCATTTTTAACATGTGTTAGAAGATACAGCACTCTCTTCAAAGGCCGAACAAATCATTTCTTGTGCTTCTGCGTGACTTTTTTTTAAGTTGGAAGGCGAAAACAAGGCACTGCCTCAAGTGCTGCATGTCGAACGACATCTTTACTTACTATGTTTTTTGAGGTTGGGTTAATCGGATAATAATCGGACTAAGTGGTTTGATAGCTCATAGATGGTGCTTCGAGACGCCCTATATAGCGGGAATATTTTCCAATTCAAATAGGTGTTTTAATGAATTTAATCTAGCGGCCGAGAATTAATTTATGCACCTAAGAAACATAGATCCCTTGTGTTCATTGTATTCAGCGTAACTTATCATTCGATTCGGATCAACATTTCCCCTAAATATTGAAGCTATAGAAATCAAGAGGCAAGTTTCATACGTCAGCCTTGATTTCTTTATCATTCTTCAATGTGTCCACATCATTAGGTCGCCTCAGTATCCATCCATACATGGGACTGTAATCACGTGTATCGGCAGAAAAGAGTCGCGATCAATTATTCATCTTCCATTTAGTGAACATTTCGCAATTGCCATTTAGGGTTGCTAAAGAGAGAGACCTTGCCCAGTAGCCAGGAGGGCAAAAGTTGCAGGGAGCATTACTCCAGGTCCATGTAAATCACAGGACAGTGGAAAGACAATTGCGTTAAATAGAGAGGTGCACGTCTGACCAGTGGAATGAGGAGAAAAAAAAACGGGGAAGAAAAAAAGAAGAGGTCGGTCACATGTGCGTTTGACGTTTTTGCAACCTCGGTTTTTGTCGTGCAGGTGACGTAGCCGGACAAGAGGGTTCAGGGTGAATTGCACACGTTTCCATTATCCCTCTTGTGTCTCGCGGTTATGCGGGACAAGCTATATCGATCTGGAACCCAGCCTTGTACCCCTCTCTTTCTCTCTAGCTCTCTCTTCCTCGTCTACCATCTCTATTCTCATGAACAGCTTTCCGTGGGTTTGGTGCTGGATAATACCCTCGAACGTTGACGACTGGATCCGGGAAGTGGATGCAAGCTTCGTCGACCTCGACCAGCGATAACTTGGACAATCGTTTGCTTCGGAAATTATGGTGACAACGCCACACTTCTTTAAGGGGTTCCACCACCTTGGCACTCGAAAAATTAGGCATAATATTTTTTTTCCATTTCACGCGACTATTAAATATATAAAATCATTTTTATTATTTACAAATATATTATAGTTTTATGAACCAATTTAACAAAATTAAATATGGTGGAGATATACCGTAAACCGGGGTAACTTTGGGACTGGGGGTACAACTTTGGGACATCGCGTAATATTTGACTTTTGAATTTTCCACCAACACCATGCCTTATGAGTTGGAGCGCAATCACCGCTTCTGCATACGCTGGTATTGTTACTACCTCGCGAAAAATATTTGAAGCTGTAGTTGTACTGACGTCCGACGGCAGTCCATATTGTTTTGCACCGTTCATTGTAGCGTTTTTAATTCGTGTTGAAACTTTCATTCGCCTTCGAAAAACTGGCAATATTTCACTACCGGCAGGTATGTATATTTAGAAGTACATTATTTGACATCAATTTGAAGTGTCATTAATACCTTTAATTTTGTTATTTAATTTTATAACTTAAAAGTTGTCGATTTTTAGCACTGAGTGAGGTAACATTGGGACAGTCACAAAGTGATTTGGAAGAACAGCTTACTCCATCAACGCCACCCCCACAATCTTTAAGTTTGTACCAGAACCTTATGGTGGGTGACTATGTTCTGGTGAGATGCGAAGATGATTTTTACCAGGGACGTCTTTGAGATAAAAAATGACGACGAAGTATTCATCTTTGCGATGAAGAAGTCTGCCCTAAACTGAAAATGGCCAGCTAATTCTGACGAAATTTTATTCGAAGGATAAAATCGTCCAGAAATTTCACCAGCCTACTCGAATTGGCCAACGGGAAATTTCCAAAGTTCAAGTACTAATCCTGTTTTCGAGCAAGTTTTTAATTTACTTGAATAATTAATTTATGTTAAAAAGTTTCTTATCTTCCTATCAAAATTTGTCTATCCTTCCTAATCGATTATGTTATTTTAAAACCAAATATTTTAAAACTATTACTGTGATTCGTAAAATGTGAATACAAATTTGAAATAAAACTTTTCGTAAATATTTAAAAAACTGTGTCTTAAAGTAGTTAAGTCTTAAAGTTAACTTTAAGTTAGTTAACTTAAAGAGTTACGTATCTATTAAAATCGTTCTATGTAACATTCGGACAGATTGATTTTTCCCCAGCGTTTCTAATTGTAAGCAGAAACAGTACTGTCTCAAAGTTACCCCAATTCATGGGGTAAGATTGGGACAAAGATGAAACATTTTTATGAGGGTGTCATTGGTTGTAGAGTAAAATCATGCCCATGATTTCAAAGAAGAAGGTTAACTTTATATAACACCGTAGTCTCAGTTACCTAGCTCAATATGTATTGGCAGGAGTCATAAAAAACCTGAAAAAGTGTCCCAAAGTTACTCCGGTTTACGGTAAGTTGTTTAGTAGAAGCTTTTTTTTCAAACTAGTGGACAAAATATCTCGAGAACTACTTAACCGATTTTGATGAAATTTATACCACATATTCTTTATAATATTATCTAGCATATAGCATAGGATTTTTTTTTTATTGGATGCCGCCTTTATTTTTTTTATTAATTTTTAAACCTAAAAGTTTTGTTAAAAATTCGAGTTTTTTAAAATTCAAACAGTTGTCATTTCTACATTTCTTTAAAATTTTCCTATGCTGTGCTTTAGCTACACCTTTCTTTACAAGAATTGAATTTTTTATTTTTCAGACGATGCCTGGCAGAGAAAAAAATCCCAGCAAAAGATTTTCAAAAGCGGCTTCACTAGACAATTTATATCTCCGGCGTTCAACATTTTTTTTATTTGTTCATAAAACTATAATGTATTTGTGAAAAATAAAAATTATTTTATATATTTAAGAGTCGCGTAATTTTTTTGATTTATTCTTACACCTATTTTTCCTAGTGCCAAGGTGGTGTAACGCCTTAATGCATTGTGAATCCTTAGGTACGCCGGATTTAGTAAAACAACAGCGTAAATGTAGTTGAAAACGAAGAGAGATCACTGCTGGTTTTCTGATAGCGAATTTCGGAACGATCTTTTGTCAGAGGATGCCACGTCAAAGGGGCCAATGTGTACAATGCATTTAGGTCCAGAAATATCTTGTTTATCGGATAGCAGCAGCCATTATTAAAATGATTCAACTGCGACCCAATAACTGTGCAATCAGTGCTATAAGTAATTTTACTCTAAGTGTCATAATCGACTTTATAATTTGGCTGTTTAATGTTAGCATCAACACGAAACACTCCACTTTTGTTCACTCACAGTTTTCTGCATAGTTCAATATACTCGTGCTGAAATTTATTTTTGGTAGTATGGGCGAAAATCGTTCGTTGACAGATGGTAAAGAATCGATGCTGTTATTTTTTCCCTCAAGCTCGAAACAATGGTTGTAGCAATACCCCCCTGAAAGCTCGACAATTATATTTCCTTACTACCCGAAAGCCATTAATTTCTTTCAGCTCTCTTCAGCGAAGTAAAATTTAATTGTTTCCATAGCTTTCCTTCTCTTTGTCGAATGATTGCGACGAACGGTGAGCAATGGGCGGCGGCGGGAGAGGGGGGGGGGGGGGCGAGTCGCAGGGTTGAAAAAAGTACAAGAGGATAACGTTAGCGATCATTTCGATCCAGAATCGCTTCCTTGTTTTCAATTACGACTTGATGAAAAGAGAGCAAAAAAGAAACAACCCTCAATAGGGAACAGCGTGGGAAAAAGCCCGAGGTCGTTGGTGAGAGTAGCATTCCCGGGCAGCGAAAAAAAAAAAAGAAAAGCAAAATGAGAGAAAAGTTTCCAGCGGCAGCAAAAAAGCTGGACTGATGAGAGGTTAACTCTGAAAAATTGTAAGCTCGTGCAGAGGTGGAAGAAGTTTCCTATTCAATACGAACTTGCAGTATGAAAATGAAGAGATGGAGTGGCAGGGGCGGGGGAGGGGGGGGGGGGGGGCGGGTTGGTAGAGGGTTACAGGCGACAATACATCAGGTCGATTGAGAAAAAAGAAAGAAGAGTGTGTACTGCAGGAGGTGGATGATGAGGTGGAGAGAGACTGAAGGGGGTCGCGAATAAAGAAAAGAAAAGATCAGGGCTGTAGGGATGGGTGAAGACAAAGAAGAGTGCGAATATAAAATGGGTCGTGGAGAAAAAGATGGGAGCGCGCGTGAACACGTTGCTGGGAAACGATCGTAGGCTTTAGCTTGATCCACTCGACGAGCTTCCGCTACGTGTACTCGATCAATGCATTGTTTCACCTTTTTTTTTTGCGCTCGCATTCCAAATATATATAAATGTCTTTTATATATATATTTTTTATTTCAGAATATCTTCGGACGCCTCAGTAACAGATATGGAAAATATTGTTTTTAAGGGCGGGGAATAAATTTGTGCCTCGTGAATATTTTCTGGTGGATATACCTAAAACATGAGACAACTTCCACTCATTTAAAATTCCAATGTTTCCCGCTCTGAGAGGTTATACTTAGGGGACTTTTTATTTTATTTATTTTATTTTATTTATTTATTTATTTTTATATTTAAATTATTTTATTGATTTTATTTATTTTATTTATTTTACAGCGCTCGGGGTGGTCATTTGGTGCGATTTCTTCACGTCAGTTAGACGCTATTAACCATGATGGAAGTATTATTTTAGCTAATTTTAATGAAATTGAATAAGAAACCCGGTTCTATTCGTTGCGTGGTCGGTTGCAAGAAGAACTCATTAAATGCATCAGACACGCATTTTTACGTATTTCCTAGTGCAGCGCACAAAAAATCTCAACGACATAAGTAGATCAAGGTGGTTAAAAGAAAAACGTAAGTGTTTATTCAATTCTAACCTAGCTTTATTGCGGGTTTAGCACTGGAGCTTAAATAAATTTGATATATGTAATTGCAATCAAACTATTAAATAAAAATAAGATCCAGTACTATCTTCTAAGATTTGTCTTACTTAACTGAACAATAATTTTATATGCATCCTTGCTTGGGTGGGTCTGAATGACAACCAAAGAAACATACTTGCATTTGTAGCCAACATTTCATCGGCAATAAAAAGTCAGACCATCCGTTGAGTCCGAGTTTTGTTTTGAATAAATCATACATTTACAAACAGTATCTTGTCTCTAATTGCACTTTATACGGAGTTAAAGTAACAGAAGTCTGACGGATTACATTGCAACGTATCACGGATGAACAAACTTCATTAGAAAAAAAAGTTTTACTCTACTTGAACTACATCCGGTATTGTGAGGGTGGAACCTTTTTTTTCAATGTTTCTGCATTGAGTTTGATGGAATGTGTTATCCCTCAAAATCCAGGTCGTTTGTATAAATCCGTGTCTAAACAAACGCAAAAACATACGTTGAGGTTGTGTTATCTATCGATTTTCAATACGCAAGTAAAATTAATTACGCAGTATATGAAAAGAAAATAAGGTACTTACTGTTGAGTTAAAAAGTGTCAGCTTCGTTTTTGAAACAATCTATTTCTTTTTAATCGGCTGTTTACTGTTCAATTTCACTGATTTTCCATATAAAGAAAGGTAATGGCCGGCGTTACGAGAGTGTGAAAAAATGCTTGTAATTGTCACTAGCAGCGCTGCCTACCCGTTGCACAGAGCGAATAGAAAACCCGTACTGGTATAGACCACCCCATATTCCTCTGATTCTCTGATGCACATACGTTTTACTAAAGTATCTATCAAAGGTTTCAGAAGCATTGGCCTTCCGCTGACTGATTGATGCGCCAGCCGGTAAGCGGTCAAGCGGTCACCCCTCCGAGTATCAGCCATGCACAAGGTTACTAAAGTCGGCCTTGTGTCAGTTGGAGACTTTTTTAATTTGCGGATTAATTTAATTGAAGGATACCATATGAATTTCTAAAACGGCGTAACTTACTGTTATCTACATTGATATGTCACAATCTTTCTTACAACTATTTTTGATCGGCCTCATTGGGTTCGGTGTACATTTTGTTCGCATTGTTTATTCAACAATAATAATATGTTAGATGAAGTAAAACGTTCTGAGCGTTTTTTCGCTTTATTTCGACAATGAAATTAACATAGTTAGGATTATCCGATTTAGATCAAATATGCGCTGTTTTGTTCGATAACTTTTGTCCATTTTGAAGGTAATTTCATAATTCCGCGATTGAAGAAGTCCTTGTCCCTATTGGTAAAAAACTTGACCAGCTCATTTTCACAAGCCTCTCTTGAGGCCAGTTTTGTACCATCAAGAAAATTTTGCAAATGCTTGAAAAGGTGATAATCGCTTGGTGCCAGGTTTGGACTATACGGTGGGTGCAATAGAACCTCCCATCCAAGCTCTCGGAGATTCTGGCGCGTCGTTAAAGATGTGTGCGGCCTGGCGTTGTCTTGATGGAACACAACACCCTTCCTATTGGCCAATTCTGGCCGCTTCTGGTCGGTCGCCTGCTTCAATCTGGTCAGTTGTCGACAGTAGAGGTCCGAATTGAGTGTTTGGCCCGATGGGAGCAGCTCATAGTGGATGATTCCCTTCCAATCCCACCAAACACACAGCAAAACCTTCTTGGCCGTTAATCCGGGCTTGGCGATCGTTTGGGCCGGCTTACCGCGATTGGACCACGATCTTTTTCGGCTGTTGTTCTTGTATGTGACCCATTTTTCATTGCCAGTCACTATTCGCTTCAAAAATTGGTCGATTTTGTTACGTTTCAGCAAAGAATCGCAGGCAACAATTCGGTCCAAAAGGTTCTTTTGCGTCAATTCGTGTGGCACCCATACATAGCGCTTCTTCTTGAGACCAGCCTTATGCAAATGGTTCCAAACGGTTTTCTGGCTAATCTTCAGTTCCTGGGCAATGGAATGAGTGCTCACATACCGTCCGACTCGACGATTTCCATGATTATAAAACATGATTATAAATTTCCATGATTATATGGTAGGCCAATCGTCGAAAATGTCGATAACGACATTTTCGACGATTGGCCTATCAGAGCGTGCCTCATCTTCGACGTCCATATTACCAGAACGGTATCGTTGGAACCACCGCTTTGCTGTCGCATTCGATACTGTATTGGGTCCATAAACGGCACAAATTTTTTTGGCCGCCTGCTCTGCCTTTTCATCTTGGTCGTAGTGGTACTAAAGAATGTCACCTTTAAATCGCCGTATAGTATGACCCGATGCAATGTATATATCGTGAGATATGGCTCACTAAAGACATCTAGCGGAAAACGCTCAGAACTTGTTACTTCACCCAATATTATGAAAATTGACAATATACGTAGTGTTTACTGCTAATTTTTATTGAATTGTTGTTCCAAAGAACCCATTATTTGAAAAACTATTCCTTAGCTCCTCAACGTATTCAGTGAGTTTCGTCGAGAGTTTCACACGATCAATGATTCTCCGTAAAGATCGTTTTCACAATTCTTGAGTTTTTTTTTGCTAATTGCAATTGTGTTAATTACGTTTTACCATTGGGCATCGAATCCCGGATATTTTTTGATTGGTTGATTAATGAAATAAAGAAAAATTTCACTCTTTACCAAAAGTCTTTTCTTTGTCGTTTTTCCGAGTAATTCGTTAATCAAGAGGGACAAGCTCGAATTTAGATTAAAAATGCAACAGCCTTTGATGATTATTCGCTCATAGTAATCGGCGTAAAGCCGACAATATAATTTATTACACCGACCAAACATATGATAATATCTGATGATCAACTAATGATTAATCCAATCAAAATGATCAACAAAATAAGACTTTTATCCTATTTTGTAATCCAATAAGATTGATCATCGGTTGGATAGGAATTGGATTGGATAATTTATCATCGTTCGGTCATCAGATATCATTGTCTGTTTGGGTTTCCATTTTTGAAGACACTTCAAAGCGCAATGAAATCAAGATAATGTTAGAAATATGAACATTGAACTCCAGCCAATCATCAAAGTGGTAAGAGTGATTAAAAATAGAGCATCAATTTGATTGAAGTGCGTACGCATAGATTGGAGTATACAGGGTGCCATCTCACTGTTCTTTTGTTTTATAAGCTGCCTGTATTGTACATCGGCATCAAAGCGCGCCAGCTTTGTGGGCTAAAAACGCAAAGCATTCGTTTCCCGTTCCTGTCTCCATTTCGTTTGCCATTGCCAACCTGGAATTTTATCCGACAGTTTTTCATACCTTGTTTTCATATGCAAGTTTTACCTTGATCGAATGCGAATGAGGAAAAGCTGAACTGCTCTTATGAACGACGAGTCCGACCAGACGAGGGATTTTCCACTGACGTTAGTGATGCTGAGTATTAACCGTGTTTACACACGTTTTTTTTTTTTTAATTCTTCCGTTGTATCGAAATTTCACCGGATACTCTCTCAACCACTTCGCATAGCGGTTACGTTTTTTTTTGTATTTTTTTCATTAAGGGGAAACATTCGAATTTTTTGCTCTTGAAGTAAAAAAGTTGGGGATTTATTTGAAGAACTTAATTGTACATGTTTTAAAGCGCTTGGAATTCTTAAAAAATCATTTCTCTTTTTTACACTTTTTACCTCGAATAAAACTCATAGGGGATAATGCGCCAGGTATACATGGGGGATTTTTCAAATATTGGTTTCCATAGAAGAAGCAAGTATTTGTCAAAAAAAAAAAAATCTGATTTTTGGAATAAGATCGTGAAAAATTGTCTATAAGTAGAGTTTCCAGAAAATCGATGAATGTCTAAGTATTTCTGTGCACAATTTATTTTACAGGATACTGTGAAAAATTTAACTCAATCAGATTACGTAAAGTTCAAGTTTATGCTACAAGCCAACTCGAAAAACATTGTTGCGGGAAACAAGGCCTCGAAAAGTTTGCGCCACGGTATTTGGAGTTCGACAGTGAGAATTTAGAATTAAAAATAATAATTTTTCGGTAATGTACCGGTTGCGCCTCTTTTTGAGATAAGTTGTCATTTAGAGGCACAAGCATCGTTTTTGTTCTGTCCCTTAGGAGTAGTTTTACTTCTTCTTGTATTGTAATAATTGTCATTGTCACTTTCTCAACGATCAGTACTTTGTGACACTTTGGATAATTCTTCACTTCTTTGTGCCATGTGTCGGTCTTCGGAAAGGACATTTTTTCACATGCATTGGAAATCTTTGACGCAAAATTTTGTAGGCGATTTCGACTATCCATATTCCACCAAAAATCGTAAATATTTGTAATCGACAAATAAAAGTGTTCACACATTCTGCGTTCGAGCATTCGGGCGTGAAATTTTTACTTTTGGGCAAAAAGTTTTTATCAACGTCCGATTTTACTGACCACGTATGCAATCGGAAAAAAAATACTTTTGTCAGCGGACCTCGAATATAAAAGTTCATTCTCCCGATAGCGTCGGAAGTGGCTTGTCAGTTGATCGAAAGAAACTATTAGATGTATATATTAATTCTCGGCCGCTAGATTAAATTGATTAAAACAACTCTTCAAATTGGAAATTTTTCACGCTATATAGGGCGTTTCGAAGCACCATTTATCTCCTCACAAACTACTTAGTCCACTTGTAGTCCGATTAGCCCAATCTCAAAAAGAAAAATAGTAAATAAAGATGTCGTTCGACAAGCAGCACGTGAGGCAGTGCTTTTTTTTCGCTTTCCAACTTGAAAAAAAAACGCCGTAGAAGCGCAAGAAATTATTTGTTCGGCCTTTGGAGGAAGTGCTGTATCTTTTAACACATGTAAAAAATGGTTTCGAAAGTTCCGGGATGGAGATTTTGATCTCCAGGATGAAGAACGTCCTGGACAACCAAAAAAGGTTGGGAACGAAGATTCGGAGAGTCTATCCAACAAAAATACCTGTCAAACAACAAATGACCTTGCTAATACGCTCAGAGTGACTCAACCAGCTATTTCGGTACGTTTAAAAAAATCGGAAGGATACAAAAGGAAGGTCGATGGATGCCTCATGATCTTACCACAGAAAACAAAAGTCGAAGTTGTGAAATTGCAATGTGCCTACTGACCAAATTCAAACAAAAAGACGTTTTACATCAAATTGTGACTCGGGATGAAAAGTGGATATTGCACGACAATCCTAAAAGACTAAAGTCGTGGGTTTATGCGGGGGGAGCCTTCAACGAGCACTGCAAATCGAAACGTCCACGGAAAACAATTGTTGTTGTGTATTTGGTGGGATTTCAAAGGTGTAATTTATTATGAGAGACTCAAACCGGGTGAAATCATTACTGCTAAGCGTTATCAGGAGCAACTGATGAAATTGAGTGATGCTATTGAAAGAAAACACAGCAAAAGACACACTGAAATTCTCCCTCATGCGGCGTATTCTCCAAACATTGCGCCTTCTCACTATCACCTTTTTCGGGTGCTACAACATCACCTGGTGTTTCGATCCAGTTTCGATTCGATATCCAGTTTCGATCTTCTGATGAAGTCCACTAGAACTTTGACGACTTCATCGAATCAAAACCACTATATCTTTCTTTCGAGCCGGGATCCGACAATTGTCCAGTAGATAGAAGAAATACGTGTAAAGTGACGGCGAATTATTTTGAACATCAGATTTGTATCCATTTTTTAAATAAATAAATGTAATAATTGTGGAAAAAAGGCCGAGAATCGATCAATACACCAAATAAGTTGGAAAAGTTGTTCGGTAGTTACCTCTATGACCCTACCACGCGATTTAAAGTACGATTATCCGTCGTACGTGACTCTATCCAACCCTATGTGGATAATATTAATCGCGTCATGCATTGCGGCAGTGTTCCGCTGTAGCTTTGTGCATACTTTATGTTACCCATTACTTGTTAATGCGCTGCATTAAAATTCTACACGAGGCATCACCGAAAGGGAAGATTTGAATTTACAATCCTTGATAAATACATTACACTCCAACGTTGCTGAATTTCTTCATCAAATGAAATATAAATATAAAGTGAGTTAAGGCTAAAATTGCGACAGCAATTTATGAACATATAGAAAATAAAAATAAAATGTTATTATCAACGATTACGTTGAGGGTATTCAATGGTTAGTCAACGATCGTAATCGTCAATGAAAAAAAAAGTCAAGCGAGTTGAGTTTCAGCGATATACATTTAAAATAACGTTTCAACGAAAATAAATGTTACAGAGTTGAATTTCACAAAGTTAAGAGAGTCCAAGTCCATTCACGTGAAGTCAACTGAAAAGATCTCAGAGTCTTCGGGGATCCATGACTCCATTGTTAAGAGAATTGGTAAAACCTCGCTCGTGCTTGGCAGCTCCATTTCTCTATATAACGTGTACGAAACATTACATGGTTGGGAAAATGACATTTTTAAAAATAGTGTCTCCCCTCGGAAAGCTGCTCGTACGGAAAAAAAAAACTATCCGTCACGTCAAGGCTCGAATATGCAGTGTGTATTTACATTGTTCGGTGTATTTTTGGATTTTAGCAGAAATAGTAGAAATGCAACGCCATAGGCATTTTATTCCAGACAGCACGTAACTGCATACACGCCGGAGATACACGAGTTTGTAAAAAAGAAGAGCACGACAACGTTCAACTCCATGGCTTGTGGCAATTTATCATTGGATATATTTGATTAAAATATATGTATTGAAACTCCGCATCGTTGGGTTTCCTTGAATCAAAGGTTTGCTGTCCGATGCAGACTATTAGAAACGCAAAAAATAAACGAACAATTAACAAGAGGAAATGTGATCGTTGCTTGATTGAACATGTAAATGAAATATTGGTAAATATTCGGAAGTGTTAGTCCTGTCAGAATCGAGCTGATTTTTTATGTGTAAACATCTTAGCGCTCGATACACGGTAGGGGGCTAGCTGAGACTTCGAGCGTCAGACGAGTAAGCGTAAGGCTTCGAGCGTCAGATGACGTCACCGTAAGACTTCTTGTTGTGAGTGCGTTAATGTGTGTGTGAGATCGGTACGTGGTAGGGGCTAACGGACACTTCTATGTATACGACCGTATGACAGAGCTTAGGTATCGGCACGCCGGACATTTTCTGTTGGTGGAATATTACGTGGTGTCGCCAATCAAAAAGGTAATTATACAATCAAGCCGATAGCAACAAAACAACTTTACAAAACTAGAAAAACTGAAATAATAACAAATATTGTTATTATTATTATTATTGTATTGTCTGTTCAAACATTGTTGATAATGTATACTTCTGTATCAAACGTAACTAAACAATAAATATTACGAACGACGCTTCGGAAACTATTAGGTTAACACGCTTCGATCGTGATACATAGAAGTGAAACGTTTTTGGCGGCCTTTGTATGCAACGCGCATGCGCGTAACTCTATCTTATTCCATCGCCTTGATCCGTCACTCTTGCTCTCTCTCTCTCTCTCTCTCTCTCTCTATCCCCATCGCGTAGGGAGTAGGGAAACTAAGAACTGTACAAAGCGGAGACGGAGAATAGGGAACGCTATGCTTAAGGTATACGACTTATAACTTTCTCTCATTCTCTCTCTCCCTAAATTATATCTTTCGGCTCTTTTCCGTCACGGTACCTTGAAAAACGCCAAAGAAGTTTCAGTTCAATAATATAGTATTATAAATCTGAAAAAAAAATCTAAAAAAATAATCTACGAATGAATACAAATAAAAACATTCCAACAACAAATTCAAACACTACAATCGATGCTGTATTCTCGCGGTATTTGGAAACACTTCAGTCACAGTTGTATGTGTCTTATTTCAGTTACCACAAACCTATTATTTCATGTATAAAAAAAATTGAACAATACATTTTGAAATTTCATTCATTACGCTATTTTCGCATTGTTTCATTATAAAATAAATTTTGATCAAAACCAGTGCATGACCTCAATTTTCCCAAACCGAACTGATACGAGCTCACATGTTTACACATCAATTCTCGTGAGTACCTTGGCACTCATTTGGGTTTTTTTTTGTGTGGTTTCTTACAGTTAAAAAAACATCATATTTAATATTATTATGGCAGCGCATCAACAAAAACAATGTCGTTCTACGCACCCCACGATTCTACGCACCCATCCGAGGTGCCCTCCGCCCACCCCAGTGTTCTACGCACTCCACGATTCTACGCACCCAACCGAGGTGCCCTCCGTCCACCCCAGTGTTAGAGATGAATAGAATTACCCTCTTGGTAATTGTTTTTGTTGATGCGCTGCCATAATAATATTGAATAAGATGTTTTTTAACTGTAAGAAACCACACAAAAAAAAATCAGCTCGATTCTGACAGGAGTGACACTTCCGAATATTTACCGAAATATTTTTCAAATATAGGGGCAAGTACTGAAAAACGGACACTCGTGGACACTCGTGGACGGTGGCTTCGGCGGTGAAAGATTTTAACTTTGAAAATAATAGGGCGTAGAAATAACTTTCTTTTTCAGACAGTCGCTGTTAAAAATGTTGTTTTCTCTTTGGTACTTGCCACAATGACATTCTTATTGATCAAGAAATTTCTTTTTTATTTCTGTTTCACATGAATGGGAGCACGCGGGTGACACTCTGGCCCCTCCCCCATACCGAATTTTGTCAGTGTCCACTGATCTTCGATCGAGAAGTTGACGGAATCAAAATCTCGAGAACTGATCGAGTTAATGTGGTAGCACTGCAAATAATAATAATAAGTAAGCCTCTCTGCCGGAAAAGCATGTTCAGCCATGTTTGGAGTCATTTTTATTGCGATTGCACGTAAGAAATTGGTTATCTTAAATTATTATGTTTATTTTTTGTTATTTTATCGAATAATTTCTATAACGTTGATCCTCTTTTTATTTTATCACGCTTCAATTCTTTTGCTATCCATTTCTTTCTTTTTTTTAATCTGGAGGGTTAATCGTGCGGGTTTGATCTTGATCGTTCGTTATTGTTTTTATTTACAACAGATGCACGATGTTATACTTTTATGTCAGGCGGAGAGAAGTTGTGGAGAATGAACTGAATTCTTTACTATTACAATTATTTACTATTTTTTTTTTATATTTAACAATTACCATTTTTAGTTTTTTTTTTCTTTCACACTTTGAACATTTGGCGCTATTATTTGTATAGCCATTAGCCGAGAACGAGCGCCATTGACATCCGGTTTCACTGCTGCCCGTGCGAAAATTGAGTTTGGGCTTTAATCGGGCTCATCTTAATTTTCCCTAACTTTATTAAGGCCCTAGTCTGGAAGCCTCACATGGGCCATTAGTGGCTGGTCACACTTTGCTACCGAGGGCCATTGAAGGCAAAATAACCAGGGCCTTTAAAATTGCCCCAACGGTGCCTCATAAAAATTATTGCAGCCATATGCGTACGTGCGTGTGTGTGTGTGTGTGTGCACTGTGAACAAGAAATGTATTCTTTCAATACAATTGGGGCTTAGAATTATGTTGCATATTTTGACACATTTGATCTCGCGTTGTTCCAATGAATGCACTGGATGCGTGTTGGTTCAAGGCATCATAACTCGTCTACTAAACGCATAGTTCAATTATTATATTTAATCGATCTCGATAATTATTATGCCACAAATTCTTGAGTCAAGCAATTTATACTTATTTGCCCCTATAATAGCAAAGTCTAGTAGTATTGGAGAAATCGCTACTAGGAAATCTACAACTACACCCCTTAAATGCTTTTACTTAGTCTCCGTACTTAGACCATAGTTTTAGTTAACCTACCTATCCTACCATTCCCTAATAGGGGCCCAGTCCGGCACTTTTACGGAAACCCTTACTATGGAGTCCACAAATAATCCAGTGAAGGCCCCGAATTGTATGAGGGGCCTGCCAATTTTCCGCACGGGTGGCCTCACTGCTGTAGTAAAACGAAATTACTATTGGAATCTGGCAACATTTGGTTTCCTAACATAAGGTCGATATTGGTTTTGTCAATGCGGTGACAAAATTCGCTCCCATTTAAAAGCATTGAATGTCCGACCCCTGAATGGGAGCGTTGGAATTATGTCAACCACCTCAAACCTTTTTTTCCACTGCCATATTTAGAGGCCCATAACTTTAGCAATTTTAATTTTTTTTTTTTTTTTTTGAGAATTCTTGAAACACGAATAAAAAGTCTGTAAAAAAATGGATGATAAAAATATATATAGATTTTTTTTTATCAAGCCTGAACAACGACTGATATTTAGGCCTCTAGACTAGAATACTACCTTAAAACGGCTGTGCAACGGAAATTAGGCTAGATTAACAAAGTGCGGGTGATAGGAGAGGCTTCAGTTGGGAAGGGTAATACGTAAAAACTCGCAAGGGGTTGGAAGTCAAGAAGTAAAAGAAAGACAAGTAATTAAATAAAAGCATCAAATGTCGATGAAGTCTCTAAGTAGACTGATATCAAGTAACCGGTATGTTCGGTCCACCTAATATCCGTTCTTCGATAACTCGGGGATCGATAATGTGGCATGTAGGGTTCGATATCTCAATAGAATAAATAAAGATGCCTCTTCGTAAGAAGAGTACTCAAAGACTTCGTTATTTTTCTCTTCGGGGTGTAGAGGTAACGCGATGCTGTGCTTGTACTGATGGATTGGATGGTATTCCAATGGCGAGGAATACGACACGTTCCCTTGAATTGTGTATGCGGAACGAAAGAGGGATGAAAGGAGAACGTAGGTGTACAGGGTACTGCTGCGAACTGTCTCATTCGATATGTAGGAAACATACGTACATCATTGTACAGTGGTACGAACAGTATTTTATTCACCGATTGCAAAAAGGAAGGAGACACATGGGAGAAAAACATTTTTCACCGTTGGAATATCATTTCTTTGGGAATGATTTTCCACACGGAATAATTTGACGCGTAAAATTAATGGAAAATTATTTTCTTGGTGATACGAGCCTCCTAGTCATTGTAAAATTCGATAAGTTTGCATTTGCGAAAAAAATTGAGACAAAATTTAACAGAAATATTTGTTTTTTTTTTCGTATTGCGATTTTTTTTATGCGGTCGGGGTATGGAAATCGGCGAAACGTTTTTGGGGGGTCTCTTTTACAGATTAGGAAGCGGCTTATCTTTTGCAACGTACCGTCTCTAACTTTTGGGTAAGAAAAAGGACTGTAACACCGCAATTTCCTTAAGGCCTTAGGCCACTTTAGAGGTAAAAAAAGGGAATATTTTGTGATTTTTTTCAACGTAACCATAAAATAAATCGGAATTACAAAGTAGGGGTTTTATTATGTACATAATTCACTATACAAAATTATTTTTCACAGCGATACATGTCAAAGTTGCCACTGTGCAGCATTTTTCCGATGACGCCTTTATTTCTGGAAGGTCAACGGCCGGACCAACAGCTCCTATAATTTTTGAGTTATGATGAGACACTAAAGTTTTTTCGATTATATATAAGGTGTAGTAAAAAGAAATCCATTATTTTTGCATGAAATTGAAGGCTTTATTTAGCATAGTTAGAATGATCCGATTTAGGTCTAATATGCACCGTTTTGATCGATAAATTGTTGCCACTTTGAAGGTAATTTCATTATGCCTTTCTCATAGAAACCCTCGTCCCTATTGGCAAAAAACTGGGACAGTCGATTTTCACAAGCTTCTCTTGAGGCGAATTTTTCACCAGCAAAATCTTTCGCCATAGACAGGAACAGGTGGTAATCACTTGGTGCCAGATCCGGACTATAAGGTGGATGCATAAGAACCTCCCAACCAAGCTCCCGGAGCTTCTGGCGAGTCACTATCGATGTGTGTGGCCTGACGTTGTCCTGATGGAACACAATTCCTCTCCTATTGGCCAAAGCTGGCCGCTTCTGGGCGATTGCTTCCTTCAGACGGTCCAATTGTTGACAGTATAGGTCCGAATTAAGAGTTTGGCCGTAGAGGAGCAGCTCATAGTAGATGATTCCCTGCCAATCCCACCAAACACACAGTAAAATCTTCCTGATCGTCAATCCTGGCTGGGCCACCGTTTGCGCCGGCTCACCGCGATTCGACCACGACCGTTTTCGCTTGACGTTGTCGTAAGTGACCCACTTTTCATCACCGGTCACCATCCGCTTCAGAAATGGGTCGATTTTGTTGCGATTCAGCAGCGATTCGCAGATGGAAATTCGGTCCATGAGGTTTTTTTTTGCGTTAACTCGTGTGGCACCCATACATCGAGCTTCTTTTTGTATCCAGCCTTATTCAAGTGGTTCCAAACGGGTTTTTGTGCAACGTTTAGCTCCTGGGTAATCGAAACAGTGCTTACATGACGGTCGGAATCGACGATTTCCATTATTTTATCGACATTTTCGACAATTGGCCTTCCAGAATGTGATGCATCTTTGACATCAAAATTACCGGCACGGAATCGACGAAACCAAAATGGCGCGTAATTGGCTGTTACAGTATCAGGACCATAAACAATATTCACATTTTCAGCCGCCTGGCTTGCGTTTTCGCCTTTATCGAAGAAAAACTGTAAAATGTGGCGTATTTTCACTTTGCTGGTGGCCATCTTTGACGCGCGCTCAAAAAATATTGAGTCAAGCAATCACAAAACTGTCTGAGATGTTTATTTTAGTACGAAATCTTATCTTTCTAACGCCATCTAGCGTAATCCGATCACACTTATACAACGCGAGATACAGATTACTAAAGCCATCTATTGCAAAAATAATGGATTTCTTTTTAGTACACCTAATATAAGAGTAGCTATAGAAGTGCGTAGGATTTTTTTGATATATTGTTTTTTGTCAAAATGGCGCATTTCTGAAACAGAAAGTATAAAATGCCCTGAGCAAATCGTCAGAAAATTGTTTATAAAAAAGGAACTATGCAACATAATAAAAAAAAAATCCTATATAGTGTCTCAGGAAATGTAATTCTAAATATACAGTTAAAATTTCAAGTGAATCGGTTGAAATTTGTTTGAGTTATGAGTCCGGCCGACTTGAAAAATGTAGTTTTGAGATAAACGCGTTTAAAGTTAGTAAAAAGTCACGACATGAATGAAGAGGGGTTGCGCTAGAATTCGAAAATCGAGTACTTAGAGATTTTTCACACCCATCATCTTTTGGAATATAATTTTATAGGTATTAAGGTACATTTAAAAAAAAAAAAAAGAAATTGATTTTTGGAAACTCCGAGAGTGGCTTAAGGCCTTGAAAAAGTATAAAAGGCTTAAAAAATATATCTTAAAAATCGATTTGAATCACATCACTGGAAATTCACTGTAATTATCGTTCAATTTTTATCTCACTTTACTTAATAGTAACTCATTGGTGTCCCTAACAAATGTCTATAGAGATGTGGGCGCATCTTGGGACTTCTCAATAAATTTGTGCACGGGATCACGAGGAGATATTTTTTTTCGAAGGTCCAACAAATTCTGGTTGAGACTTTGTAATAAAAATATTTCAAACGACTCCATTTGGGAAATAGCGCGCAATCCACTTGGTTTCCAATGTGAACTCCCTACGTGCGGTGTCAAATCCCTATTGGGATCTGTCATAAGGGCGGAGCCTTAAGGCGTCTTCTCACTTTACAATTTTCAAAAAATCGATTTTTTTTATAACATTTTTCGAAAGTATACATATCCAAAAGTATCATACTAAAATTTTATGAAGATCCCCGAGCAGAAATTTGTTCAGGGTGAAATCCGGACCGGATCAGGCTGCCACAATAGCAAATCCGGGCCGGATCAGGCAAATTTAGTCCGGCCCTGATCAGGGATGTAACGCTTTTGCAAATTCAGGTCCGGATCAGGCACCTTATCAGGCTCTGAACAGGCGCTTTATCAGGCCCGGATCAGGCACCTTACCAGGCTCGGATTAGGCACTATATCTGGCTCGGATCAAGCAACTTATCTGGCCCGGATCAGGTGCCTCATCCAGCCTGAGACAAACGTGTCATCTGGCTCAATCATTTGATTAATTTTTTGTTCAAAAATAGATCAACATTTATTAAATTATTATCGCAGTTACACGTTATCAAGTTTACTAACGTTATTAAAAATATGAAACATATGAAAACATTTTTTTAAAGTTTAAGTTTTTATTTTACTCGACTTGATCGTTTAGTTTTTGTTCCGGTTTTGGCGATGACCGTCCCAATCTTTCCGGCCTAATCTGTCCAGCGCAAATCATGCGTGCCTGATCCGGGCGCCTTATTGATACCTGATGAGGCTTCTATACGGCGCAAATCAGGCGTGCCTGATCAGGGCGCCTTATTGATCCCTGCTCAGGCCGATGTCTGGCGGAAATCAGGCGTGCCTGATCAGGGCGCCTTATTGATCCCTGCTCAGGCCCCTGTCTGGCTCAAATCAGGCGTACCTGATCAGGGCGCCTTATTGATCCCTGATCCGGCCCTGATGGATCCTCAGGCAGCCTGATTAGATTTCTGCTCGGGTCAGAGGCGTCTAACTGTATTTTTGTGTAACCTTTACTTTACTACCTGAGCACGTTCATCTGCTCCGCTCGGAGGGGTGCCGCGTACCTGGCTTTATACACTTGAGCAGTTATTACCTTTTATGAATCTAGTACCCCTGCTTAAGTCTATTCATTTATGGTCCTTTAGTCTTCGAATTGAATCTTTACACGTGCATTTTTGGAGGGAAAAGTAATTGAAAACGACGCTATACTGCTCTTTCAACATTAGTCGAGTTTGAAACTTCGAAACGGCAACATCTCTGCGCTTGTGATTGTTACAATGGATAAAAAGTCCTCGCAACAAAATTTTGGAGGTGATGGGCGTCAAACTCGGTCCGATCGCCGCACAGTACGTCGCTAAACGTGATAGTGAGCGTATACGCGTAGCGAACCGCCGCAGCTCCGGTGCCTCAAAAGAAGCCAGAACAAAACGCAGAAATGCTATTTTAGATGAAAATGAACACTATGAAGAAGTAGAAGTCATATGGTGCAGGCATCGCTGATTAAGCACAGGTAAGATATTTTTTACGAGTTTTCATTTTTTTTTAACTTTAAACGCGTTTTTCTCGAAACAACGTTTTTCGACGGCTTGTTGATGAAATCTTCGAAACTGCTGAACCGATCCTTATGAAATTTTAACCACATATTCTTTACAACTATAGCTATAGCGCATATCAAGGATTTTTTTAAATTTTGATATTTACTATTTTTTTTTTGCCAAAAGCGGTGAAAAAACACGTTTTTTTTGTTTTTTTTCCGAAAAATGTCCGCCATTTTGTTATTTTTGCATATATCAAAAATCGTATGATATGCACTATAGCCATTAACATACTGAATCTAAAACCGTTTGATTTTTTTGTTTCAGATGATCCATCTTCGAGATTTCATCAACAGCGCAGGCCTACAATTTTTTTAGGACATTTTTTTAACTACCATTTTCGTCTATCAATAGTGAATGAAATAAATAAAAAAAAAATTCTGTATTTCGAAAGTGTATTTATTAAGTGTAACAACTTTTATCTCTAATAATATCTCTAATATAAACCTACCAAAAAAAATCATGAAAATAGCCCTTTTTTTAGCGTCTAAAGTGAGAAGACGCCTTAAAAAACATGGCGACGATAAGAGGATCATGAAATGCAAACAGTCATGTAGTTTAGTGCAAATTTTTGTGACATTATGATGAGTATTAGTGCAATTTGTGATTGGGCTAGTACCAATCCTAAACAACGAAATTTTGTGGAAGGAGAACGTATTTTGAAGGCTGGGCACATTTAAAAATGTTGTATAGGTAGTGGCGCTCCCATACCGGTGCTATCAGCATCAAAGCGTATTGTTTGCAAAAGTCTCAATTACATAATAATCCCCATGAGATTGATGATTTTAAATGATTTGCTCTTGCAAAACTGATTTGGGAGAAAAATGCAAGCACATCATTACGACGTGACTGTATTACATTCGGTATGTCTAGCCTCTCATTCTAAGTACAATATCTTTCATTATTTGGCAGTGAATATTTTATAATTATTTAAAAATGTTTCCCAGTTTTTCATTACAATGTCAAAAATTCCTTTACAGCACACTTCCTTGCCTGGATTCACTTTTTAAAATTTTTACGGCTTTCATCCAAGTCTCTAATTGATCTGTTTTTTTCCCACTTTTACAAAATAATTTTTCGATACTGTATTGGCTCCATAAACAGCGCACATTTTTTTGGCCGCCTGCTCCACCGTTTCACCTTGGTCGTAGTGGTACTGAAGAATGTATCGAATTTTCTCTTTTTTTACCTCCATTTTGGAACGCTGTAACACACAACTGGCTTCACCAAATACAAAACTGTCAAGGAACTTTTTTTGAAGCGTAATGTCACCTTTAAATCGCCATATAGTATGACCCGGTGCGATGTATACATCGTGAGATATGGCTCACTAAAGACATCTAGCGGAAAACGCTCAGAACTTTTTACTTCACCTAATATAAAGTAACGATGAAAACGCCTAATATAATGTTTACCTAACCCTCACTTTTGTATCAGACTATCCATTCCGGCTACTAATACGTAGATACTCTGCGTATACGGATATGCACACACTACTGTAATCTAGTTCTAGTCTGCTCCAGTCGCTTCGTGGCGCTAGCGTCGCTAGACATTGCTTAATTTAAATCGCTATATCCCTGAAACTAGACGGCTAAAATTGATGATTTTTTTATCCTTTTCGTCATATGTTCCTCTGTAATTGAGAATGAAAAAAAAATCTGTATAAAAGTTTCGAAGTTATTGCGTGAAATGGGAAATTTTCCAATGCTCTCCATAAGAACGCGTGTAAAACCATGAAATCTTTGATTGCCAATATCTCGAAAACGGAACGGTGAATGATTTTGCAATTTTGCAGGTAATCATTTAATAGTGTCCCGAATGAGTCCTCAAAATTGAAAAAAACATCGATAGCAAAACGCCTTGGCGAGACTACTACCATAAGCATATGCGCCCCCTTGCCGCCTGGACCCGCAAAGACCCTGAGCAACCTCCTTAAAAAGTATACCTCAACACCACGAACGTGCACATTTTTCGATCTAACACTTTTCACGCTATTGTGTCTATGCTTATGTTCAAAGTCAGAACTTATAGTTTGCCGAAGAACGAAAACAAAGATCGTTAATATTTCAGCCCAATATCCGGATCAAGAGCAGTCGCCAACAGAGATTGTGGCAGACATTTTCCTCTTACAGGAATTTTTCTTGTCGCAAAAGACGCGAATGGGTACACAAGCCGAGAGGCTGAGAAGCGAGCAACGCTGGAAAATTGGATGAAATGGTAAAAGTACGTGAGCCTCCAAAATACGTGTGGACAGGTGTATCGAGACGAACAACAAGGGAACGGGGGAGAAAATAAAGGATTCAAAAAAGATGAGGACATAGGTAAAGGCAGAGCGAGAGAGAGATAGAGAGAGAGAGAGAGAGAGAGAGAGAGAGAGAGAGAGAGAGAGAGAGAGAGAGAGAGAGAGAGAGAGCGAGAGGGAGAGAGTGTGAGAGAGAGAAATCGATGTCTGCATCGAAAACGCGAGCTCTCGAATGTGGTGTATGAAGAAAATTGAAGAAACTGCGGAAGGAGGTGAGGGGCTTGCTCGCGGAAAGTTGGCAGTCGCAACATGCATCGAGAAGAAGTCTAGGGTCGTATAATATGGCTAGGAAAAAGGATGGTACGACAATACCGGGTGAAAAGAAGAAAAAAATATTTTGCAGGCTTGCAAAGAAGTCGATGCTGCGTGCAACCATCTCGACTTTCTTTCGACGAGCGGTGAGGGAGGGAAAAGGTCGCAGAGAGCGAAAGAGAGAGAGAGAGAGAGAGAGAGAGCGAGAGAGAGGGGGAGGGCTTGCTCGAGGTGGGAGTAATATGAGATAGCTGATAATATGAAGGAGTGTTGTGACTTCTTTGAAATGTGGCCTCGGCACACTGTGGACTTAGCTGAATCAAGAGATAAACTAAATAATACAAGGTGCAATGAAATGAAAAAAAAAATCATTTCGTTTCCGCCAAATGATACGGAATAATCCTGAATTTATTTTCTACGATAACGGTTGAAGGAACTCGTCGTTAATTTTCATGACATTGTTGAGAAACAAAATTTCATTTAAGTGGATTCGAAAAAAAAATTCCTTTCACGAACTCGAATATTGAACAATTAACTGATTTTCGTCTACAACGAAGTAAAAATACATCCCAGTATACTAGTGAAAGAGCACAGTCAAGTAAGGATATTGAAACTGTCCCCAGCGAGTTGTTGAATGACACTCAGCCTTCCTTATTAAAAGAAACGAATTTTGCTGAAAAATTCAGCTCTCTAACCCAATTGTTTTCTGAGAATGGAATTTTATCCAATATTTCGTCCCCTTGAACGCGTTTTTCTTGTAACAATATTTCCAAAACCAGGTGGACTCGTAGCTCTTACAATTTTCAACCGACTTACTTCAAATTTCAACTGTAGCTTATTAGATAGATTTTCTAGCAAAGTACCTACGATTTTTACGATCGAATTAACAATTACGATCTTTATAAACAAACTAACTTTCGCCGGCGTAGAATTTGGCCCATAGAAACTTCATTCGAAGTGGCACCCCTAATGCGGGGTTCTTTAAGAAATCCTAAAATATGAATTTTATTATTTGTTTTAAAGAATATTTATACCGAGTTTCAAGTTGATACATGCAAGGAAAGTTTTCCATACCAAATTTTACACCCCATTTCACCCCCTTAAGAGTTGATTTTCAAAATATCCATTTTTAATGCACCTCTACACCTTCGAAGGAACATACGTTCCAAGTTTCAAATTGATACACGCAAGGAATACAATTTCCCATACAAACTTTGCCACCCCCTTTCGCCCCCTTAGGGGTTGAATTTCGAGAAATACCTTCTTAAGCGATGCCTCCAAAATAAAATCAACAGCCTCTCTAAATTTCACGTTCTACCTTTAGCGGTTTAGGCTGGGCGATGATGAGTCAGTCAGTCAGTCAGGACTTTACCTTTTATACAGGGTGAGGCACTAACTGTTGCCACCTTGAATATCTCTGTAATTATCGACGTCACAAAAAAATGTTTGAAACAAAAGTTGTACCGTACGAAAGGGGTCATCAAATGCGACCATTTTTTTTTATCTCAGTGGAGGCGCTGTCGCACAGTAAAGGTCACCTCCACTTTTTTAAATGGGACGGTACATTTTTTTTTCAACTATCTTGTAGAGCATCGAAAACCGCATAAAAAACATTTAGGGGTCAAAGTCGTTCAAGGTCATTTAAGATCAAAAAGTGACATGAACTTTATTTTTATGCGAAATTACCTTTATTCACAGTAGATGTTCAAAGTGATTGCCATTGGAATCAATGCAGTATTGCAATATCCTCATCACGGATTGTGTAGAATTTCTTATCACTTCGGCACTTATCGAATCACAGGCTCGAAGAATTCTCTCACGCATATCATCCGGCGTAGTTGGACGTTTTTTATAAACAAGATCTTTCAAGTATCCCCACAAGAAAAAGTCCAGAGGCGTCAAGTCTGGCGAGCGAGCCGGCCACGATACAGTTCCTCCGCGTCCAATCCAACGATTTGGAAATCTCTTTTGCAATTCATTTCTAGCTATCAGCGAAAAATGTGCCGGGCACCCATCGTGTTGATACCACATTCTGTTTCTTGTTTCTAAAGGTATTTCTTCCAATAACGGACCTAATGTTTCTTGAAGGAATGTGGTGTACTTCCTACCATTAAGATTCCCTTCGATGGAATAAGGGCCTATGATTCTATCCCCAATAATCCCACACCATACATTAACCGACCACGGTCTTTGGTGTGCAACTTGCCGCAGCCAATGTGGATTTTCAGTTGACCACAAATGCATGTTATGCAAGTTAATATTTCCATGATTCGTAAATGTTGCCTCATCAGTAAATAAAATCGGATTAATAAATGAGTCATCTCTCTGAATCTGGCGTTGAGTCCATCGGCAGGATTCAGTGCGATTCATGAAATCCGTACCAGTTAATTCCTGGTGGAGACTGACGTGGTAAGGATGATATTTATAACGATGTAGAATGTTCCGTGTACATTGTAGGTTTGGTGCCGTTGTTTATCTACAAGACAATGGTAAGACTTCGGCGATAAGTGCCGAAGTGATAGGAAATTCGTGATCGGGAGATTGCAATACTGCATTGATTCCAATGGCAATCACTTTGAACATCTACTGTGAATAAAGGTAATTTCACATAAAAATAAAGTTCATGTCACTTTTTGATCTTAAATGACCTTGAACGACTTTGACCCCTAAATGTTTTTTATGCAGTTTTCGATGCTCTACAAGATAGTTGAAAAAAAAATGTACCGTCCCATTTAAAAAAGTGGAGGTGACCTTTACTGTGCGACAGCGCCTCCACTGAGATAAAAAAAATGGTCGCATTTGATGACCTCTTTCGTACGGTACAACTTTTCTTTCAAACATTTTTTTGTGACGTCGATAATTACAGAGATATTCAAGGTGGCAACAGTTAGTGCCTCACCCTGTATATTAATATATAGATAGATGGCCATTTTTTAAGTTGTAAATGCGACTTGTTTTTCAAAATGGTGCAATATTTGCAAAAATCAATACTTTGTAATAATCGTGTGTACTTCGCTAACAAAATTCATGTAGATTACGACATTTTTTATTTTTAGTGCTCGTATGCGTCTTCAACGAGGCCGCCCGTGGAGGGTCCCAAAAAAACGCGTTCTCATTCTACAAACCACTGAGCCACCATATTGTATTTTTTTTTTAAATAAAAGATTGATTCGTGTACCTACTGATATGTAAAATAAAGCCTCCAAACCTCATTTTGATTGCTTTATTAGTATTTTAAAGAAAAAAATTCCAAAGAAAGGTTTTTCGACCATCCGAAGGTATATAAGGCCCTAACTTTTAGGTTAGCTAATATTTAGGGAGAAAAATTGTTTCTAAAATATAATACGTATCGAATTGGCTGAAATAATCTAGCTGGACCATTTTTTTGGACACTCGACCATTTTTTCTGGCAAAGGAACCATTTTTTTAGGAACTCAACTATTTTTTCAGTTGTATAAATTCAATTGTCGATGAAAATTAAAGAAGTTGCGCTTTTATTGTACGGAATGAATACTTTTTCACAATTTACCTGACCGCCGACCATCCCCTGTCGTAATCTGAGCAAATCCGTCTGACTCCAGGCACTCTTGCTCCAAGGTGCGATCTGTCGGAGATCCGTGTTGAATTCGAAATCGGCGAGTTGATTGTGCACGAAGTTTCGTATGTTCCAGGGCAGGTCATTGTGGCCGTCTATGAGTGGGACCTCTGCGAGTACTTGACGCACTGTCTCGAGTCTCTCTCTAGTTGACGTCAGTGACGCAGTTTCCCCATCCGCAGGACGAGGTCCAACTTTACCGATCCAACTTCCGAGTGCCAAAAAGGTCACGGTCGCTGTCCAGACACCACTGCCTCCAGCGCCCTGTAAACAGACAAATTGGAACTTGAAGTCATCTTTTCAAATATAAAAATATTTGAACAAGTGAAAAATTTGCATTTTCAAGAAAGGAATAGTATAAAAAGGTCTTTCGACTTGATTCCTTTGCAATGAGTGATTTATTCTTGTTGCAAGTTCCATTCATCTTTTGGTATGAACGTGAAGCTGAAGGAAAGGTTATAAGTGGATGGGAATATTATTATCACATGAAATATTGATATTTGATATTAATAGGCCACAATTTCCTATTTAATTTGCACATTTTTTCAATAAAAATCTTGTTATCCACAACGTTTTCGAAAGTGCCTAACATTCCTATAATTTTATACCGACGCTGCATTTTTCCTCAATTATAATTTTTTTAAACAATTATTGAATTACAAAAAATTGTATTTGAAATAAAAAGGGTGCTGATATACAAAATTACGAAATTGCAGAATAAAAAAAATTGTATTGGAAATAAAAGTAAAAAATAAAAATAAATCAACTGTGAGATTTCCGTTATTCAAGTTGAGGTGTTACAGTCCTTTTCCTTATCCAATAGTTAGAGACAGTACGTTTCAAGATTTAAGCTGTTTTTTAATCTGCCAACGTCACGTATATTTTTAAGGTGTGAGTGTTTGTCTTTGTGCACTACAAGAACCAGTCAGGTCAACTCGGGAAACAAAAATTCACAAGTTGAAAGCAACCTCAGGTGAGGTTAAGCGAACCTTAAGATCAAAACCGTGCAAAACGTCTTATAGATATTGAATTATATTATATTATTAGATATACGAATATGAAAGATATGTATGTTTATATATATGTAGTTAATATATTGTTTTTTTTCCGAGCGATATAAACTTAATTCATTTTTCCCATCCCTATACATGTATCTTAATTTGGTGTGCCATCAATTGGGTATAATTCATTTTCGGAATTTCCGCCGCGGCGCACGCATTCGGGTGCGCTTCATATGCGACGCTGCCAGATTTTCGGTTACTGAGGTATTTGTCAGTATGATTAATTTATTTTATTAAAATGAATAACTAAAAAAAATTGTACAAAATTGACCATGCTTATTCATGCTTCTTCGTGTACTGTAGAAAAATATCATATTTATAGCATCATTTTTTACCGAGATATCACAATACGCCTCTCGATGCACATTAGCTTGCATGTAATTTATTCTTGCATTATTATGGATTTTTATCGATAACTAAGTTTCTAAACTGTACGAAAATTTTACCAAATTTGTTTTACTTTGTAATTTACAGGGTAGAGGAGAGTAGAACACAATGTATCACGGGGCACTGTGAGCCACATGCGGTTTCTCGGAGGCTTGTAGCTCGTAAATTCCGAAATTTTATGTGTTGGATCGCGATTTATTTCGTTTCGTCAGGCCTAAAAGAAAGTCGATAGCAGCTCACTACGAATTGTTAAAAATAAAAAATTGATTTGAGGCTTGAAAAAAAAATATTTTGCCCGCCGGGAAAACGTAAAATATAACGAAACTTTTTATAGCGGCTCGGGTTTTCGGTCCTAATCGATAGTTTTATTATTTATGATGCACTCAGTGACTTTTGTTTTTCCATTCGTAGTTTAATTAATAGTTATTTTCATCTATAATCAAATATTTTACTAGTGGAGTACAATGTCTCACCGCGTTGTGGGGCACAATGAGTCGACTCCCAATGAGAAAACAAAGAAGTGACGACGCTCCGAAAAAGCGCAATGTGGCAACCGAAAAAGGCAACTGTCAAGCACATGCGATTTCTCGGAGTTTTGTAGCTCGTAAAATCGGAAATTTTTTGTGTTGGACCGTGATTTATATTAAGTTTCGGCTGACCTAAAAGAAATTCAATAGCAGCTCACAAAGACTTATTAAAAATACAAAATTAATTTAAGCCGCGAAAAACTATTTCGCTTGCCGGGAAAACGTCAAATATTGTGGGGCAATTGTGTGGGGCACGATGTGTCATCGAGTTGTTCAGCACAATGAGTCGATTCCCAATGTTATTGACAAATAATATCCGTTGTGAAATTATCGGTATGCATGAAAATCTCTTATCTATGTTAGGAAAATATAAGAGTTTCAACCGGCTCGTTGTACCCTACGTTTCGCAGTTCTTGACACACTGTACCCACCTATCTGACACATTGTACCCCACTCGTGGGGCACAATGAGCCAATCCGCAATTTTTTTTCGACCCATTATTATAGGATTTTTAATCTTTTTGCAAAAAAATATGGTAGATTTATTGTATGCCTAAAGGTTTATAAAATGGGTTATGACGTTTTTTTTTCTAATCAGATTACTTTGGTAAGATCAAAAATTGGTTAGAAAAAAATGACACACTGTGCCCCACCTTCCCCTACATTCGAATTCAAAGAGGTTTCGTCATTTTTCTGCTAACACCTCAACGTTCTTAAGATATTCCTTTCGTGGAGGGCCGTATTTTGTAGGTGCATAAGCCAGGGCCTTTTTGAATAATTAGTAAAGGCGCTTGAATAATTAGTATTAGGCGCTTAATAAAAATAAGTTACAATTAATTATTATAGCCAACGATGAATTGGGATGAAAAATTTTACTTAAATTTTGTGGATTTAGACATTTTTATACGTTCTCTGAGAGCTCGTGCAGAAACGCAACATTCATGGAACAGATCGGGAAGATCACAAAACCGTTTTCTATGGTTTACACTCTATGCTTGGAAATTGCAATATTCTGGTTGTTTTCATTGTCGTTACGGAATCTTCAGAATTTTTGTACATGCTTGGTGCAGTTCATATCAGAAATCTAGAGTTATTTAGTAAAATTCGTCTCATAATTTGATATCTCAGGATTGGCTGAGTGGATTTTAATGCAACTCGGCTCAATCGAAAGGAAAAAAATACCTTTAGGTGGGTAAAATTTCATTACTTTTTCGATCGAGCGACGCGTTTTTATGGGTGAGCAGTTTAAAGTTCAAATCTGACCAATAAATCTCCATGTTACTGTATAGTAGAGTGCGCGGCTTATGTCTCGACTTAGAAATTTAAATTATTTTCCGTTTCTTTTTAATTGCTTGGCGTCGAGACGCTGCCGCGTCTCTAGATATAAATAAATCATCAGATAGAAATGTGACCAGCATGTCATCTCTATAAAGTGCTGCATAAATTAGACGATTTTTAAAGTCGTCATTTTTTGTTAAAAGTTCGGTAACCTAGATGGAAATTTCACCAGTAAAATGGGTTGTATTTTTACTTAAGGGGTTACGTGGGCTTCGAAGCCAAAAAAAGCATATTTACTCTATTTTTTTAAATATAATATATAAATTATTTTATTAAAAATGTTAAGCACATAAAAGAGCAACATTTCAACAATATTTTTTTAAAATTTCATCCCAAAATTTGGGAAATTCAGCCGATGGGACCTGGTTTCTGGAGACCTCTCAAAAAAAGTGTCTTCGTGGTGGTCAGGATAACTCATGATAGCTTTATCTGAAATTACAATAAAAAACGATTTTTTTTTCTGTTAGCAGATAAGTATAGCTCGGGATTGAACGAAGGATTTAAAAAAAAAAATTGAAATTTGAAGTTTTGGCAGAGTTGTATGCAAAATAGTTCAATTTTTGGTACAATTTACACTACGTATAGCCTTGTAAAATTAGTTTTACTCGAAAAAAAGCCTTCGTTCATTCACTAGTCAATGCTATTTTGAAGAAGTGTGCAAAATTTCAATAATATCGGTGCATTAGTTTTTGACAAATCGTGTCCACCGACTTCAAAAATAGTGTTTTGAGAAAAATGCGTATATCTGCGTCGCTTCCGGCCGGTCTTTCCCAACGGGGGGAATTTCAAACGGCTCTCTCTCCTAGACTTTTACTCCGATTGACTTAAAACTTTGGGAGAATGTTCTAGACATAGACTATTAGATGATAAAATAAAAAAATGGTTTTTTTGAAATTTTCAAACCCACGTAACCCTTCAATTGTAAACAAAAAGTAATTAATTGTTAAATATTCGGGTTCGCGAATGGAATACTTTAATAAGAGTGTCATATGGATATAATTGTGACAATAAATGTGAAATAACCATGCGTTCAATGATTTCACCACACGATAATTTATTTAAAGGCACCGATGAAAAATTCTCGCTTTTTGAGCTTGATCAATGACGCATGAGGGTCACTTGAACCCCGTATGAAGTAATGTTCCTACGGTGAATGCTTTACTTCGAAGACTGCCTCAAACACATCCCGGCATGAGAGGATGGATACACGTAAATAATATATACAGACTGGAATGGTCCCCATTGCCTGAATACACACTCGTAGGGATTAGAGAGGAGTGGTGGAAGCGGGAAAGCAGAGCGAGGGAGATTAAACGACGACGTACCTACCTTTTTCTCCCTCGCGCTCGACATATTTTCACAAAAGTATCCAAAGCCGAGTGAAGGAAAGATACGAGATGAAAAAAAAAAAATGTACACAACGAGGGGGTATATGTTTTACAATGAGGCATGAATAACGTTTGAAATTTTGCTTCAAATTATTTACCTTGGGGCTTGTGAATTGTAAATATCCTTCAAGAGGATAGTTGACATGAGTCAACCGACGAATATCATGCGATATCCGTGTTTCATATGTTTGGAACATTTTTCAACAATGTGAGAATAAACAGTGGATGATGCAATTTATAAATTTAATTGAATTTAATTATTCCTCGAAGTTTGGCCTTCTGGAAATGAAATAAAAATTGTTTTTCAGAAGAGCTCAAGATAAAAATATTATTTTATGTATTTTTAGTTGAACAAAATTGAAGAAAATTGAATTCAAAGAAGTAAAAACTTAAAACTGAAATTTATAAAAATTGAACATTCAATTTTGGAAACGAAATTTTTCATTGAAATTAAATTATTTTTTTTTTTCAATCAATATCTATGTTTATTTTTTTTTTATTTGAAGTTATTTGATTTTTGTACTTCCTTCGATGTTACCTGATACATCAGAAAACATTCAAAATAATTTAGCATTCTTCTGTGTCACGTATTTTAACCCTTCGTGGTCACACATCCAAATTCAATCGGGGTGGTCACATGTGGGTCGATTCTAGCCAGTTAGTTTTCAAAAAAGTATTGTGACCAAACTATCCGTCCGAAGTGGTTAAAAAAATTACAGAACATGCTTTGAATTTTCTAAATGATGTACGAAAGATGGTTACATAAGAAATAAAATGGCGGCATGTTAGAAAAATTCATAAAAACGTGAAAACGCAAAAAAGATTTCTTTTTCGCTAAAAAAATCATAGTTCCGTGAATTTTCTACATTTTTACCTATAATTTGGACATGATACTCTTTAGATATGCTACTTTTAGGAAAAAAAATAGTAGCATAGTGCCCTTTCCAAAAAATATATTTATCCCGACATGTGAAGAGGGTACATTTTATGGTATGGGGATACTTCAAACTTTAGGTAAGATGGTGAATACGGTTCCATACGAAGCCGTGAACTATTATATATTTACGACAAAAATTGATCGGAGGGTCGATTCTATCCAGAGTGACCACGAAGGGTAATAGGCATTAAGATCAATAAAAAAATTGGAGGTAAACATTTTTTGTGTCGTTGACCTATCAAACTATAGATTTTGTTTCTCAGTACCGATTGATCGATCGATGTTGAAGTAAAAATAATACACGTGGTTGCTTTTACTTCCGTGAAATTGAAGAAGGAAAAGGTTAAAAAGAACGCAACTCATTGAGCTTTTTGAGCTTTTTAAGCCTCTACTGGGGTGCTTTTTAAGCTTTCATCCTGCGAAGACAATTTCCCCCATTGGTCTCGGTCGTGTAAATTCAAATTGTGAATGATTGATCGCCTGGGATCGACAAATGATTGATCGCTTGCCGCCGGCTTGATTAAAAAGCTGAAATTTCTGGGAACGTGCAGAACGACACGAGCAGAATGTCGAAAGTTCGAGACAAACTTTCCCTCCGTTTCAACGTCATGCGCTTTATTATGCCAGAAATGATACATAGCCACTATTTCATTCACGAGATATCGGGTTATCATTTTTAATATTCCTATCATCCCCGTGGAATTTCGGCATACCCCATTTTTTTTTCAAATTAAATTCTTTTCGTATATGCAACAAAATTCAAACTTTCGTTGAGTTTTTCCTGCGAGAATGAAATTTGTCCTAAAATCGTTTTAGCTCAAAAATATCTTCGCGAATGCAGTATCTGCAGTGCAATAAATATTGACCCCAATTTTTCGACCCAATTCGTTTCAATTACTCATGCCCCCGAGGGGAAAAGCATAAAATTCTCAAAGTAAAGCACATTCTTCAATTTTTCTAGTCGAGTTTAACTCTCTCTCTCTTCCGCAGTTGGTTAATCTTTAAAATCACTTGGTCGACTGAATTCCTTTAAATTACTTATGTCCAGCGGGAGAAAGAGTACAAAATTCTCAAATAGAAGCGCGCACTTCAATTTTACAAGTCGAGATTCATACTCTCTGCTAAAGTTCGTTAATCTTGGAAATTTGCTGGCTGGATTTTCTTGGCCCTACATTTGTCGCAATGTGAGACAGCTTATTTTTTATTGGTTCATTTTTAACCCTTCGTGGTCATACATCCAAAATCAATCGTGGTGGTTACACTTAGGTCGATTTCACCCAGTCAGTTTTCAAAAAAAGTATTCTGACCAAACTATCTGTCCGAAGTGGTTCAAAAAATTACTGAACATGCTTTGAACTTTTTAGATAATGTACGAAAAATTTATTTATAAGAAATAAAAAAGCGACATGTTAAAAAAAAAATCATGAAGGGGTGAAAAGAAAGATACTTTTTCACTCAAAAAATCATAGTTCCGTGAGTTTTCATCATTTTTACCTAAAATTTGGACGTGATACTCCTTAGATATGCTACTTTTGGGAAAAAAATAGTAGCATAGTGCGTATTCCAAAAAAGATATTTATTCCGACATGTGAAGAGGGTAAATTTTATGGTATGAGGATACTTCAAACTCCAGGTAAGATGGTAAATACAGTCCCATTCGAAGCCGGGAACTATTATATATTTACGCCAAAAATTGATTGACGGGTCGATTCTATCCAGGGTGACCACGAAGGGTTAATAAGGAATCGCCGAAAGTACACAATATTCTAGTGCGGCAACGGGCGTTGATCGAGTTGTCAAAAATACAAATATTCGTTCACACTTATAATGAAAATAAACTGTCGAATGTGATTTTTCGTGATAAGCAATCCGCTCGTAAGGACAAAATCATTCTTGGAAAGTTTGAACTAGTGCAAATGGTTTTTTCCTGTTTTTTCTTCAGAAATATAGGGAGAGTGGGGCACAATGTGTCACGGGACACTGTGAGCCACATGCGATTTCTCGGAGGTTTGCAGCTCGTAAATTCCGTTTTTTTTTGTGTTGGGTCGTGATTTATATTTGGTTTCGTCAGGTCTAAAATAAAGTCGATAGCAGCTAACAAAAAATTAATAAAAATTAAAAATTGATTTGAGGCTTGGAAAAACAATATTTCGCTTGCCGGGAAAACGTGCCGGGTTTTCGGTCCTAATCGAAAGTATTATTATTTATAATGCACTCGGTGACTTGTGTTTTTCCATTCGTAGTTTAATTCATCATTATTTTTATCAATAATCAAGTATTCTACTAGTTGGGTACAATGTGTCATTGGGTTACGGAGCACAATGTGTCATCGAGTTGTCGAGCACAATGAGTCGACTGTTGTTGGCAAATAATATGACCACGATGTTGATGTAAAAATGCGAAAAATGATCTTTTTTTTATCACTTTATCCATACAAAATTCATTTTAATCATACATACCCCACGTTTCGCAGTACTTGACACACTGTACCCACCTATCTGACACATTGTACCCCACCTGAGGGATACAATGAGCCAATCCGCAACATTTTTTTCGATCCCATTATTTTGGTATTTTTAATTTTTTTGCAAAAAATATGGTAGCTTTACTGTACGCCCAAAGGTCTATAAAATCGGTTATGACCTTTTTTTCTAATCAGATTACTTTGGTAAGAGTAAAAATTCGTTAGAGAAAAAGTGACACACTCTGCCCCACCTTCCCCTACGTAAAAAATGGAAAATTGGCTAACGGCTTGAGCTTGTCAATTTGATCTTAAGTACGCTAGGTCTATATATATATATACATATACCAATGCATAAAGGTTGTTAGACATATTGGCTAAGGGCAGCCATCGCCCGTGTCGATCGTAAATCCATCCCAGCCTGTATACGCGAGTAGCTTGCAACGAACGTTCCGTATCCGGAGAGCCGAACGTAGCAATATACACAATTGAGCTCTGGACCAATTTCCGTCTCGAGATCACTCTCGACAGGCCGGATAATCAGCAACAAGGTAGTTCCGTCGTTCTACACGATGGGCCGTTTCAAATCCAGGCTATTTTACTTGGCAAATTACAGCATACATCCGTCAGTTGATAAAGTGATTGTAGAAGATTATTGCAAGAAAAACTTCTCGGCGTGCACGGTGAATTTCGTAAAGCTTTTCACATTAGACTAAGTTGACAAAAATGGACAATTATTTATAGGAATAATAAGTCATTGATCAGTAGAATAAGCCGTGGTCAAATTTTTCGGTGGATTGGTCATTTTGTCGTGATTAAAATTGACATTGATTGGGATGGGATGGAGAAACGAGAGCGGGCACAAAATGATTGTGGAAAGTTTTGCCAAAATGTGCCAAATATTCTCGGGAAGAGTAGGGAGAGGCATGATGAGCAAGTTTGGAATTATCGCCCTGTAATTCGAGGTACGACTACGTACCTCGGAGGTACGACTACTCCCTCAGGGTCAACAAAGAGACTAAATTTATGTTACCCCATGGCTGTTTTGATTTATGTTAATTTATGTTGAATATTCATATTGTCGATCCCAAAGTGCCAAATTTGTGGTAAATATGTTATTTATTGCATATTTACAAATAAAAACTGAAAAAATAGATCCTCAACGACTCTGGAGTCTTAACGACGATTTCCAAGGAGTAGCGAGATTCTGTAACTCGGTAGCAACCGTTTTCATTATCATTAGCTAGCGATATCTAATAAGTGGCTCTCATCGTGCATGCGATTGGCTGTCGTTAGCCAGCGACAACGAAAACTGTCGCTAACGAGTTACAGAATCTCGCTACAGAGCTTGATTATGCTCGCCAAATGAATCAGCTGTTACGCCTGACGTTGACAAGTCTATGGGTACTATTTTGTCATTATGATAATATTCAACCGGAAGTTGAAACCGTTTTATAATGTAGTGCTTGAACTACACGGTGAAGTTCGAATTTTCGATTTTTTACAATATTTATTATGTCTAATTTCTCAAATTTCAGTTTTCCAACGACCTTAGTTGGATACGTAAGTAGCAAAACCGTGATCATCGCACTTCCATAAGACCGTCTCCATAAGACGACGTGCTTCACTAGCTCCTCGACTTTGCAACTTTATTACGAAAAAATTAAACGGTCAATATAGCTGAAAATTTTCTAAAGGGTGCATAACGTAATCGTCAACACCACATAAAAATTTCAGGTCCGAAAGTTGGATTAGTTCCCATGATCGTACCTCCTTAAGGGCGGGGTAAAGTTAATTCGGCGAAAAAAAGGCATGTTTTTAAGATTTTTTTTTGGCGTAACGGATAGTGTTCGTTTATTGAAAAATTTACATATAATAAAGTAACATTTGAACAACATTCTCCTAAATTTGCATTGCAAAATATTCAAAATTAAGCGAGTGAAAATTAAACCCCAGAGGCGCCTCGAAAAAAAGTTGGTTTGCGGTGTGCACCATAACTCGCAACAGAATCATCTGAAACAAAAAAATCAAAATGCATTTGCTAAAGGAGATGTTTCTCGAGGTAATGACGGGAGGATTTTTTTTTTTTCGATTTTTCGATTTTTCGTAACACTTGGGAGCCAAAAACCCGATTTTCGCTAAAAAAAATCGGCTAATTTGTTGTTGAAAAATTAGTAATTATTAAAAAAAACAAAAAAGCTCTCGACAATACCTGGTGAATTATGTGAAGAAGTACTGTGCAAAATTTCAAAGCGATTGGTCCAGTAGATTTTGAGTTATCGTGCACACGGACTTCAAATATGACAAGTCTCAGAAAAACGGTTTGAAAAACGCAGAAGAGTTTGGTCGCTTAGCGCTCATTGCACATAAGTTTGAGAACACTTCTCGATTGCATAAAAATCTGAGAAAATTCATGCATATTAAAGGTACTCAAAAGATTAATTTTGCATAATAATAATTCCAAAATGTTATTAACAAAATGATGAAAAAAAAAAATTAGTCAACAAATTTCCCCGCAACCCAATTTTTTTTCGTGATTCGTTCATTTTTCTGAATACGTATGAATTTTTTCAGATTTTTCAATTATCTTTGAATTTTTAGAAATTCAAAATAAAACTCGATAATTTTCTTATACTCACTCAAAGTCGTCGATGCCAGGTCCGTAGAGCAAAAGTCTTCCATCAAGATGATCGAGAGCATCTTTTTGCGTTTGTCTACGCAAAACTCTTTCTTCTTTACTGTCGTGCGCCGCTTGCTCCTCTGCTCTACTAATTCGCAAATCGTCAACTTGTCGGGCCCGGCATGGAGCAATAGACGCTCAAATACTCATAACTTCGTCAATTTTACTCCGATCGACTTGAAATTTTAACACAATATTCTTGAGATATTATGCATTCATTTAAAAAATAAATAAATAAAAATTTAAATACTTTACCCCGCCCTTAACAGTCTGCCGTATAAAAATGAAACCTACTTTGGTCAATAGGAAATTTATCTGGGAAAAAAGTCTGTAGGCGAAATTCCTGTTATCCTTATTGTTTCACAGATAATCGCTCTCATATGACTGAGGCCATATTTGCTCAACCTGCTCCGATAGTGGAGTAAGTTGAGAATGAATATGAGGCAAGTTGGGCAAAGTAAGAGTTGGATAAAAAAAATCAGACGTATGCAACATGATTTGGTACAATGCACTAATAAATGAACAGTTGCTTGTTCATTAGTAATATTTTGAAACATTAACGATAATTGCGCTGAACTATGAAATATTTTTTCTCATAAAGTGGTGGAAGAAAATCTTTCTATCACGCTTTATTTTTGGGTGCAAAATGATGAAACGTCTCGTATTATCGTTTCGTGCGCTGCATGTCAACGGGTGATGGCGTTATGCGTTCTCCTCCCCCATATCTCTCTTTCCGCCATTTGATGCAACCGCGTGTAGTGCTTAGTTTTCCAGATATTTCGATTGCCCAACTTCCCCGACTGCTCAACATGCCCCTCCCTGCCCTCCACATTGTACAAGTTTTTACGTGGCAGTAAAAGACTTTCCATAATAATAACTTTATGGCAACGGGGATGATGCAAAAACTGTGAGAACTTTAAAATGCTCATTAGGTTGGTATGATAGCTGGAACGAGTGGTCTGAATCGATAAAGAATGATGAATAGGTTTTCCGGTGGCGTTTTGTTTTCCGCGCAGGGGTAGTTTTCCAATAAAAATGATCGAAGACGCGAAAGACGTTGGAAAATTGAGGAGGAATATAATATAAAAAGCACCGGGATCACCGAGAAATGAAGTAGAGATGCGCAAAAAAAAAAACATAAAGGAGCGATTTGTAATGCCTTAACGATTTTTCGATAGCGCCCTTACGGATCGAATAGAACAAAAAGAAAAAAAATAGAAGAGAAAATCAAACGCAAAATTAAATTGCCATTTTCTCCCGGACTTCTGGCCACCTGGGTGCATGCACACCTGGTGGCGCACCCTGAGATATTCGGAGGGGGTCGCGGGGGTGTAAAGTTGCGCGAGAGGGTTGAAGGGATTGGGGTATGAGAAAGGAGGTGGTTGTGGCTCTGACGTGTTTCACCTCCAAAAGCGTGGGTGAGTGTGCCAACCGCCACTAACGTAAATATCTTTGAGCGGTTTCGGGGTTAGTTGGGGGTGAGAGTCGCGAGAGGTTGAAAAGGAGAGATGAAAGGGGTTGGCGAGCCAGACTGGCTCCCATCCAAATGCCAGGATGGAATAAAGGTTCCATATTAAAAGAGGCACTACAAAAGCAGCAAAATATCTTTTAGACTAGGAGAGGGGGTGAGTTTTTGTCAGTCACCTCTTCCGCTAAGGACGCAAAAGCTCGTGCGCAAGTGGAAAGTCGAACTATCATTGAACGATGTCGCGATAGTTAATTTTCATGTCCGAAGCTTTGCCGGTTCTTTAATCACCTAGTCGTAAAAAGATAAGGGTTGAATGGTACGTCAAGTGGTAATTAAGGTAACTGTACCAATGCTCGGACGGGGCCCAGTGTTCGGACAGTAGTTTGAATATTTCACTATAATAGCAATAGGGGAAAGTGGGGCAGAAAGTGTCACGGGGCACTGCGAGCCACATGCGGTTTCTCGGAGGTTTGTAGCTCGTAAATGGCGAAATTTTATGTGTTGGATCGCGATTTATATTCGGTTTCGTTAGGCCTAAAAGAAAGTCGATAGCAGCGCACAAAAAATTATTAAAAATTACAAATTGATTTGAGGCATGGAAAAAAATATGTCGCTCGCCGGGAAAACGTAAAATATAACGACACTTCTGTAGCTGTTCGGGTTGTCGGTCCTAATCGATAGTTTTATTATTTATGTTGTACTCAGTGACTTGCGTTTTTTCATTCGTAGTTTAATTAATAGTTATTTTCATCAATGATAAAATATTTTACTATTGGGGTACAATGTATCACCGAGTTTTGGGGCACAATGAGTCGACTCCCAATGAGGAAACAAAGAAGTTACGACGCTCCGAAGAAGCGCTATGTGTCACGGGCAACTGTCAACTACATGCGATTTCTCGGAGTTTTGTAGCTCGTCAAATCCGAAATTTTTTCTGTTGGACCGTGATTTATATTAATTTTCGGCTAGCCTAAAAGAGAAGCCAGGAAAACGTCAAATATTGTGGGGCAATTGTGTGGGGCACAATGTGTCATCGAGTTGTTAAGCACAATGAGTCGACTCCCAATGTTATTGGCAAATAATAACCATTGTGAAATTATCGGTATGTATGAAAATTTGTTATCTATGTTCGGAAAATAGAAGTTTCAACCGGTTCGTTGTACCTTAACGTTTCGTAGCACTTGACTCACTGTACCCACCTATTGGATACCTTGTACCGCACTTGTGGGGCACAATGAGACAGACCGCAATTTTTTTTCGATCCCATTATTTTAGCATTTTTAATCTTGTTGCAAAACAATATGGTAGCTTCATTGTACGCCCAAAGGTCTATAAAATCGGTTGGGACCTTTTTTTTTCTAATCAGACTACTATGGTAAGAGTAAAAATTCATTAGCAAAAAAAGTGACACACTGTGCCCCACCTTCCCCTACAATCGAGAGATAACGAAAAGTGACACTTGTTTCCGATTCAGTCTTCGATTGTTAAGTGGATACTGGAAAATTTCACACTAATAACGACTTTCAGTAGTAAAATGGACGAGTCATTACCAACCAAGAGTCAGTCATGTCATGAATGCACTTCTCTAAACCGAAGAGCAAAAGAGTTTCGATAATTTGTGACAGTATTATGGGGCTTATTTTTTTTTATCGATATCTAGACTAGACTTAAACCTAACGAAAGCGAATCGAACAAACTTTTCGACCCCGTCGTCACAATTCACTTTCAATAAGGTTTTATATCAAAATTTCGGCGTCTTATTTATTGGGACATTCGTCACACCGATGAATCACCGGACACTAAGTATTGTCTGTTTCGTTTCGATGCGTACCTCGCGATAAATTACTCATTAAAGTACTTATTACTTACTTAGATCGCGTTTTTTGTAAAAAAAGAAGAGACGATCAATTGGTAAGTACATGTGTCCCATATTTAGATAATGTAATAGATAAATTATTTATATATAACGTAACTAGTCGCGACGCAAGCAAAGTTAGAGGTTACCAGGTGTACAAGTATGAAATGCGGATTTTTTTTCTAAAAAAAAAACACGTTAAATTCGGAAGAATGATAAAAAGTGCTTTATTCAAAGTATGCTCCATCGCTTGTTATACATTTTTCCCACCTTTCGGGCAATTTGTGAATACCACGCCAGTAAAAAATCTTCCCCTTTTGCTGCGAACCATTCATCGAGCCATTTTTTCACATATTCGTACGAACCAAAGCGCTGCTCAGCAAGTGCGTGACCCATCGATGCAAACAAGTGGTAATCGGAAGGAGCCAAGTCTGGTGAGTAAGCCGCATGGGGTAGGACTTCCCAGCTGAGTGCTTCCAACGTGTCGCGAACCGGTTTTCGCCGTATGTGATGGAGCATTGTCATGAAGAAAAATGACTTTGCGTTGCCTCTCTCGGTATTCTGGCCGTTTTTCAAGCAGCGAACGGTTCAAATCGGTCAATTGTTGTTGGTAATGTTTATTATTAACCGTTTCCCCAGGTTTTAACAGCCGAAGCAATTCGGTCTTGCGGTCGATGTGGATGGTGCGCCTGGGTCTACCCATGATTTTTTGCGCTTGGGATTCTCAAAATAAATCCACCTTTCATCCCCTGTAGTTATACGATGCAAAAACGACTTCCTTTTGTACCGAGCGAGCAAAATGTCACATGTGTTTTTTCGCTTTTCCATTTGTCTGTCGTTCAGCTCATGTGGCACCCATCTACCAGTCTTCTGAATCTTTCCCATTTCTCGTAGCCGATTGGAAACAGCTTGTTGACTAACGCCCAATTGCTCGGCGAGTTGTTTTTGTGTTTGCGAATCATCGTCGTCTAACAATGCTTGCAATTCCACATCTTCGTATTTTTTTTTGCGGTTTTCCATGTTCCATGTCTGCAACATCGAAGTCACCACTTTTAAAACGCCGAAACCATTGTTCACACGTATCTTGCGATGGAGCATGTTCACCATAAGCTTCTCGAAGTAATCGGTATGATTCAGCAGCAGTTTTCTTCAAATGAAAACAAAAAATTAATGCTGTCCGCGAATGCTCTTTGTTCGATATAAATTTCGACATACTGAACACAACAACACAACACTATGCACACACTTGACCAATTTGTCACTCGTGCGCGTCTGACACTTGTTGATGACACAACAAAATGGCGCAGTGTCAAATCTTTATTGCACAAACTGCATTGGTGCACCATCTGTTGTCTGAAATCCGCATTTCATACTTGTACACCTGGTATGTGGCCGACTTTTCGCGAGGTTATACGGCATTTATTAAAGGTTTATGTTGTTGTACAAATATATTTCGTGTTACTTATTGTCGGTACACGGATGAATAGAAGAGATCGTACGTACCTGTCCAATTTAAACCTTTTATCTATAATAATTAATTTCTGGATGCCCGAATACTAGGGCCCCATAATGGTCGGTTATAGGGACGTGTGTCAGTTATTGGGACACGATAGTGTCCGAACACAGGGACGTAACGCAAACAGCTGTCCGGAAATTCGTACATTTGCTGTTATTCAACATTTACATGCATGAAAATAAAAATATTAAACTTTCTGACAGTTAATGCATGAGTTATGAAAACTAGAACTTATGAGCTTGGCGTTAGTTGCAGAAATTTTCTTAAAAAAATGGTCCTTAAATTACTAATAAATCCATAAAAGGATAACACCACTGTCGAATTTTCAAAAAAATTGATTTTTTATTATTGTCTTAAGAGATGCTTTGAACCATCTAGAATAAGGGGAAAAACATTTGGTACCTGTAAAAAAAAGGTATGCACATGGGCCAGCCACTGCCCGGTGACAGTGGCTGGCAACAAGACTTGATGGAAATTTTTTTTTACCACTTATTTGTAGCCTTAGACTTGTTCTAAGTTACAGTGAGTGACTAAATCGTTGCTTGGGAGGCTACACACAAAACAGCAACGAAAGTTTCTATGCTACTGTTTGGAGCTTGGCTGCAAAGGCCCGCTCAAGTGGAAAAAAAGTATTAAATGTAGCAACTGATATTGCTGTGTGCAATATTAACGACGGTCTGACTAATATCCTACGAATAATGAAAGTCTTGGAGATGGATATTGGCCTCCAAGCTTACAATTTTTGTCTTGAAACTGATGCTAGACGAATAAAACACGCTGAGCTGTCTTTGGCAGATGCGGAAAAAGAAGCACCCGAGTCGAAAACTAAGGCCGAAAACTTTATTCGATTCGGCCGAAATTGTAAAAGTTGGCCTACGGGTGGTGACTTAGACCGAAAAAACGGCGCATCTTTTAAAATCGTAATAATTCAGGCGACTTATAAACCGGAACGTACCGAAAATGCGCCGGAAAAAAAACGCCGGAACTTAGTTCCGGCGTGTTGATCGGCCTAACGGGTTGCAGGCTGAAAGTACGCCGAAACTTGGGATTTCAGCTTACATCAGTCAGCGTTCTGCTTAGACCGAAAATATGCCGATACTCATTTTTTCGGTCTACTGATCGACGTCGCAGGTTACGGGCTCCGCATTATCAATCGAACTCACAAGAACAGTTCAACAATTGGCAGAATTCAGCTAATCAAAGCTGAAATTTTACATCACTTTAACTCCTAATTTTACATCACTTTAACTCCCAACTAATTTACTCAAGGCTCTGTATAAATTCATTATTTTGAATAAAAAAACACGGTGACAAGGATCTTCTTTATTATCGTAGAGATTTAAGAGAAAGCAAGATCGAATTGCACTAGTTATCACTCATTATATTACCAAATATTGATACTCGATGGGGAGACCGAAATTCCAGATTTCTGCGTGTTTTTGGCCCGAGAAAGCAGGCTGACGGAGAAACCGAAATCCAGAGTTCAGGCGTGTTTTCGGCCTGCAAAACCTGGCCGGAATGGTTCGCTATTCCGGCCGATTTTCGACGTGAATTCGGTCTAGACCGAAAACACGCCGGAAAATAAGACTTTTATTTTTCGACTCGGGCACGCACCAGCATAACATCAACCAGGAAAAAAATGATAATGAATATTTGAATAGAGAAGGGCAGCTTTATGGTCCTGGGATAGCTGATCAATGGTATAAAATTTTAAACAGCTAAATTTTTCATTTTTTTCACGTCTAAAACACATCTCAAAATTTTAAACGCGTTTTTCTCGGAATACAATTTTTCAAAATGGCACGCAGCATAACTCCAACAATTTTCATTTTATTCACTCCAAATTTTGAACACATATGTAAAATAACATTCCGAAGAGAAATACATACGGGATTTTCCATGAGTTAATTATAATATTATTTATTAAGATATGATTGTCCCTTTTTCTGTCGAAAGTTGAATTTCTACGTTAAATACTTGCCAATTACACAAAAATTAATACTTGCAAAATCCCCTACATATTTCTCTAGTTATACTCATGCAAATGAATAGAATTAAACATTTTTTTTGTTGATACAAATTTTCGTCAGTTATACTGCGTGTCGCAGAGCATCTCAGATTAAACTTGCCTCGCAAAAATGGCTCCAGCGTCACCATTTTATATAATTTTTTAATATACATTTCTTTTGTTCACTTGAAGATGTGAATAATAACATCCGTGAATACTATTATCCTCTTACTTGTCGTTCCACCAAAAAGAAGCGCAAAATCGCTTAATTTTAAACGGTTATAGTGGTGTTACCCCTTAAGGCCTTAGGCCAATCTAGGATTTTCCAAAAATCGATTTTTTGTTGTTAAAAATGTACCTTAGTACCTATAAAATTATATTCCAAAAGATTATGGGCGTGAAAAATCTCTTAGTACTCGATTTTCGAATTCTAGCGCAACCCCTCTTGATTCATGTATTGACTGTCTACTAACTTTAAACGCGTTTATCTCAAAACTACATTTTTCAAGTCGGTCGAACTCATAACTCAAACAAATTTCAACCGATTCACTTGAAATTTTAACTGTATATTTAGAATTACATTTTCTGAGGCACTATGTAGGATTTTTTAAATTATATTGCATAGTTCCTTTTTTATAAACAATTTTCTGACGATTTTCTCATGGCATTTTATACTTTTTGTTTTAGAAATGCGCCATTTTGACAAAAAACAATATATCAAAAAAATCTTACGTACTTCTATAGCTATTCTTATATATAATCGAAAAAACTTTAGTGTCTCATCATAACTCAAAAATTATAGGAGCTATTGGTCCGGCCCTTGACCTTCCAGAAATAAAGGCGTCATCGGAAAAATGCTGCACAGTCGCTATTTTGACATGTATAGCTGTGAAAAAATAATTTTGTATAGTCAATTACGTGTATAATAAAACCCCGATTTTGTAATTCCGATTTATTTTATGGTTTTGCTGAAAAAAAATCACAAAATATGCCCTTTTTGGCCTCTAGAGTGGCTTAAGGCCTTAATCTAGAGGCGCTCTTAACTGTCCGACCATTGGTACCATTGACTTAGCTACTATTCGACAACTCGAAGCTTGTTCTCAAACCCAAGGTCACAGAAATATTGGCCTTCCGCTGACTGGTTGATGCGCCAACCGGTTCACGGCAGAGCAGTCACCGCTCCGAGTATCGGCCATGCACAACGTTGCTTAACTTCGAAGGACCGCAGGAGCCGGACCCCAACCGCCCATCCACCAATATCGGCTCCGACACAAATTTTTATTGCGCCTCATTGATCTTTGACTTTATTTTCATTTTTTCTCAAACCCCGACAAACTGCGACATGCAATTCTATCATTTGTACCGATAATTCAATAATTACGATCTCCAGTCATTCTGTTTTTTTGCGTTTTTTTTTAAATTGTCACCTCGTTGCGTTAATCATGTTTATATGATTATTCTGTGGTCTCACGGAATGTTGAATAGAATTGAATTTGAATATTCTGGCATGGATGACAATGAGTGGATGAGGAAAGAGATGATCCTTCAAAATAGGGGTTACCGGTGGCGCAGCTCGTGAGGATTACGTTGACTCGAGTGACAGTGAGTACCCGCGACGTGCGATCACAACCCTCAGTCTCGATGTCTCATCCCCGTGAAGAACTGTCAGAGTGAGTCGATTAATATTCCACTTTCGACCTAGATTGCCTCTGACAACTGTACAGAAGCGTCGTCTTTCACGCCTGCACAACGTATATTCATATCTCGTAATGTCTTTATACGCATATACAGACTTATACAGTGTAGGAATGATTTAAATTTTAGACATTGAAATAAAGAAAGAATTATCATCGCTTCCAAACATTTTGGTATGATTTACTACAACATGTGAATTAAAACGCTCTTTCTTTTTTTTACGCAGCAGTACTATTGTACAAGTTTAGCAATATGTAAAAAAGTGAAAAGAAATGGAATAAAAAAAATGGATAGAAAATAATCATCGGAACGACGGGTGCAGCTATAAAAACGCCCACGTTGAAGAAAGTTGTTCAAAATATGTGAATTTATTCAATTGATAATAATTTATTTGATTGATAATAATTTATTCGATTAATAATCATTTATTTGATTGTCGAGCGTTACACCGATGACTATTGAAGGTTATTTATTTTCTTAGCATGCAGACATGTCCAATAAAAGTATAATTTCAAAGTTTCCTTAAGGCCTTAGGCCCCTCTAGGATTTTCCAAAAATCCATTTTTTGTTGTTAAAAATGTACCTTAGTACCTATAAAATTATATTTCAAAAGATTATGGGTGTGAAAAATCTCTAAGTACTCGATTTTCGAATTCTAGCGCAACCCCTCTTGATTCATGTCGTGACTTTTTTCCAACTTTAAACGTGTTTATCTCAACACTACATTTTTCAAGTCGGCCGGACTCATAACTCAAACAAATTTCAACCGATTCACTTGAAATTTTAACTGTATATTTAGGATTACATTTTCTGAGGCATTACGTAGGATGTTTAAAATTATATTGCATAGTTCCTTTATTATAAACAATTTTCTGACGATTTTCTCATGGCATTTTATACTTTTTGTTTTAGAAATGCGCCATTTTGACAAAAAACAATATATCAAAAAAATCCTACGTACTTCTATAGCTATTCTTATATATAATCGAAAAAACTTTAGTGTCTCATCATAACTCATAAATTATAGGAGCTGTTGGTCCGGCCGTTGACCTTCCAGAAATGAAGGCGTCATCGAAAAAATGCTGCATCCACATAACGATGGAAATATGGAAGGTTGGAACGTTATGGAACGATGTAACGATGGAACGTTGCGATGCCAACGATGTTTATAGAAATTCCATGGAGTTTTATAGAAATGCTATCGCAGCCATAAAAATTGGTTGTATTGATACCGCGTTTATTTCAAACCTGCATGCAAAATTTGGCCTCGATACATGAACCTGTTGAAGAATTTTAACACTTTTTATTTCCAACAGCAAACACTTTTTATTTTCAATTTTATTTGCATGCGCTCTCACAGGATGTTTTCTTATACTCAAATTGTGATGACAAAAAGTATGATGAAAAAATAGTACGAAATGGCTTCGATTTTTGTCTGTTTACTTTATGTAGGTACGAAACTTTTTGGAAATTTTCAGAATCATCCACCACAAAATTGGAGTGCAATTAATTCTAACGTACTGAAATACTGATTGTTTCGCCGTTCAGCCCTTTCATAAATCTTTATAAAAACTGCATGGAAATACTGTGAACTGTAATAAAATATATAAGTCTTGGTCTACATATATTACGCCAATTACCACTGATTTTACTTTACTTTTAGTGCGCTTACTTTACATTTACGTTTTACTTTACAGTGCCGTGCAAAAGTTCCGGTCTACCCTATTTTTTTGAGTAAAGTGATAAAATATTTAATTCCTACGTGATAATAGCGTGATATATTATTTTTTTATGGCGTATTATTTGTGTACAGCGTCGAACGAGTTTCGTCGGTGTGCAAAAGTATCGGGTCGTTATCTCACCCGGCTTCGTGCGGACAGTTTGTTCAGATTTTCGTTCGTACTAGTTTTAAAACATGCATGAGAATGAAAAATCAGTATTATTCTGCCGCGATGGTGAGACACACGGTTATTAAGGCGGGATCCTGAATTAGCCGGTTCGAAAAATCGATATTTTGAGGAATTTTTTTCGGGTAAAAAAAAAAGCAAGTTTAGCGAAATTTTCAGATTATTTTATTACATGTCTGAACATAAGAAAACAATTTTTTTTAAAGAAAAATATCAACAGGCAACCGATTTTTATGCACATTCGTGCCACCGCTGTTTCCATGCGGCGTGACAAATGGAGCTCGTAATTTTCATCTGAAACAAAAAAACCAAAAACCATTTTAATTGTGACATATTTTTCTTCTATATGAACTAAAAAAACGAAAAAAATTTTGAAATTTGAATGTTTTTTCGGGTTTGAAGTAGAAAATGTGCTTTTTGTGAAAAAAAAATTATTTCAACTTGCTAAAAAAATTTTTAAGAATTTTTTTTTCGACAATGTTTTTAGTTCAAATAGAAAAGAAAACGATACTGAAGCGAACAAGCTTTGGTTTGTTTCGATTGGACTTCTAGTTTTTTTGTAATCAGATACGCCAAATTAGAAAAATCGTAAAAACGAAAACTCGAGAAAACGGGCGCCCTAACTGCCCGAGCGCCCGTATACCTGCTCGACACTCCACTACGTTCAGTGCTGTATCTTTGGAAATATTTCGAATTGGGCTATAAAACTTTGTCTAGACATTCTTAGATACATCAGGAATAGATTTAAACAATAAAAAAAAATCGATTTTTTGGACCTTCTAATTCAGGATCCAGCCTTAAGGTCCGTAAAATCGTGTTGAAACTTTCTTCAGAAGGAAAGATTTCTCGCGATATTGCGACTATTTTATCCATTGAAAAAACTACGGTCAATTGTATTATTCGTAAATGTAAATTAACAAATTCGTTATGTGACGAAAGTCGAAGTGGTAGACCGCGAAAAACTACGGAATACGTTGATAAAATGATAAAAAGGAAGTGCGTTATAGACCCACGAAAAACTGCAGTAGGCATTCCGAGAGAATTACGTAGTGAAAATCGTGCCGACATCAGTCGGAGTACAGTATTCCGACGTCTGAAGGCTGTAAGGCTGATTGGACGCATTGGTGTAGAAAACTACTCATCAGTAAAAAGAATCAAAATAGGCCAGATTGAATTTTGCAAAAAAATATCAGCATTGAACTTCATCAAATTGGCGGAAAGTGCTTTTTTTCGATAAATCCAAATTTTAATTGTTCGGAAATTATGGTCGGAACTACGTGAGACGTTCAACAGGTACCAGATTCAACGTAAGTTATCAAATTCCTACTGTAAAACAAGGTGCCGGAAAAATTAAAGTTTGGAAAGCATTTTCTGACGATGGCGTTGGTCCGCTGGTAGAAACTCAAGGCAATATGGACGCTACAATGTAGAAAAATGTATTGCAAGACCATATGCTCCCATTTGCAATGAAAAAAATGCCGCCTGGTTGGATTTTTCAACACGATAACGATCCTAAACCTGCTTCACGTTCTGTAAAAAAATGTCTTCAAAGACGAAAAGTACGCCTTCGCGACTGGCTATCGCAATAACCGGACTTAAAACCAATTGAGCAGTTGTAGCAAGACCCAAACGATCATATTGGAACAAAAAATCACTCTAACAAGACGGAATTGTGGAATCATTTGCGATATGAGTGGGAAAACTTGCCACAAGAACGGATCTCACAATTAAGGAGTTTTTATACCAAAATCGAAATGCGGGTAGGCGATTGAAATTTATATCACCGAGAGATCAATTTAGGATGCATTGACCGTCCAAAAATCAATCAGTTTTACAACATAGTTTCGGAGATTTTTAATGTTCAAGTTGAACCTTTATTGATTTGGCAATACATACGATAAGTCGTAAACATCAGTTATAGGGCTGTAGGCCCAAAAATAATAGTGATAAGCCGATTGAAAAAATAAGCTAACCGTTATTTATAGTGTTAGGAATATCGTGCTAAATAATCAAGTGGTTTCTTTACTTCGTTCATTAATAATATTCGAAAAAAGATGTGAGTTTTGAGCTCGAACGATTTGTTTTCGGATGTTAACGAAACTTGTAGGTTAAACGTGGCACCGCATCAACGGGCTCTGTCTAGTGAGTCACTCTAGTCAAGCATTAACTGGTGGGAATTTCAAAACCGGCGAGTGTTTGAACCATAAAACCAAATGCTTTTTTCCTTATGAAAATTATGCCAAGTGGATATTATAATTATATCAATGTTACAAATAGAATAAAGAAATACATCTGTTTATAAAGTTCGAATGCTGTTAAACTATGTACGGTTCAAACAATCGTCGATTTTGAAATTCCCGCCGGTTAAGGCCGGATCCTGAATTAGAAGGTCCAAAAAATCGATTTTTTTTTTATTGTTTAAATCTATTCCTGATGTATCTAAGAATGTCTAGACAAAGTTTTGTAGCCCAATTCGAAATATTTCCAAAGATACAGCACTGAACGTAGTGGAGTGTCGAGCAGGTATACGGGCGCTCGGGCAGTTAGGGCGCGCGTTTTCTCGAGTTTTCGTTTTTACGATTTTTCTAATTTGGCGTATCTGATTACAAAAAAACTAGAAGTCCAATCGAAACAAACCAAAGCTTGTTCGCTTCAGTATCATTTTCTTTTCTATTTGAACTAAAAACATTGTCGAAAAAAAAATTCTTAACAATTTTTTTAGCAAGTTGAAATAATTTTTTTTTTCACAAAAAGCACATTTTCTACTTCAAACCCGAAAAAACATTCAAATTTCAAAATTTTTTTCGTTTTTTTTAGTTCATATAGAAGAAAAATATGTCACAATTAAAATGGTTTTTGGTTTTTTTGTTTCAGATGAAAATTACGAGCTCCATTTGTCACGCCGCATGGAAACAGCAGTGGCACGAATGTGCATAATAATCGGTTGCCTGTTGATATTTTTCTTTAAAAAAAATTGTTTTCTTATGTTCAGACATGTAATAAAATAATCTGAAAATTTCGCTAAACTTGCTTTCTTTTTTACCCGAAAAAAATTGCTCAAAATATCGATTTTTCGAACCGGCTAATTCAGGATCCCGCCTTAATGCTTGACTGGAGTGGCTCGCTAGACAGAGCCCGCTGATGCGTTGTTGCCACGTTTAACCTACAAGTTTCGTTAATTTCCGAAAACAAACCGTTCGAGCTCAAAATTCACTTCTTTTTTGAATGTTATTTCGAACGAAGTAGAGAAACCACTTGATTATTTAGCACGCCATTCCTAACACTATAATCACGATTTGCTTAATTTTTTAATCGGCTTATCACTATTACTTTTGGGCCTATAGCCCTATAACTGATGTTCACGAGGTGTCGTATGTATTACCAAATGGATCAACTTGAACATCAAAATCTCCGAAACTATGTTGTAAAATTGATTGATTTTTGGACCGCCAATGCATTCTAAATTAATCTCTCGATGATATCAATTTCAATCACCTACCACCATTCCGATTTTTGTATCGAAACTCCTTAATAGCATCCATGCCTCGTCGATGTGCCGCAGGTATCGTTGCCAAGGGCATGGCAACAAAGTACCGAGTCAAGTGAAGAATGTTGGACCTTGTTTTGTCATTTTAAAAAAACATTGTTATTTTCTTCACACGCCCAATATTTCTGCACACTCGTTAAATAACAAGTGCTAGGAAATCAAATATTTAAGAACAATATTCTATGTATCTGATTAATTGTTTCCAAATATAAGTGAACACATGTTGTTGTAACTCATTTCTTTTTTCCCCATCGTCGCATTTCAATGCAATATGCCTGAAAAATAGAATGGCCCAAAACTTGCACGCAAGTGTATATTTGAAAATGTCAAATTTCGGCGACATTTGCCTCGGTTTTCATCTCCCATCCAGCCTTAAGATCCTGGTAATAAATATCTTTCTGGTGTCCTAGATATTATATAGAAAATTCGAAACAGTTGAAAAAAAAATCATCATTGTAGTGGGACCGCCCTTATATACTAAAGTTGTTGCGACAGGATTGATCCGATTGTGAGTGGCCTTTGTGCGAGGGTTTGACTTATGGAAAGAAAGGGATCGAGCCTTCATTCCTTTAAAGGGAGACGAGGCAAATCGCGAGCAAAAGATAAGAGGGTTGTGATAAAGGGTAGCTGAGGGGTTTCGAGCCAAAGGGGTGTCACTAATCCATCGATCTTGTTCTTATCCTTTCGTCTTTTATGCAGCCTCAAGCTACTTTCCCTGTCCAATATTAATATCACCCTGCCGTTCTACATTTATTCGAGCGAGGGTACGCAAAAGGGTTGTTTGTCCTTATTATTCATTTTTCATTATAACTGGATCAATCTTTTCTGTGCGTTATTATTCTTTTTTTCTCTTACAGTAATGAATAATCAATTACCGAACAGTCATATTACAATTATAATAGTAGTAATATTACCAGTCGTTTATTATCGTTACATATGTGCCCTTTCTCCTTTCACGTTTCCAGGCTAAATTCACCTTCCATATATTTCTACTTGATCGTGTTGCGGTCGGAGGAGTATCATTCTGTACTTTGTGCCATTTGATGTCGGACAAGAGGAAACTGCACAAAACGATATAGGAGGATCGTTGCAATATAGCGTGATATTCCTCTGGCGAAACATGATACACCGACGATATGATCTCTCACCCTACTATACGAAAGTACGTCAACTAAAGCTTAGTCGACTGTGAAATACAGATGCGTCTATCGGGCCCTCGTGGCTGTTCGTTTTAAAGTACAGCCTTAATTTCATCAGTGGTAATACATTATTCTTGACGCTTTATTATTTCGTATTATTAATTTTTTACGACGAGGTATGAACTGAATCTTGATGCTGTAGAGTCTCTTAAATGGCTTTAAGGGCTTAAGGCAGAACACCACTGTGACCCCCTGTTTTTTTGCCATTTTTCAAGAATTTTTTTTTGTGGGAAAAAAAAGAGATATTCGAAAATTTTTTTTTTGATTTGTTCGTTGTTTATTGAAGATACATAAAAAAAAAATTTCAAATTTTTCACGCCCCATGGTGACGCTGGGGAAGCTCCCGCGTCAGGTACTGTTGCCTCTGCAGTGGTTCGCGGCACGCAGCAGAACTCTCTTCAAAGTCGATCTGAAAAAAAATACCGAGTGTTTTCGTTAATAATATGATATTTTGAAGAGAAGTACATAGGGATTTGAAAAAATATTGATTTTTTAAAAATAGGCACGCTTTTGAAATTAAAGGACGATTTTCGAGCAAAATTTCTCGTCGAAAATAGGCTATAACTTTTTTTATTATTGAGATATCGAAAAAATCCTATGTACTTCTTTAGATAATCTAGTTTTATTGATGCAGTCCAAATTTGAAGTCGATCGGATAAAAATTGCTCGAGTTCTGCTGCGTGCCGCACTCAAAAAAGTGGTTTTGAGAAAAACGCGTTCAAAGTTTTAGGTTTGTTAATTTATGCGATAAATTGGAAAAAAATTTTTTTACCTTTAATCAGCGATGCCGGCACCATATAGCTGGCCTTCAAGAAGCAAATGATTGTCCCTAGCATCTTTTCTCGAACTTGTAGAGGCTCTTCTTGCCTCTTTTGCAGCGTCTGTGAGCGAGCGCTCCGCCAGCTCGATCCGCGCTGCGTCGGTTTCAACGCAAAAATTGAAACAATTTGGGCCGATAGGTATCCCCAACATCTCCAAAACTTTCATGAGGCTTCTCAGGCCATCATTGAATAATAATACCGCGATATCAGCTGCAATATCGACGATTTATTTGCTCCCGGACTGACACTTGGGGGCTATTGCCCAAACTAATTTGTTGTAGCTTTCGTTGTTGTTTTGCGTGAAGCCGCCCAAACAACGCTGCAGCAAATCGTCTCTGCTCAAATTTTCGACTCACATACTCTGCAGAACTATTTTCGGAGCTATAACGGTTCGGAGGTTTTCGATTCGAAATTTTCGTTCGACTCCTCGTCACATAGCTCCGTTTTGTTCCCTTTTTCCCCGCGTACACTTTCGGATTATCCATTTCGATCTGCAAAGAATAATTCTGAGCGTTCGATATTTATAAACGAAACGATTCGGAGCGTTTAGACACGAGTAGCGTCGCTTCTATTCGCAAACTGACGCTATGACGCTATCCCTATACCTGCCTTGAAAATTGTTCAATTATCGCCACCTATGGCTTTTTTTCGAAACTATATTTATAACAATAGCCGGTTTTTGTGAAGGGAGACAAAAGAATACCTGGGAAAGACCCGCCGGACCTGGGAAAGGCCCGGTATACCTGCTGACCCTGAGGCGCGCAGCTGCGCGGGACCCCGAGCGTCACGGAGTGCTGCACCGCTCCACAAAATATTCAATATCTCCGAAAATAATTATTTTTTCGACCTGGGTCCAACGGCATCTTAATCTTAAATGTATTTTAGATTTTTCTAGATGGTTTTCAAAAAATCGATTTTTTGAAGCCGTCACAGTGGTGTTGTCCCTTAAGGTAGTAGTTTCGCCACAGTCACGTTGAAAAGTTTATTCTCCGCTCAATCGATGAAAGCTTCGATATATTGCGCAATATCCTTATAATGTTTACCTAAACCTCACTTTTGTATCAGACTATCCATTCCGGCTACTAATTCGTAGATACTCTGCGTATACGGATATGCACACACTACTGTAATCTAGTTCTAGCCTGCTCCAGTCGCTTCGAGGCGCTAGCGTCGCTAAACATTGCTTATGGGGTTACGTGGGTTTCGGAGCCGAAAAAAACATGTTTTCACTATTTTTTAAAATATAATATATAAATTATTTTATTCAAAATATTAAGCACATAAAAGAGCAACATTTCAACAATATTGTAAAAAAATTTCATCCAAAAATTTGGGAAATTCAGCCGGTGGGACCTGGTTTCCGGAGACTCCTCAAAAAAAAAGTGTCCTTGTAGTGGACAGGATAAGTATAGCTCGTGATTGAATGAAGTATTCAAAAAAAAAATTGAAATTTGAATTTTTGACAAAGTTGTATGCAAAATAGTTTAATTTTTGGTACAATTTACACTACGTATAGCCTTGTAAAATTAGTTGTCATCGAAAAATAAAACCTTCGTTCAATCACTAGTCAATGCTATTTTGAAGAAGTGTGCAAAATTTCAATAAGATCGGTGCATTCGTTTTTGAGAAATCGTGTCCACCGACTTAAAAAATAGTGTTTTGGGAAAAATGCGTATACCTGCGTCGTTCCCGCCCAATCTTTCCCAACGGGGGGAATTCCCAAAGGCTCTCTCTCTTAGATTTTTCTCTTCTCTTCTCTTAGAACTCCGATTGACTTAAAACTTTGGGAGAATATTCTAGACATAAAGAATCGTATCGAATTCAATCCGATAATGTGGGAATCCTTTACGATTCAAAATTGGATTCTTACATTGGATTCCAACGGGGAATCGCGTTTAGATTGCTCCAATGGATCTAATGCGATAGCCCGTTGGATTCCCCGAGTCAACATTTACCTCCTCCTAAACACTCGCAGAACCAATTTCTTTTATAATGCACAAGCCGCCAGCCTCCGTTGAACCTACCAAACTCCACTTGTCGAGTTCAGTGCCATGAAGAGGCCTCCATTTGCTCCAGTGTAGCCTCTGTTAGTTCTCCTAAACCTTCTTTCGATTCTCAGTTTCAGTGAAACGTGCAGAACACAGGCCTCCTTAACCTGATTTCGATCTCAAGTCCGTTGCCTCGGCCCTACCTAATCTGCTTCGAGCGCAAATTCGATAACCTCTCCATCAACACTTCATTGTGGCCTGATCGGTAACCCGTTCCATGACGAAATATATACGTTTTCACTGAATGGACGGTCCGGAGGGTCTACAGTGCGCCTACAGTAGGCTGAATGGAAGGTCCAGAGGGTCTACGGTTCGCCTCCAGTAGGCCGAAAGGAGAGCCCGTAGGTCTGCGGGAGCGCTCGAAGTAAGCTCACCTGGGGTTTCGCAGGTTCAGTTGCGCTCTGCATTGGCCTCCTTTGAGTGACAATGTCCAGTTTCTCCTATTCGGGAGGTTCATCGGAGGCCCTAACGTATTGGTATTCCAATCATTGTACCCTAGTTTAAGTACCCGATAATCCTCTATCGCCGGTCTCTGCTCGGGGAAGGAGGCACTTATTTTGCAGGTTGAACGCGGCTTGTAGACTATGACTTGGGTCCTATCAGGAAGTATAAAAAAGTATACGAATCCAATTGGATCCCTCCGGCAATTTCTGTACGGGAAGAGGATAATAAAGAAGTCTTTAAGTAGTTAGAAAAATGAACTATTCTATTTCATATAAAGACATTCTTTTTTAGAGCCATCATCCACCAAAAACGGAGATGAGCGAAGCTGAAAAAAGCAACCAATCAACCATTGAATTCACGTTAATCGCACCTGAGGGGGGGGGGGGGGGGGGGGGTCCTATTGGTTGTTTTTTCCTAGCTCCGCTCATCTCCGTTTTGGTGGACGATGACCTTTACTGGATATTTGCGGGATAATTGTGTTTAAAAAAATTTGCTACTAACTATTTGGCGTTATTATTACTTAAAAAAATCGTTTTCTTAATATCTTAAATACCTCTGATGTTTTTCAGATTTTTGACGAATCGCGAAGTAATCGAATTCTGATCGAATCAAATTTTCGGCTGGTGATGTAGGGTAGAGCCACCAAAGAGTGCGCGCTACCAAAGACTACGCAGTGCTTTCAATTGTTTTATTTTTTCTTGTGTTGGCAACACCATTTAACCTTCCAGTGGCATATGTCGTGTCAAGCTGTTGGACAATAAGTCGCTTAGCTAAGGTATTTATTTCCAATTTTATGACTATTAATAGATTTTCGATGTGTTTGATGTTATTTTTTAACAATTTTAAACACGTTTAAGGTTTGCGATTAATTTGCACCAAACGAATGTTATTATAGTTGTCATTTGTGATCCTAATTTTGTTTTTTTTTGAGAGGGCATGTCGCCGTTTTGCTTGTTTACGAAAATTATAGTGACCATAGACTAAAAACACGTATTGGGTAAGAGTACGCACCCAAAGAGTGCGCACGCGTACACTTAGCTTGTATTCACTTGTGATATGTGCCAGGGCTGGTGATCACACTCTGCTTTCATGCGCACTCTTAGCTTCTATGAAAGGTTCGCACTGCGTACTCTTTGCAACACAGCACTCTAAGAGTGCGTACGGGACGAGTTCTAAGTTTAAGCCGTTTTTTTTTCCTATATTTTAGGAGATTGTTACTTAAGATTTATATTTAAAATAATGTTCCTATATGACCAAAGCTTGATTTAAATAAAAAGTACAACGTGTATTATCAAAATTGATTTTTCTAGAAATAAAAATGTTTAATGTGCGTACTCTTTGCTGGCTTTACCCTATGTCAGGGTTGCAAATAATGCATTACTTTTTGTAATGCATTAGTGTTTTCACTACTCATTACTTCACATTTTGTAATGACAAAAAAATTTCATTACCCATTACATTACATTCAGTAATGTAAAAAATTTCTATTACTCATTACATTACATTTTGTAATGTAAATAATTTCCATTACTCATTACATTGGATTTTCTAATGTAAGAAAATTGTCATTACTCATTTAATTAAATTTTGTAATGTAAAAATATTTTATTACTCATTAGATTGGAATGTGTAATTTTTTTGAATTACAAAATGTAATGTAATGGGTAATGGAATTTTTTTTACATTACAAAATATAAGGTAACGAGTAATAGAATTTTATCACATTATTAATGTAATGTAATATAAAAAATCTCCATTACTCATTACAATGTAATGAGGACTATTATTCGTTTCCCATTAGGGGCAGCGGTTTTTGCACCGGGTCGATCTGACCAGATGGTAATAACCGCGTGTTTGTTGATCACCGATGGTGATAGCGGTTTTGGCCCGGGTCAAATTGACCCAATGATAGTAACCAAGTGTTACTCGGCTACCAGTAGCGGTAGCGATGTTTTCCCCGGGTCAAACTGACCCAATAATAGTTACCACGCGTTTCTTGGTCTCCAGGTTTGATCTTGGTCTCGAACCAAGTTCGAATTCGGCTGCCTTTATTCGTACCGCAGCATATAATAGCATATTCTCGTCAAAAACTCCCCTCGCTATCGGTGACTGAGAAAAGCTTGGTTACTATAGGGTCAGTTTGGCCCGGGAAAACACCGCTACTCCTACCGGTAGCCGAGTAACAGTAACTAACACTGGGTCATTTTGATCCGGGCCAAAACCATTACTGCCACGGATGGCCAAGAAAAACGCGGTTACTACTAGTGGGTCAGTTTGACCCAGTAAAAAATCCGCTGCCCCTAATGGAAGACGAGTAATAATCCTTATTACATTGTAAAGAGTAATGTAGATTTTTTACATTACATTACATTAGTAATGTGAAGAAATTCCATTAGTCATTATCTTATATTTTGTAATGTAAAAAAATTTCATTACACATTACATTAAATTTTGTAATGTAAAAAAATTCCATTACCCATTACAATGTAATGTGTAACGAAATTTTTTCTCATTACACATTAAATTGCATTTTGTAATGAAACAAAATTTCATTACACATTACATTGTAATGGGTAATGAAACAAAATTTCATTACACATTACATTGTAATGGGTAATGAAAATGTTTTACATTACAAATTTCAATGTAATGAGTAATGGAAATTTTTTACAATACAAAATATAATTTAATGAGTAATGAACATTTTTTACATTACAAAATCCAATGTAATGAGTAACGGAAATTGTTTACGTTACAAAATATAATGTAATGAGTAATGGAAATTTTGTACATTACTGAATGTAATGTAATGGGTAATGAAATATTTTTTCACTACCCATTAAAAAAGTAATGTATAATCCATTACTTTTTCATTACAAATTTCGCAACCCTGCCCTATGTTCAAATCATCCTTTAATAACTTTGCGAAAAAAAATACCACAAGACCAAGTCACAGCTCAATCTTGCTTCTTTTGAGCTACTCCGAAAAGAAATAGTTTTTGATATTTGCCACAAAATGACACGTAAATTCATGAAAAAGAAAGATAAGAGAAACGCCACTGTGCGCAACATTACCTAATGAGTGAGAAAAACTCGTAGTTCATTTTTGAACTCCATGAGCTAAATTAAGCTTTATTTTGAAAAAAAAGCTTAATGGAGCTCATTCTTTTTGCTTCCAAAAGTTCCCTAAAACATTCGTTCCTCTCTTTTATGGCCGAAAATCAAGCTTTTTGTCGCGATCTCGAAGTCGAAAGAGGATTCAAAACTTTTGAGCGGCAAAGTACTCGTTTGTCGTCCCCGTGGGGGTTCCCATAAATTGGCCTTACAGGTGAATCGAGGTCAGGTATATAATTGAATTGGATTCTTCGGCCATGCTCGTTTCGTAAAGTCCCCAGATCATTCAAGTTGCAACTTCGTTTGTTCAATTTTGTAGGGCTTCCATTTCCCTCGGGAAAAATGTTGGCAGACGAGAAATCCGTGATAGAAAACGTCGCCAGACGTGTTCCGGTCGTCGACGACGACGTAGAAAAGTTGCAACGCCTTACTTTTCTAAGGGGTAGGAGAGGGGTAAAAAACTTTAGCGATGGTACGATGGGGTTGAAATGGTTTGGGGAAGGTCTGCAGGACCGGAGAAATCTCGTTTCTCATCTCGCGCGATCATTCCTCGCGCGACGACTTGATTCATTGGCCGGACGATGGGATCGATCGATCTCGCGCGCCGCCCCGACGCCGTCTTCCTAAGGGTGGGCGATAGTTTACCGGAATCGCTCTCGCCGCACTCTTTCCTCAATGTCTTTCAACGACGCTTTTTTTAATCCCTCTTTCGAGCTTGTCACCGAAACATTAGTCCACGAGTTCGTGCGGATTGAATAATTCTTCAATCCTTACGAATATATCATTTCTTTTCTGATCATTGTTTTTTAGATTGTGAAAAAATAATTTGAATTTAACAACGCCCTACAAAATTCGACAAAATTTTGGAAAAAAAAAAAACATTTTGCTCTGTTGGAAAGTAATTGTTACAGTGACTGATGTTTGGTGATTACTATTAGAGCGGTTTGCCAAAGCTCGGATACATTTCTCTTTGGTTTGCGTGCGATCCTCTGCTGATGAGTTCTGGTGTTCTCGGTATCGCAGAGCCAGCCCTAGGGTTCCGTAATTACGGCGGAAATGCAGGTGAATTGTCCTTCAAAGATGGGTCGGCTCAACTTGTAGTCGCCAATCTTGCTCAGCAGACCGTCGTCCAATTCGGACAGGCTTCGTATCTCCGGATCCAGGACAGTATTTCTCATTGTCTCACTATAATTACCTGACATTGTCGATGATAGCTGCAGATTACGTTCCACGTGATTAAGGGGCACCAATAGTATGACACTTTCAAAAGATCGATTTTTTTTGCATTTTTCGATAATTTATACCTTCAAGAATAATATACTAAAATTTCAGGTGCGGATCTCAAATAGTTTTTGAACTACAGCCTTCTAAAGAGCAGCTGCTCATCGGTCCGAAACGTGCGCAAGCTATCTTTCAACGCGTTTTTCTCAAAATGACATTTTTCAAATTTGCTGCAGTTCTAACTTGAATAAAAATCATCCGATCGACTTGAATCTTGTTTTAGCGTATTTAGTATTCGTTTCATCATACAATGATCCTCCAGTTTTTCGATTGGATAAAAAACGTCAATTTGCCATGCAAAAAGCCATCAGATTTTTAAGCGTAATTTGTAACTTTTTTTTAAAACTTCACCATTTTCATGGATTTTAATTTTCTGCACAATCCTGCGTCATTGTACAGGCAATACCTTCGGACAATACCTTTACAGGCAATACCTTTAACGGATTTTTAAAATTTTTTTATTTCAGGCACTCTGAAGGCCGTACTCACTGCAGCAGTGGAAGAACTTTTTTTTTTGAGACTCGAGAGAAGGCGCACAAGTCGCTGAAAATTGAATATTTTCATACAAAAAAAATTACTGTATATACATAATTTACACACAAATATATCCTCCAAATTTCAAAACATTCGATGCAATACTGTTCTTTCAATAAATTCCCGAAAATCACCTTTTTTTAGGGCAGTCACACTAGTGGTGCTTCTTAATTTGGTACATTTTCGAAAAAAATCGAATATCGATTATTTCCGTATTCCCGATATTCTCACATTTTATAATTTCTGTTTTTCGGTCGTCCAATTTCGGGAAAACCTATTTTCATGAAAAATGTCGGGTCTCAGAAAGAATTCGACTCAAATAAGTTTTTTGATTATGAGGGCCTATGGCGTTATATCTGAGTTATAGATTTATCTTTAACTCTTCAATTAAATCCTAAATTTGCTATGGCTGATTCTTACAGCTTATTTAGAGATCTATTCGGACCGCTAAAGTTGAGTGTCACCACTTTGGAAATGTCCTTAGTTTCGAAGCTCTAAAGCTTCTCAATGACTGATCTCGAAGAATAGCTGAGAGCTCGAAATTTTTTTTTATTAAGGCCTTAGGCCACTCTAGGATTTTCCAAAAATCGATTTTTTTGTTGTTAAAAATATACCTTAGTACCTATAAAATTATATTCCAAAAAATTATGGGTGCGAAAAACCTCTAAGTATTCGATTTTCGAATTCTAGCGCAACCCCTCTTGATTCATGCCGTGACTTTCTACTACCTTTAAACGCGTTTATCTCAAAATTACATTTTTCAAGTCGGCCGGACTCATAACTCAAAAAAATTTCAACCGATTCACTTGAAATTCTAACTGTATATTTAGAATTACATTTTCTGAGGCACTACGTCAGATTTTTAAATTATATTGCATAGTTCCTTTTTTACAAACAATTTTCTGACGATTTTCTCATGACATTTTATACTTTTTGTTTTAGAAATGCGCCACTTTGACAAAAAAACAATATATCAAAAAAATCCTACGTACTTCTATAGCTATTCTTATATATGATCGAAAAAACTTTAGTGTCTCATCATAACTCAAAAATTATAGAAGCTGCTGGTCCGGCCGTTGACCTTCCAGAAATAAAGGTGTCATCGGAAAAATGTTGCACAGTCGCCATTTTGACATGTATCGCTGTGAAAAAATAATTTTGTATAGTCAATTACGTATATAATAAAACCCCTATTTTGTAATTCCGATTTATTTCATGGTTTCGTTGAAAAAAAATCACAAAACATGCCCTTTTTTCGGCCTCTTCTTAAGGCCTTCTAAGGCCTTAAGAAGCAAGTGCTCGGCAACTAATTTAGGACTGAACATATCACAAATTCATGTCTGAGCAGGTTCAGGCTTTACTACTCGTCGGCAGGAAAGACTTCTGGGGGTCACTGGTACGATAGGAACTCTCATAATTGCTCTTCTCTGGTGCAGCTATCGAAGAGGTCAATCTTGCTCCGATATTCCGAGCGTGCTGCCAAAAAGATTTTAATAGCGCTAATTCAACCCTCTTCGGTTCTCTTCACGGTGTGCAGAGCTCTCTTTGACAAGGTCCATAATTCTGGTGTGTTCTGGCAAGCTAGAACATCGTAATACGTTGCCAAGTGTGCGTATATTATGTATACGTCGAAAGTGAACCGGTGTACGAAAGCACAAAGGGAAGAGATGCCAAAGCGATGTATGAGGCAAGCAGAGCGAGGCAAAGTAGAGCCCCAAGAGAGGGCTAAAACATAAAACATGTAGAGTGAGAAAGAAGTGACGCAGTAATTTAAGGGCTTAGGAGGATGAAAAAAATACGTGCTTTCCTTTAACATTACAAGTGCTATTTATCGACATTAATATGTTTGCGATGAAAAAAAAAAACGACAATGCTCGTTTAACTCGTAAAGTAATGACATTTTTGGCCTTTTTTAATTTTCAAATCATTTTATTGCTTTAAAATCGATTGAAAAATTGATGGCCTTTTACGTTTGCCATTGTCATTTATCAAATAAAATATTAAGGCCTTATATACGCGATTTCGCCGATTTTCGAAGGTACTTTTCTAGACGCGGTTAAAAAAAAAATGACGCATATATTGACAACATTTTTTTTACAGATCATTTATGCACATGGTTAAGTATATGTAAAAAAAAATCAGAAATATTAACAAATGGCGGAGATATAACATAATAAAGCAATGTATTTTTTTTACGCGCGCGTTGATGGTGAAAGTTCTCGGCATCGATGTGGGTGTCTGAAAAAAAAAATAAACATATTTGTAATTGCACAATGAATGTATCTTCAGTGTGAACCAAAAATATTATAAAAAAATTATTATAATAAAAATTCGAAACTTGAATTTTTTTTACTCAATTTTCTGTCGGTATTTTGTTTTTTATATTTTTTTGTGTCATTGAAATTTTTGTTTCTGTGGTTCACACGATAGGTGATGATACTAAGAATATGTTGTAAAAATTTCAAAGCGATCAGAACCTTCGTTCAAGAGTTAGAACTTTCACAAGGTTCAAAAAAGTGAATCGTGGAAAAACGGCTTTGAAGTTGGCGGTCGGGCGCGCCGCGCGGTATCTATTATAAATGCTAAATGCTGTAACTTTAACAATTTTTGGAATTTTTCAATTCTGTAAAGCTTAAAATATTCCTAACCGTTGAGGCTAATGGAATCAAAAATAAAAAAGATGAAAAATTTTGAAATTTTTCGCATATATAAGGCCTTAATTGCCCTTTCAAATTTTGTACTTCAGTTCCACTTTGATTTTTTGAAAACTCTTCTCGAGATTATTTTTTTTTCTCATCGTTCATTTATGAATTACGAATAAGAACTGAAGTATTTGCGTATTTGAGAACGGCAGTTTGTGCATGGTTTTTGTGTCTATCAGAATAAAAAAAAAACGTTGTATCTGGACGAGTGGAGATTTCAAATCGGACATATGTGCAATCCTATTCGCCCGATGCATCGTCATTCTTTATACCGTTTGCGAAGTTTTGTATATATGGGCAAATATATTGATCAATGTCAGCTTCCGCGGATGCAGGAAGATTTGTGACAAATATAAAGACCGAAAAATCAATGTTGAAATTTCATTAACAAGTTTTTTTTTCTGTTACGCAATGCATATAAAAATAGTCTGTTTCTAGGCACAAAATACGATTTATTGTCCGACGTGACAGACTTCGATTTTTGGCATATATATTTTTTTAATTGCGAAATTCGCTTTTATTCTCTGCTAACTGTATTAAATTGGAATAATTTTTTTTTTTTAAGACACAAGAGAGGAAAATGGAATTTTCAAAAAATAGGGAAACTTTAGAAATAGAGAAGTACAGAGAATTTTAGGAAAATAGAGTTTTTTTTTAGAGAAATAGAACAAATACAGAAACAATAAAAAAATAGTAATACCCTGTTGGGCCCAGAAGTCAACTAAGTTATAGAACAATATCGACAACTTATATTTTTGATTTAATTGCCACCAAGTGCTCCGTGCGGCTGAGTTAAATTTCTCTCATCACTTTTTCGTTTCCTTCGAAGCATATACGAGTGCGGTATCGTATGCATGACGTTGAGACATATACAGGATGCATAATGATTCCGAAGGGAGCTTTACAGAGTACGAGAAATTTGGAATACCGTTGAATACGTCTATTCGAGGGGGCGTGAGCCCTGACAGGTAGGGTGTCCTTTTGAGTGGTTGGTTGGTGAAACTTTGCAGAGACGTCTGCCAACGTGAGCGAGCGATGAACGATGTCATTTCAGTAGCGTTTAGTATGATGAGCTCGTAGATAGAGAAATGACATTAGCCCTATGTATTTTCATCTCCGCTTGCACCCTCAATCCAATTTCAACAACCCCTATTTTACATACGCGTTAGACTGAGATAGAATATTTCTGGTGGTTACTGTCATCACGGAAACTACCCCTTTGCCCCATTTACCTTCAAACCACCCCTCACAAATTTCCTCCTCTCACGAACGCTTTTTCAAACTAATATTCTCGGCTAATCAGTCATCCTTGCGGTGCGAGATTACTTTCCATTCCATCTTCCTGTCGAAATGTCATTTCTGCAAGCTCCAACCTCAGCTCACTTTTGCAATGATATTGTGAGCTTGAATAATAGCGGTTTACATATTATTTTACGTTGTTGATGCGTAAATTATATATTAAAAATAGAATTCTATAGGAAAAGAACGCCCCGAGTAGAAATCCTGCTCCGGCTACAAGAAAAGCCTGATCAGGCATCCTGATTTCTTTTTCATGCCTTGATCAGGATTTTTGATCAAGCCCTGATCATTTTTGTGACACTTTGCCTGACTTCGGTCTGATCAGGGTAAAAAATCAAGGCTTGATCAATGAAAAAGATCAAGGCCTGATCAGGATAGAACATCAAGGCTTGATCAGTGAAAAAAATCAAGGCATGACTAGGATAGAACGTCAAGACTTGATCAGTGAAAAAATCAAGGCCTGACCAGGATAGAACATCAAGGCTTGATTACAGTGCAAAATAAACGCTTGATCAGGATAGAAAATCAAAGCCTGATCAGCGTATAAAATAAAGGCCTGATCAGTGCAAAAAATCTAAGCCTGATCAGGGCTTTATTTTTCAAGGATTAATTGAATTGAAACATCATCGCCTAGTCAGGATGATGGAATGAACCTCTGCTGTTGATGTCCTATTTATTCCTGAAATAAAAAATACCACGCAAACGCAAAATAGAAAAAGACACAAATTACAAATAACGTTGATACTTTATTTTATAAACTAAATAGGAATCTTGTTTATCACAAATTTTTCTTATTACTCTACTTTATCACATGTTTTGTGAGCCGTAAGTCCAGTTGCTTGACCATCGCCTGAAGCTAGCTGGATCAGGCGAATTGAGGCAAGCCGTAAGTCCACTTGATTGACCATAGCCTGAAGCTAGCTGGATCAGGCAACTGGAGGAAACACTACATCCAGTTGCCTGACTATCACCTGACACCGACCGGATCAGGCAAATTGAGGCTTACCTTAAGTAAGGCCTCCGTACTACAACGTGATCAGGCTCGGATCAAATATCAAGCCAGCCTGACAATATTTCTACTCGGGGCTATGCTATTTGTATTGCAATAGTGGATATACTTTTTGTATAGAATTTAAGTAAGTATTGGGACGTTGAATAAGTTCTCACTGTTTTCCAACAGATAGCTTTACCAGAACTGCGTGCGGGTAGTTTGAGATGGTAATGCAATTATAAAAAAGTACTATAAGCAAGCTTGAAATTCAGTGTATGTCATTTCGCCGAACTGTAAACGACTTTTTTTTCAAGGTGTTAAACATGTCAAATTTCGTGCCAAAAAGAGTATTTGCGGGGAATTTTACTGCGCTACTTTATTTGAAAAATCTGCAGGTGAAGTACACAGAATTCTTGTTGAGATTTATGGCGACCATGCTCTGTCGGAAACAACATGCAGAGATTGGTTTAGACACTTCAAAATTAATGATTTTGATGCTGAAGGTAAAGAACGCTCTGGCGTACCAGAAAAGTTTGAAGACGAAGAATCAGAGGCATTACTTCATGAAGACTCATGTCAGACGCTAGCTGAACTTGCAGAATCATTAGGAGTTGATCACACAACAGTATCGAAACGTTTGAAAGCATTAGGAATGATTCAAAAGCAAGGACATAGGCTGCTGTACGAGTTGAAACCAACAGACGTCGAACGGCGTCTTTTCACGTGTGAAAAGCTGCTTCAACGGCAGAAAAGGGAAGATTTTTTGCATCGTATTGTGACTGGCGATGAAAAACGGATACACTACGATAACCTTAAGCGTAGAAAATCGTGGGGTAAGCCCGGCTGTGCATCAACATCGTCGGCAAAGCCGAATATCCATAGTTCCAAGCTTCTGCTCTGCATTTGGTGGGATCAGCTGGCTGTAATTTATTATGAGCTGCTCAAACCGAAAGAAACAATCACGGGAGATTGCTGTCGACTACAATTGATGCGTTTGAGCCGAGCATTGAAGGAAAAACGGCCGATATACAAGCAGAGATACGACAAAGTGATTTTGCAGCATGACAACGGTCACATATTGCAAAACCGGTGAAAATCTACTTGGAAACACTTAAAAGGGAAGTCCTACGCCACCTGTCGTATTCACCAGACATTGCCCCTTCCGATTATCACTTGTTCCGATCGATGGCACATGGCCTGGCTGAGCAGTACTTCCATTCTTATGAAGATGCCAAAAACTGGTTCGTCTCTTCGATAGTCTAAGAAAAGTGTCATTTTCCGATGTGGAATTGCAATGCTGCCAGAACGATGGGGAAATGTAGTTGCTAGCGATGGACTATACTTTTAATGTTGTTTCTTACTCATTTTTTTAATAATGCTTTAATTTTCACGAAAAAACAGCGAGAACCTATTCAACCTCCCAATATTATGAAGAATTGTTCTTTCTATGTGTACAATTTTTATTGACAAGCTTTTTGTTTATGGCGCCTGGGTTATTTAAATATTTCTCTGAACGTTGAAAGCTTTGCTGGTTACGACGTCGTTCAATCGGGATCTTTAATTCCTAGGAATGTCGGTCTCGGTGTAGTATCATTATTGGAACCATAAACTACCCTCTCCGACATCATATTCAACCCCCGAATAACTCACTTCACCCTTCAAGACTGTTACAACTTGTTTTTTTTTTGGAAATCTCCGGTAGGAATTATTATTGCTAGGGCTGTATGATATATTTCGTCCCCTCAGAACTTATGACCACCTTTGTCAGATCGACCATTCCCATAACTTTTTGTACATTATGTTTGCCCGGGCCATTGGCGTATTAACGAATAAATATGGTTCGATTTGAAAATTTTTGGCAATGTCCAGTTAAAGATTTCGTAAAAACATGCCATGATGCGACTTGACAAAATTCGAAAAGATGGCATTTTTTTTAGCACGTATTCCAAGAAGCTCTTGGTTTATGATCATAAAGGGTGCACGACGTTGGACCGATATATACCGTATGTACAGTTGTCGCTTTGCTACACTCTAGTTATCGGAACAAAAAAAACATTCTCCGTCTTATCTCCCCTTTGACAAATTCATCCCCTAAGAATTGTCGCATTCGAGAGAGAAGTATTTTATGACTTTCGTGAAGCAAGGAAAGTTCCTCGTAAATGTTACATTCAAAATTAGGGGGGGGATGCTATAACTTTGTCGCGCCATAGGGTAGTTATGCTTGTATTTTTATGAGAAGAATGGAATGTATGTAATTTTATCATTGGAGGATTAGTAGCGATTATAACTTGTCCATGATCATTCTCTACGCTCAATTTCACGTGGATTGCGGTTCTATTCGGCCATGAGGCGAGATTTGAGTACGAAGATTCAAAGAAACTATTTTTGTCAGAGAAAATAAAAAACGAGCTAAAATGCAAAAAACCTGGGCAAGAAAAGATGATAAAAACCTTTCGTCGATATTTTACAACCCCTTGCACTCAGAGATCATTTTGAGACTGCCGAAAAAAGCACCCTCTTACTGTGGTCAAATATTAACATTTATTACAGTTTGAATACAGCAATGACGATACTTTTTTTTTCTTTATCAAATAAAAAATCTATATTGCATAGATTAAAATTATCGATTGAAAACGACTGATCAATAATTTGGTGTTGAATATCCTTTACATTTCGGGTTTGTTCCACTGGACCTACTCAGCCTTTTTCGTGGAAAAATAATCTCTTCTCAGTTATCAGTGTTATCAACTTCAACGACAAATCTCTCACTTGGCTAAACAGCTTCTCTGGAAAATATTTTCAATATTAAATCAAAATATAAAATATTCTTCAAGATATGAAAAAAGTCTAACCTCTAGAAAAGGGGCCCTCACTGAAACAAACAAATTGAACCACTATTTCGGCGTATTTTTACTTCCTAATTATGAATATGCTATTTAAAATGGTTTCTTTCTATACCCGACTAGAAATTTAGCTACGGGGCAGACTATGGCCGGATCCGGCATGCGGTATCCCGCACTGCGGCACTGTACAGGCTGCTGGATCAGGGCTTTACTAGACGTGAAACGCTTCTTGGCATCCAGCCTTGAAGCGGATGCCGGTTACGGACCGGATTAGTGCACTCTTTCAGGTGTACCTGACCAGGTATCAGGACGCCTAATCCGGCTGTCGTATCTATGCCTATAATGAAAAATTAAATCATCAACGAATTATGAATACAAAAATTATCGTCATATTTTTTGCTTTCATATGCTTTATTTATGTTCCTGCATACATGAACATTTGATTAAATCGTGCCCTGCGTCGTTTAAGGGGCTATTCTACCGTGAAGGCTAAAAAAATAAGCAATTATTTAATATTTTTTTTTTGTGAAACTGTTGCATGTATCGGTACAAACTTTTTTCGCTTAAAGAATACTCTTTAAGCGAAGAGTATTCTTCGAAATAGAATAGTATAATAGAAATAGTAAAAACACTCTTATAGAATAGAAAACAATTTTTGTTCGTTGCATATAAATATTTATTTATTTAACAATTTATAATCGTGTAAAGGTACGAAAAAAGAAAAGTATGTCGCTGGCGTTGATGATTTGCGTTCTCCAGGTAATCTGAAGTAAAAAATTCAAAAAGATTCTTAATCTGTATGAGTGTCGCTATCGCCCGAACTAGAATTATTAATTTTTACTTATACTTTTGCCATAATTATGACGAAAAAAAAACGTGTTTTTCGACCACTTTTGCAAAAAACGACGCCATTTTGTTATTTTGCAATATAAAACAATAATTCTAGTTCGGGTGATAGCGGCACTCATACAGAGTAAGAATCTTTTTGAATTTATTGTTTCAGATTACCGATACAAGCAACAGTTTTCGACAAAAAAATGATTAAACATAGCTTATCTTTTGAGTCATCACTGTAGAATAGCCCCTTAAGTTTTTGTCTAGCCGCCGGATTTGAATCTACGCCTTCTAATTCTAAAGGTGTGCGCGCTACCTACTTAGCCATTCTAACACTTGTACGAACCTGCTTTTTATCGTTGCTTATTTTTATCATTCTAAAGAATGTCATTAATTTTAATATTTTTTTTATATAATCTTTTTCCTTTGAACTTTTAAAAATTCTTGAAATAAAGTTAAAAAAGGGGAATTTGGACTTATAATAGCCCACAATAATAAGTTCTCTTGTAATGTATAATATTTGTATTTTTATATTATTTAGATATTACAGTCATGACATATTTGGTTAAAGTTTGGCTCTTGGATTGATAATCATTTAAATTATACTTCATTAAAATCGATTGTTTTTTGTTGTTAATAATGTATCTTAGTACCTATAAAATTATATTCCAAAAGATTATGAGTGTGAAAAATCTCTAAGTACTCGATTTTCGAATTCTAGCGAAACCCCTCTTGATTCATGTCGTGACTTTCAACTAACTTTAAACGCGTTTATCTCAAAACTACATTTTTCAAGTCGGCTGGACTCATAACTCAAACAAATTTCAACCCATTCACTTGAACTTTTAACTGTATATTTATAATTACATTTTCTGAGGCACTACGTAGGATTTTTTTTATTATATTGCATAGTTCCTTTTTTCTAAACAATTATCTGACGATTTTCTCATGGCATTTTATACTTTTTGTTTTAGAAATGCGCCATTTTGACAAAAAACAATATATCAAAAAAATCCTACGTACTTCTATAGCTATTCTTATATATAATCGAAAAAACTTTAGTGTCTCATCATAACGCAAAAATTATAGGAGCTGTTGGTCCGGCCGTTGACCTTCCAGAAATAAAGGCGTCATCGGAAAAATTCTGCACAGTCGCCATTTTGACATGTATCGCTGTGAAAAATAATTTTGTATAGTCAATTACTTGTATGATAAAACCCCTATTTTGTAATTCCGATTTATTTTACGGTTTCGCTGAAAAAAAATCACAAAATATGCCCTTTTGTTGGCCTCTAGAGTGGCCTAAGGCCTTAACTTATTCCTTGGCTGTCTTCGCCGTTGGCAGCCTCAACACGGAGCCGACAGCTATCAGGCTGCGGTCCGGATGGTTCCAATGATCCGGTCGATATCCGGCACAGATCAGGCGTGGCGTAACACGGCGTCCATGGCACCCATGTTACGGCAGCATACAGGATACCTTACTTCGACCTGTCCAGGGTGCTTTCTTACTCCTGTGATACGGTTCCACTGATTCGGTGGACATCCGGCACTGATCGGGCGTGCCTTTCTACGGTATTCCGGACTACAGCTTGATAGCGGACTGATCAGTCTTCAGGCTGCCGAATCAAAATATCTAGTCGGGCAATTGATCATGGTACTAAGCAAAGTAAGGCATGTAATAGAACCGTGCAGTGCGCAGAATACTGTTGTGGGCGCGGGGCACCCCGGATGTGCGTGTGAAATTGTGGTGTGCGTGGAATATTGCGATTTTAGCGTTAAAAAACTTTTGTTAAGTTTTTTATTGTGTTTTTATGGTTAATTTTTCACACTTACATCCGAGGTGTCCCGTGCCCAGAGCAATATTCCATACATCACACCATTACACATGCACATCCGGGGGGTCTCGTACTCACACCAGTATTACACGTATCGCACGGTTCTATTGCGAGGATACAGTCTATGCTGATCCCCTCTATGCTTTTAGGGGAACTTTCGGAATTTTAAAAGGAAGGTCTGTGCAAAGTTTCAGTTATCGAGCCGAAACTTTGCACTTTGGAATTGAGCCACTATTTCGGCGTATCGTTTCGTCTTTTTAACAGATACCTAAAAATAAATAAAAATTGTCGCTTACCAGAATTATCGTGGGAAAATATTGGAAATTGTGGTGAGCAACATTTTTTGGCATAACTGTAAAGGCGACGAAAGAATACGCTGAAATAGTGGTACGATTGAATAGTGGCCCCTTTTTCAGATATTTACCAAGAAAAAAAAAAACTTTAACCGAAAAAATTAAGCAAACAAAAATATAAAAGAAAATATATCGTCACTGTTGGATGGGCGGTTGGGTTTCGGCTCCAGCGGTTCCAAAAAGTCTATGCACCAGAGGATCAGAAGAATATGGAGCATTCTATACCGATACGGGCTTGCCACAGTTTTCCCGTACCCTCGGCAAATGCGGTATGGTGTTAGTTAACACGGTTGTGGACACAATGGAAGTTACGTTAGATTATCAAAGTGCGGGTAGGGAGTGATGGAAAGGGTTCAATTGGGAAGGGTAACACGTAAAAGTCTGCAAGGGTAGGGAAAAGTGAGGCAAAATAAGGCTCGGAGCCGAACGGGAAGTAAGCTTGTGTGTGTGACAAGCACATGTAAGGTAGGGAGGGGCATGTTGAGCAAGTTTGGAATTATCGCCCTTTTATTCCTTAACAGTCTGCTGTTTAAAAATAAAACCTACTTTGGTCAATAGGAAATTTATCTGGGCAAAAAAGTCTGTAGACGAAATTCCTGTTATCCTTATTGTTTCACAGATAATCGCTCTCAAATCACTAAGGCCATATTTGCTCAACCTGCCCCGATAGTGGGTTAGGTTGAGCATGAATATGAGGTAAATTGGGTAAAGTAAGAATTGCATAAAAAAATCAGACGTATGCAATATGATTTGGTACAATGCAGTAATAAACCAACAGTTGCTTGTTAATTAGCTAGGTTCTGAAACATTAACATTAATTTCAATGAACTTTGAAATATTTTTTCTCATACAATGGTACAAGAAAATCTTTCAATCACGTTGTTTTTTAAATCACTTTTGGGTGCAAAAATAATGAAACGTCTCGTGTTACCGTCTCGTGCGCCGCATGGCAACGGGCGATGGCGTGATGTGTTCTTCGCCCTCATACCTCTCTTTCTGCCACTTGATGCATACGGTGCTTAGTTTTCCAGATATTTCGATTGTCCATTTTACCCGGCTGCTTCACATGTCCCTCCCTACTATGTACGAGTAGACAGCGGCGCCATTCCTTAGTTGTTTAGTCACCTCACTTGAGTCAGAGTAAGCGGAATGGTCCGGTGCATGTTTTAGCGTTGTGGCTACCAAAAACTTTTGTTGAGAGGATTTTTATTAATTTTCTTGTTACACTGCAACCTCTCTAATCGGCACAGTGGCAGTATCAGCTCCGCAGCACACTTGCAAACATAGAGCTTGCGCACTATCTACTCAAGCCGTCTCTGCGCAACTGACGTAACGGATAGCAGTACCCCTCCAATTCCTCTCTTATTGTCTAGCATGTTTCGAGCCTGACGCTAGGGCCTGGCGCTTCTCCCGTCATGCGCTGCAGCTTTCGATATTCCGCACCTAGTGGGGGCTGCTTTCATTTCTGGAGGCGCCGATCGGAGAGATCGCAGTGTACATATTCATGTTTAGCAAGGTAAGTACACGACCTCCATGAACTTTTATACCATAGGCTAGTGGGAGCGTTATTAAGGCCTAACACCACTGTAATGGCCTAAAAAAAGCGTTTTTTTTTTACAATGCTTTTTTGGACGGAAGGAAAGATCATACAATAATAATATTCGACGAGGTTATTAAGCATATATTTAAGTATGCAAAAAAAAATGTTAAGAAAAATATCAAAAAATTGCGACATTAGAGCCACTCTCCCGAGGCCAGTTGAATTTTCGGCGCTCTGCGGCACGCAGCATAACTGGTGTAAATTTGATTCTGGAAAAAAAACCATTTAATCTTGATGTCCATAGCTAGAGAAATACGTAGGGGATTTTAAAAATATTGAATTTTATGAGATTGTGTTACATCCTAGCCAATATGCAGGATGCCTCTTCCATAGGTTATTCTCAGTATCCTCATTTGCCATCACAAATCTATTATATATTAAGAAATCTAAGATAGAACAGCGCAAACGCTTGTGATACTCTCTGCCCAAAGTTCTTCGTCCGGTTGAGTCTCAACGAGAAACGAGATCGAGCGTATACACCACAAGCAGACGTAAATAATAATTCAAGTATCCGTTCTAGCTTTAAGGCAGTAGTCTGCTTTAGGAGCCGAAAAAAAGCGTTTTTTCAACAATTTTTTTGAAAGGGAAGGAAATGATTGCGGTAAACGAAATTTTGAGACGATAGTATATTATATTCAAGCTTTAAAAAACAATTTTTATTATTACAAATTATTGAAATTTGCCAAAGTTGTAACGATTTTTCTGGGGCGCCTGGAGTGTGCACTCGTAAATCGGTGCCGGTGATGGAGGTCGTGCGATGCATCTGAAACAGTGGAACCAAATTTTTTTTTAGTTTTTATAAGTTCCTTTTCTATATGAACTAAAAAAATACCGAAGAAATGACGAAATTCCAAATTTTTTCGAAGTTTGAAAAAAAAATTCACCTTTTTGAAAAAAAAAATTCACTTTAAGTTGCAAAACAAGTAATTTAAATAGTACTTTTGTCCAACTTTTTTAGTTCAAATAGAAGATAATTCAATACTGAAGCTAGATCACTTTGGTTTTTTTCGATCGGACATATATTGTTTTTACTATCGCCGGCACCGTTTTCCAAAACTTGTGAAAATGAAAACTCGAGAAAACGGGCTGTAAAGTTCTGCCCGAGCATTCGCACCTGCTCGACGCTCGGCCACTAAAACTGATCTAGCTTCGAAAATATGTCGAATTGGCCTCTAAAATTTTGAACACATATTCTTGGATAGTTTTGGAATAGATTTAAGACAAAAACGAAAAATCGATTTTTTGAAGCCTGTAAAGCAGACTACTGCCTTAAGGCGGTCCTCTAGTTTCTCGGGTCGAAAAAATCGATTTTTTTTTTTTTTCATAAATCACATCTACAACATGTGTAGAAAATGTGTGCCAAAGGATTTTTCGATATTCGAAGTGGTTCACAAGTTACGGCCCTGGAACGGAGCAAATTGTCCTGCAGGCGAATCTAGTTGGTGCAAATGGCGCAGAGCTGAGTTTCTCGGAGAGGCTGAGCAATTCAAACACAATAAACCGCCTCTTTCTGAAGCAGTTCAAAAAGTTATAAAGCCAATTTATGAGAATTTATCCAAAGAAGAATTGTTAAGCAGATGCCTGGGAGCGGAAACTCAAAATAATAACGAGTCGCTCAATTCGTTAATCTGGACTTTTGCCCCGAAGCACCTTCATTCTGGGCCAAAAGTGGTGGAAATCGCCACGTTTCTCGCTGTCATAATCTTCAACGAAGGATTCAAATCTATCCTGAAGACCTTGGAAACCATGGGAGTGAAAATCGGCCCACAAGCTAAAGGATATGTTCAACAGCGTGATAGCTCTCGGATCGACCGTTCAGAAAGGCGCACGAGTGATGTTGTAAAACAGGCCCGAATCGCGAAAAGGGAAGACGGAGCAGCTCTGCGTGACTTCCAAGAAGAAGAGGAAGGCCTATTGTATGGTCCAGGCATAGCAGATTGACGGTGAGATGAAATTTTTAGTATAAATCACATGCGCGAACTTTCAAACGCGTTTTTCTCGAAACACCATTTTTCGAAACGGTGACCACGATATTTCAGAAACTACTGCACCGATCTTGTTCAAATTTATACAGCATTTTTAATATGTTATAAGCCAGCGATTGAACTAGGATTATCATGATTGCTTCGATAGTTTTTTTTGTACGAGCGAAAAACTTAAGAAAAAATGAGTAAAAAATAGAATGTAAATTTCAAAAGTGTATAAAAAAGTCAATTTTTGTAATTTAGAATTCACTCTAGTTCAATCGTTAGTCTTAAATATGAAGATTAAAATGCCGTTTGGTTTTTTGATTTCAGATAAGCAGAACAGCCGCAATCTTGGTCACCGTCAAGCACCTCTTTTACTTGATGTCTTCCTGTCGGCCACTATAACTTTTATTCTATTATATATTTTGACTTCAAAAAATTTGTAAAGCTTATTTAAATGTTAATAAAGATTATGCAAAAACAATGAGATTGATTATTTCGATGCTTTGCCCGTAAAAAATTATTGAAAAAGCCGTAAAAAAAAACAGCCGAGAAACTAGAGGACCGCCTTAAATAGATACACGGTCCTAGGCGCATATTCCACGTAGTCATACGACAGAAACCAAACAGCGACTCGAGCAACGTCAAACTTCATCGCCTCTTCTACCTTTCATCAAGAACTTGGTCCCGAGCAGATATTCCACGAACGGCCGTATCACGTAGAACCAAACAGTGAATCGATTCTATACCTCTAAGGCCAGAGAGTCGACCCAGTAAACAGAGCGTAGTGTGAGAAAAACCAGCGCACACCCATGTCATACGAACCAAGCGGCCGCCGTGCTATCGCGAACGGCGCAGCATCGAATTTTGGCTACGAACATCATGCGCTTACGACTAACAAAGGGAATGAAGAGCGCATTTCCACTTCCATCAGTACCATCACTTCTAAGAAGAAAAATCAACGATTGAATCACTCCCTACTCCCACTCTGTCAAAAATCATAAGCGAACCAAGAAGGGTCAGTACGCCAAAAGTCCGAATAAGTCTTCTATCGTTCTCCATCCGAATTAGTCTTCTATCATTCTCTATCCGAATTAGTCTTCTATCGTTCTCCATCCGAATCAGTCTTCTATCGTTCTCCATCCGAATCAGTCTTCTATCATTCTCCATCCGAATCAGTCTTCTATCGTTCTCCATCCGAATCAGTCTTCTATCGATCCCCATCCGACTCACTCCCCTATCGATCTCCATCCGAGTCAGTCTTCGAGCAACTTCCACCCGAATAAGTCTTAATCCAGCAGACCAACAAGCATTCTTTAATTAATTTCCATCCGAATCGATCTTCCATCGACCTTCTACGAAACAATACAATTGTACCTCTTGAAAAGAAGTCAAGTGCATTTTTTTAAATCTTCAAAGATCCTCTATTTACACTCGTATAATTTCTATCCTCGGTTCACCCCAAGTGCCATTTAAGGCCGGATCCTGAATTAGAAGGTCCAAAAAATCGATTTTTTTTTTATTGTTTAAATCTATTCCTGATGTATCTAAGAATGTCTAGACAAAGTTTTATAGCCCAATTCGAAATATTTCCAAAGATACAGCACTGAACGTAGTGGAGTGTCGAGCAGGTATACGGGCGCTCGGGCAGTTAGGGCGCCCGTTTTCTTGAGTTTTCGTTTTTACGATTTTTCTAATTTGGCGTACCTGATTACAAAAAAACTAGAAGTCCAATCGAAACAAATCAAAGCTTGTTCGCTTCAGTATCGTTTTCTTTTCTATTTGAACTAAAAACATTGTCGAAAAAAAAATTCTTAACAATTTTTTTAGCAAGTTGAAATAATTTTTTTTTTCACAAAAAGCACATTTTCTACTTCAAACCCGAAAAAACATTCAAATTTCAAATTTTTTTTCGTTTTTTTAAGTTCATATAGAAGAAAAATATGTCACAATTAAAATGGTTTTTGGTTTTTTTGTTTCAGATGAAAATTACGAGCTCCATTTGTCACGCCGCATGGAAACAGCAGTGGCACGAATGTGCATGAAAATCGGTTGCCTGTTGATATTTTTCTTTAAAAAAAATTGTTTTCTTATGTTCAGACATGTAATAAAATAATCTGAAAATTTCGCTAAACTTGCTTTTTTTTTTTACCCGAAAAAAATTCCTCAAAATATCGATTTTTCGAACCGGCTAATTCAGGATCCCGCCTTAATGCTATAAGACTTCCCTGAAAAAGATTTTTGGCGACGTGCTATTGTTTTCGATATATCGATTTTTGAAAGTTATTTCTTTACCGCGCTCCTACTTCTATAGCTGACGGGCTGAGCTCTGGCTATACCTTATCGCGATATGTTATCGCGCTCTCCGCTTTGTGTGGATCTTCGTCAAGTTTGGGCGGTAGAAGTGTTCCACGCACCCCACCATTTCACACGCACATCCGAGGCGACTCGAGCCCATGCTAGTGGTTCACGCATCTCACCATTCCACACGCACAACCGAGATAATTCGCGGCCACACTAGTGTTTCGAGCACTCCACCATTGCACGCGCACATCCGAGGTGCCCTGCGGCTACAGCAGTGTTCCAAGCCCCACACTATTCGCCCAAAACGGAGAGCGCGATAATATATATAGGTAGAGCCAGAACTGAGCCTGTTAGTTATAAATATACAGGGTGTCTTAAAATGACCTGACATTTTAATTTATTAATAAAACGTATTATAGCATTGATAATGCTTTTAAAGATGTATATAGGGGGTCTGATTTAGCGAGAAGTCACACGAAACTACCGCTACCCCCATTCCACTGCCGCTGTCTTATAGCAAAGTGGGGCGAGCTGTGACATGCTGAATGCCTGGGATTGGTTGAAAAATGCTGCATTACATGTAGAGTCATCTATGGTTACAAATGGTCAGTTTCAATTTTGATGTGTTCATTATAATGTTATCAGGGTGATAATTATAGTGGGCGATTTTTGTTATCAGGATGATAATTATAGTGGGAGATTTTTGTTATCAGGATGATAATTATAGTGGGAGACTGTATGAGAGAGTGGGAGAGAGAGAGAGAGGGAGAGAGAGAGAGAGAGGGTGGGTGGGTGGATGGATGGATGAGAATGTGAAAATGTGAAAAGGCGAAAGTGTGAAAATGTGAAAAACCGAAAATGTGAAAACGCAGAAATGTGAACATGTGAAAATGTGGAAATGTGAAAATGTGATGGATGGAGAGTGAGAGAGTGAGAATGTGAGAGAGCAACTCATATTATTTGCATGTACTTTTTTTTTTATCACCCGAAAAGTCTGATAACATTTTCAAAGCCACGAAATAGTTGCACTTTGTGTAATAACTGTAGATTGTTATTTGAATAGTACGGATTTTTTTGATTCTAATATAAGGCACAAACATGGAGGTTATGCGTGGAACACAATATCTGATAAATAACCGCCTCGTCCCTGTTTACAAACGTTCACTCCTTTGACGAAATCTTCAATAATATTTTGGTATAATTGCGGACTAATTTCATAAATGGTGCGTCCAATTGCTTCGTGAGCTCTGGAATGGTCTGTGGATCATTGGCATATACTTTTCCTTTCGGAAAACCCCAAAGAAAAAAGTCCAATGGCGTTAAATCGCACTATCATCGTGGCCAATTCACATAGCCGCGGCGCCAGATATTACGATCATGAAACTTCGTCTGCAGTAACTTTCACAATTTTCACCGTTGTCAAAGATTAGTACTTTATGTTCGTCACAAAAAAAAATTGCGCGCAATTCAAACCATCAGGTCATTTTGAAACACCCTTTAGTAGGGGTGTATTTCAAATGAAGATAGATATATTACATGAAGTAAAAAGTTCTGAGCGTTTTTTCGCTTTATTTCGAAGATGAAATTAACATAGTTAGGATTATCCGATTTAGATCAAATATGCCCCGTTTTGTTCGATAACTTCTGTCTATTTTGAAGGCAATTTCATAATTCCGCGATTGAAGAAATCCTCGTCTCTGTTGGTAAAAAACTTGACCAGCTCATTTTTACAAGCTTCTCTTGAGGCCAGTTTTGTACAATCAAGAAAATTTTGCAAATGCTTGAAACGGTGATAATTGCTTGGTGCCAGGTCTGGACTATACGGCGAGTGTGATAGAACCTCCCCTCCAAGCTCTCAGAGCTTATGGCGCGTCGTTAAAGATGTGTGCGGCCTGGCGTTGTCTTGATGGAACACAACACCCTTCCTATTGGGCAATTCTGGCCGCTTCTGGTCGATCGCCTGCTTCAATCTGGTCAGTTATTGACAGTAGAGGTCCGAATTGAGTGTTTGGCCCGATGGGAGCAGCTCATAGTGGATGATTCCCTTCCAATCCCACCAAACACACAGCAAAACCTTCTTGGCCGTTAATCCGGGCTTGGCGATCGTTTGGGCCGGCTCACCGCGATTGGGCCACGATCTTTTTTGGCTGTTGTTCTCGTATGTGATCCATTTTTCATTGCCAATCACCATCCGCTTCAAACATGGGTCGATTTCGTTACGTTTCAGCAAAGAATCTCAGGCATCAATTCCGTCCAAATGGTTCTTTTGCGTCAATTCGTGTGGCACTCATACATCGAGCTTCTTCTTGAGACCAGCCTTATGCAAATGGTTCCAAACGGTTTTCTGGCTAATCTTCAGTTTCTGGGAAATGGAATAAGTGCTCACATGCGGCTCCGACTCGACGATTTCCATGATTTTATCGACATTTTCGACGATTGGCCTACCAGAGCGTGCCTCATCTTCGACGTCCATATTACCAGAACGGAATCGTTGGAACCACCGCTTTGCTGTTGCATCCGATACTGTATTGAGTCCATAAACAGCACAGATTTTTTTGGCCGCCTGCTCCGCCTTTTCACCGTGGTCGTAGTGGTACTGAGGAATGTATCAAATTTTTTCTTTTTTATCTCCATTTTGGAACGCTGTAACACACAACTGGCTTCACCAAACACAAAACTGTCAAAGAACTTTTTTTGAAGCGTAATGTCACCTTTAAATTGCCGTATAGTATGACCCGATGCGATGTATACATCGTGAGATATGGCTCACTAGAGACATCTAGCGGAAAACGCTTAGAACTTTTTACTTCACCCAATACTCAGCGGGCTGAAGTGACAACTTAAAAAAATTCGATTTCTCGGAAAAATTTTCTAGTCGTCAAAAATCCTTTTTATGCAAGTCTTATAACATTTGAAATGAAGGTGTATGGCAAATTTCAGATCGAAATTCGGTTTCCGCTTTTTGGAAGTTTATCCAAATATACAATCACGGTGATGAAAATACGTGCAGGATTCCAATTGTTCCTTTTAATTGGATAGTTATTTAAATAAGTAACTGAGCCCACCCAATTATCATTAATATGAAAAAAAGAAACGTGAATGACTTTATCAAGTGGAAACATTCCTAAATAGTCGGGCATTGTGTTTTCGAGATTTAATCATGCCCTCTCGTACCAAACGAGTTACAGAGTGGATGTGGGGAATATAAATCATTCACTAACTTATACCGCAGTGCGTATACATGTGTTTGTATTAATGCCAGCGTGTACATGTGGTTTGTTTACGCAGTTGCGCGTAATGTACAGGATTCGTAGACGTCTCTGACGCCTCTCGCATATACCACCATATGCTGTTATGGTATGTGAGTGCATACGTGATGGCTTTGGCTGCTCTTTCTGCATCACGAAACTACGTGGGGCTCGTGCTATTCCGATGTGTCGACTATACGTTTCTGGCAACGTCATACGTAATGGCGCGCTGTTTGGTGTGTTGCGATGACTTTAACCAGAAGTTACGGAGTCCAGTACACTCTGGTCTTAATCCAAACGTCACGCATTGTACATAAGGTCCACCGGATTTTTTCTTCTCGCATTAAGGGCAGGTTACCGTCGAGAGGCATGAAAAATGCATGGAATTCGTGGATTTTTTTTTTATACAAAATAAATACCTTTGTAAATGGATTCCAACGTATTTTATTCCTCTACCAATAGAAAGTAAGTTCTAATTTTATTTATAAAAAATCTACAGATATTACACAAAGTGCAACTATTTCATGGCATTGATAATGTAATCAGACTTTTCGGGTGATAAAAAAGGTACATGCAAGTAATATGAGTTGCTCTCTTTCTCCCTCACTCTCTAACTCTCTAACTCTCTCACTCTCTAAATCTCTAACTCTCTCACTCTCTTACTCTCTTCTCACATTCTCACTCCCACGGTCTCACACACATTCTTACATTCTCACTCTCTCACTATCCATCCATTCATCCATCAAACCCAAATGAAAAAACAAACAAACACAAACCCAATCAAGCCCGAACAAAATTAAACCCAAACAAAGAAACTTAAACCCAAACAGACCTAAACGGCAAACTCATACCCAAACAAACTTAATCCCAAACAACAAATTTAAACTCAAATAAACCCAAACAAACAAACACACCCAAACAAAGCCAAACTTGAACCCAAATAAATCCAAACAAACTTTAACCCAAACAAACCCGAACAAACCCAAACTTAAACCCAAACAAACAAACCTAAACCCAAAAACAAACCCCAACCCAAACCCACCAACACTGTAATGTACATACCAAAATTGAAACTTACAACTTGTAAGTAACAAATGACTACATGTAATGCAGCATTTTTCAACAAATCACAGGCATTTAGCATGTCGCAACTCCCCCTACTCTGCTACAACACAGCGGCAGTGGAGTGGGGGTAGCGTTAGTTTCGTGTGACATCTCGCTAAATCAGGCCCCCTTTATACACCTTAAAATCATTTTCAATGCTAAAAGAAATTCACAATGACGGCTCCAGCTCTCGTCAAATAAAGCTATGCACGGCGTGTGATAGCCTGTGCGGGGCACTCCACGCAGCCTTGCCAGTTCATCTGACACAAAAACGGGTTAAAAATTATTAAACTAAACTTGGGGGCCTTATCGTTTTTTGTTTTCTGAAAAACCCCTGTATAACAAAATACCAGCCGTTTGTAAAAAAAACCCCGATTTTTTGGCCCGGTTGCTTTTTGCTTTAACGGACGGAAAAAATATTTAATCAATTTTTGACAAAAATCGATTCCTGATAGCTCCGCGCGGTGAAAAATGCTGTTTCCAGAAAAAACGCATTTAAAGTTTAACGTTAAGGCTGTAAATTATAAAATACTTGAGATATGAAAATATCCTTTTACCCACCGTGTTCTTAACTTTTCAAAGCATGTAAATGATGTAAAAAAAAATCGAATTATCCATCGTCATGAAAAGTAATCTGCCCTTAATTATAAAAGATACGTGTTGTCGCTGCGTCATTTCACGACCTGGACTGCACGATGTCATATAGCCTTTTAAAAATCCCCAAAGCTCGAAGCTACCTCTTTTTCTCTGCAATCGTATTTGGAAGAAGTCGCAGGTACGTTTGCCCGTGTGGAAAAATACCAAAGCACATGTCAACATCGATTTGTTGGGAAAAAAACTTTCAAAGCTTTCAGTTGCTTATAAATTTCAGACTTGCGCACTTGCAGAGCGATTCTTGTATCGCGCTTCTCGAGCTTGCAACACACCCTCGCTACCCCACTAGACCTTTTTTTGCACTTTTTTCCGCCCGGATTTTCTCGCTCCATTTCCTACAGGTAAAAAGAATGGGGAAGTAGAAATGGAGAGAGGGAGATATATATATATATATATATATATATATATATATATAGAGAGAGAGAGAGAGGAAATAGAAGAGAATGAAATGATTTTCAGCAGCGCGAGATTTGCTTCAATCTTGAGCACTTGAAAAGCACTTCGTACAAAAAAATCATATACTGTCGTCACATCCCTGTAGAAATTGAATAATGTTGGTAAAGAAAGGCTTCCACGAGTTTTCTCCTATATAGACGCTGGTCTGCAATTCGTACATTACGGTTGTCACTTGCAAGAAGTGGCGAATGCGAAATTTTCGCATCTCTCTCTTTCTTTCGAGCTTACATTTTTTTTTGCGAATCCCAGTTCGGCCGAAGAAAAATCAGCTAATTGAACTAAAAAGTTTCCTCACCGTGGTGTAGAAATAAGAATTGGAACGGACGAAAAGTACGGATGAATGCGAAGGAAAAAACTGGTCGAAGACAGCTTTTTTCGATTTGCTATTTTATTTACAGCGTCGTTGATTTCTTCTCTCTCTTATTCGATTTTCCCAGCTGTACTCAGATTCGAAGTATTTTATTTTGGGCTCCGAACGAGAAAGGCAAAAGTATATTTGTCCAATTGCAATATTATTGTCATTTACCTCGCTCATTGTGGCAGATTTCATAAAGAATGTTTAAAAACAAATTTGTAACGTTGGTAAATTATGAATCGTGAAAAAAAAAGCGATTTGGTTTTTTCCTTTCTGGGGGTCTATTTTGCTTTTTTTACAATGGGATGTAAAAAAAAATAGTATGCGTGGAAAATGGATATGCAGTACGAACTGGACGTGGATACGGAAACACTTTTTACGAGAGAAATTACCGGTCTCGTCGTAAAAAGACAGGCACAAAAGAAGACGAGGGTGGTTCGAGGGATGAAACGTTGAAATGTCCAACTCCGGTTGATCACTGCTGTCTACCGTATGTGACCCCCGAGGCACTTTTACTCATCCTGATCACAAATGCAATTGACCATTGTTTTTCATCCCCCTCCCCCTATTGCCCCTCACGTTTTGAGCAGGATAAAACTGTACAGTGACAAGAAAGAGTTTTAGGACATTTCTGGGAGATGACGCACGCCCTCTGTTTCATTTGTTTTCTCTCTCTCTCTCTCTCTCTCTCTCTCTCTCTCTCTCTCTCTCTCTCTTCTTCATTTGCTGGCTTATGCTTTTTGTCTCTGCAACGAAAAATATACGAGTTGTGCCGAAGGAGCAACTTTTTTAAGGGGACACACCCGAGTAGACGGTGGAAAAAACAGGCGACTTTTGGGAATTATTATCTCAAAAAATTGACGTATATTGACAAATTTTTTTCATAAATATATATTGATTGGGAGCTCTGTTATTGAGGCCGGCTCAAAACATGTCCCTCACTGGCGGTCCCCATGATTGCATGCAGTCGGTTGATCCGGAACAAAAATTCTGAAAAAATTCTTAAAATATAATGTGTTAAGCTCTTCGCATCGTAGGATTTTTGTGCTCAATTTTTTTTAATCAAGCCCGAAATGTCAGAAATTTGGGTTGAAAAATGAATGTAAATGTCAATCAGCCGGCATTTCGGTGATTTTTTTTTATCCTACGATGCGAAGGGCATACATAACATTTGAAGAATCTTTTCGAAATTTTTGTTCCACATCAACCGATTGCATGCAATCATAGCAACCGCAGACCGTGTCAGCTAGGGACATGTTTTAATAACAGCGCTCCCAGTCAATATAAATTTATAAAAACTTTTTTCAAGACACGAGGGTTATTAGAAAAGTTTCTGGCCTTTTCAAGAAAAAACCACATATTTCGAAGCGAAACAAAATTCATTTCTCGACGTAGTCTCCCTTCAACTCGATTTGGTCCAACGCTTTTCCCAATCTTTCAAACTGCCTGAAAGAAATGTATTGTCTAAACCCGAAAAATATTGGTTTACAGCGTCTTTCACCTCGGCATTAGACCTATATTTTTTTCTCCAGAGATGTTTTTTCAAATTGGAAAACAGAAAATAGACGCTGCGAGTTAGATGTATGGTGAATAGAGTAGGTGCGGAAGCAATGCAAACTTCAATTCGATCAATTTTGACATTGCGACCATGCACGTTCGAACCCGAGCGTTATCCTGGTGAAACAGGACTTTTGTCTTGGCCAAATGCAGACTTTTTTTCCCCAAATTGTGAGGAAACTCACAATGTCCGTTAATTGTATTACCCTTTGCAAGGTAATTGATAAGAATTATTCCATGGCTATCCCAAAAAACTGTCGCCATCACTTTTCCTATAACGACCTTTGCTTTCTTCGGAGCTGGTTCCCCCACCGCAATCGACTGTATTGATTGTTGTTTGGTTCACAGGCGTATGGTGGTGTATTCAGGTTTCATCGACGGTTATCGTTCGCCGCAAAAATTCCACGGGATTTTGTTTTATAAGACAGGCTAAGACACTTGCGCGACATGTCCGCCTGTACGCGCTTTTGGTCGATCGTTAACAAGCGCGTCACCCGGTGGGCGATTAATTTTCTCATATTCAAATCTTGATGTAAAATCTTGAGCACCCGTTCAGATGATAACCCAAAAGCCTCAGCAATATCCTTAAGGGGTAACAGCACTGTAGAATTTAAAAAAAATGATTTTTTTTATTGGCTTAAGGGATGCTTTGAACCATCTAGAATAAGGGAAAAAAGTTTGGTACCTGTAAAAAAAGGTCCGCACACGGGCCAGCCACTGCCCAGTGGCAGTGGCTGGCAACAAGACTTGATGAACATTTTTTTTACCATTTCTTTGTAGCCTTAGACTTGTTCTAAGTTACAGTGACTAAATCGTTGCTTGGAAGGCTACACGCAAACAGCAACATAAATTTCAATGCTACTGTTTGGAGCTTGGCTCCAAAGGCCCACTCAAGTGGCGAAAAAGTATTAAATGCAGCAACTGATATTGCTGTGTGCAATATTAACGACGGTTTTACTAACATCCTACGAATTATGAAAGTCTTGGAGATGGATATTGGCCTACAAGCTTACAATTTTTGTCTTGAAACTGATGCTAAACGGATAAAGCACGCACCAGCACAAAAAATCAACCAGGAAAAAAAAGAAGGATGAATATTTGAATAGAGAAGGGCAGCTTTATGGTCCTAGGATAGCTGATCAATGGTATACAATTTTAAACTGCTAAATTTTTTTTTTTTTTTTCACGTCTATAACACATCTCAACACTTTAAACGCGTTTTTCTCGGAACACAATTTTTCAAAACGGCACGCAGCATAACTCCAACAATTTCCATTCTATTCACCCCAAATTTTGAAGACACGTGTAAAATAACATTCCGAAGGATAATACGTACGGGATTTTCTATGAGTTAATTATAACATTATTTATTAACATATGATTGTCCTTTTTTTCTGTCGAAAATTGAATTTTTACCTTAAGGCGGTCCTCTAGTTTCTCGGCTGTTTTTTTACGGCTTTTTCAATAATTTTTTACGGGCAAAGCATCGAAATAATCAATCTCATTGTTTTTGCATAATCTTTATTAACATTTAAATAAGCTTTACAAGTTTTTTGAAGTCAAAATATATAATAGAATAAAAATTATAGTGGCCGACAGGAAGACATCAAGTAAAAGAGGTGCTTGACGGTGACCAAGATTGCGGCTGTTCTGCTTATCTGAAATCAAAAAACCAAACGGCATTTTAATCTTCATATTTAAGACTAGCGATTGAACTAGAGTGAATTCTAAATTACAAAAATTGACTTTTTTATACACTTTTGAAAATTACATTCTATTTTTTACTCATTTTTTCTTAAGTTTTTCGCTCGTACAAAAAAAACTATCGAAGCAATCATGATAATCCTAGTTCAATCGCTGGCTTATAACATATTAAAGATGCTGTATAAATTTGAACAAGATCGGTGCAGTAGTTTCTGAAATATCGTGGTCACCGTTTCGAAAAATGGTGTTTCGAGAAAAACGCGTTTGAAAGTTCGCGCATGTGATTTATACTAAAAATTTCATCTCACCGTCAATCTGCTATGCCTGGACCATACAATAGGCCTTCCTCTTCTTCTTGGAAGTCACGCAGAGCTGCTCCGTCTTCCCTTTTCGCGATTCGGGCTTGTTTTACAACATCACTCGTGCGCCTTTCTGAACGGTCGATCCGAGAGCTATCACGCTGTTGAACATATCCTTTAGCTTGTGGGCCGATTTTCACTCCCATGGTTTCCAAGGTCTTCAGGATAGATTTGAATCCTTCGTTGAAGATTATGACAGCGAGAAACGTGGCGATTTCAACCACTTTTGGCCCAGAATGGAGGTGCTTCGGAGCAAAAGTCCAGATTAACGAATTGAGCGACTCGTTATTATTTTGAGTTTCCGCTCCCAGGCATCTGCTTAACAATTCTTCTTTGGATAAATTCTCATAAATTGGCTTTATAACTTTTTGAACTGCTTCAGAAAGAGGCGGCGCGGCCCGGCGCGCGCTCCGTATACCTGCTCCGTTCCAGGGCCGTAACTTGTGAACCACTTCGAATATCGAAAAATCCTTTGGCACACATTTTCTACACATGTTGTAGATGTGATTTATGAAGAAAAAAAAAATCGATTTTTTCGACCCGAGAAACTAGAGGACCGCCTTAAGGCCAAGTGTCACACCGACCGAGCGGCCATGAGTGCGAGAGAGATAGCTGATTTGCAGATTCCCAATGATTTCTGAAATGGTTAATTTTTGGGAAAAAAGAAAAGAAACACGTTCCGCTCTGTTGAACGACGAACAACCGCTTTCTCTTCTTTTCCCCGAAATATGATCTGTCTAGGAGAAAACTTGGCAGTAAGATTTTTACCGACCGAACGTGTGACGCATGGCCTTAAATGCTTGCCAATTCCACAAAAATTAATATATTCAAAATCCCCTACGTATTTCTCTAGCTATACTCATGTAAATGAATAGAATAAAAATTTTTTTTGTAGATTCAAATTTGCGTTAGTTATACTGCGTGTCGCAGAGCGTCTCAGATTCAACATGCCTCGCGAAAATGGCTCCAGCAGCACTATTTAGTATATTTTTTTAATATAAATGTTTTTGTCCACTTAAACATATATGCTAATAATATCCTTGAATACTATTATCCTCTTACTTGTCCTTCAAAAAAAAAACTTGTCCTTCAAAACCCAACAAAATCACGACAAATCACTTAATTGCAGACAGTTACAGTGGTGTTACCCCTTAACAATCAATCGACAATTTTCCATCACAGTTGGATGCACTAAATCGACCATTTCGTCAGTTGTAGCGGTTTTCGGGCGCTCGGAACGTTGCTCATTTAAAATGCTTGTACGATTACATTTTTCCTCGGTCATCCAATATTTGACCGCTGTAAATGAAGGGGAGGCTTCACCGTATCAGACTCTAACTCGTCTTTTATTTTCTGAGTCTTATTTCCTTGCAAATAAGAAACTTTATCGCTGCGCGATATTCGGTTTTCTCCATTAATGACAAACAACGTCAGTTGGCAACTTTGGAAGAGTGCCAAAGACAAAGTAATGATTAGAATGATTTGAAATTTTTACGGTTTATATATATCAAGGCCATCTATCGGGCGGCGAAATTTTTTTTTTCTACTATCACTTTTTCTTGACAAGGCCGGAAACTTTTCAAATGACCCTCCTACTTCAATATTTATACTTTGAAATAAAACAAACTTGGATGAAATTGTACAAATAGGTTGCGAAATAATAATTCCCAAAATTCACCTATTTTTTCTGCCGTCCACTCGGCTGTGCCCCCTTAATTGCACGCGTCAAAGAGGCAAAAATAATCCCCGAAAATACGAGTTGCGCGTTCGGTATTTTAGAGTGGATAGGGTATAGAAAAAAAATGAGACAACATTATGAAAGTAAAAAAAAAATGAGGGTGTCTCTCGTAGCTCGGAGGGTTGATTCGCGGGTTGAAACTTTGTTCTATATATATAGGAGGTTCGTTTGACAAGCAAAATTTATCTCAAGAAGCGTCAACGGTCGAAATGAACCAAAGAATAATGAATGAAAAAAATAGAGTAACGAAACTCCGGAGCTCACGGCGATAACGAGTTACTGCGGAAAAAAAGTGCTTCCGAAGAAAAATAAAAATAATACGTGGAAGAAAAAACTGTTATCCAGCGTGTTGGATTGACGAATATTGCGAAGGGGCAAACTTTTCTCAACGAGTCCTGTCTACCACTTTTATGTTTGGGAACTTTTTTTATCTCTAAGGGTGTGGAGAGTCGTGACGAGGGATGGGTTGGGCCTGAATGAGACAGAAGGAGCCTCGACTTTTGACAGTCCTCACATAATTAAGATGATGACGGTCCGATATTCCACAAGTTTTTTACTACTTGCTCGAAAGTTTCTCGACGATCAATATTGCACAATAAACATTGAATTTTTGTCCCTTCCAACCTCTTTCCTAACGTTTCCGGAGATGCCAAAAAGAATGCTTTCGTTTTCAATATCTTTGCCTTCTTTCCAATTTTTTGTGACGTTCCATGAATTGAGATGAACATATTAACGAAAAAAATAGAAAATGTAGCCACTGTAATAGCCACCCGGGTCGTTTTTGAAATTCAGAAAAAATTTCGATACATTTTACACCTGCTTTGTGCGTTTTTCACCAAAGCTCAATTTGTGCTTTTGATGTTTACTATTTTTTTTTCATGAAATTTTGATTTTGGGAAAGATTATCCGACAGTTTGAACGTCAGAAGAGTAGTTTTTCGGTCTTGCAAGTGAAAAAAAATGTCAAAAAGGACGAAAAAATGTGTTCCTAAAATAGAAAGAATATATGTAAGACTTACGAGGTGTATAAATTAAATAATTAGACTGATTTTTTTCAATTTTTTTATTCGAATAGAATTACAATTCAATATTGTCTCCCTTAAAATATCTTTGTCGGGAAGTCACACAGCGCTGGAGACGGTTCTTTCGATCATCATAGGAGTGCGGGAACTCGGATACTGGAATAGTCTTCAGCTGGTCGGTTATAGACGTTTGAATGTTTTCGAGTGTCCCAAAATGATGTCCCTTGAGATGATTTTTCAATCTCGGGAACAGGAAAAAGTCACAAGGACTGAAGTCAGGTGAATGAGGAGGCTGAGGAGCCACAGGAATATTTTTACTGGCCAGAAACTCGTTTCTTGAGATTGCCGTGTGACAGCAATTTTTCTCATTCCCAATTCATTGGTCAAAATCTGATGAACGGTGGTGTGAGTCCAATTCAACTCTTCCCCGATTCTGATTGTCAACTGACGATCTGAAGGCACAAAATCCCGGATTCTGTCGACATTGCCGTCGGTTCTTGAAGATGAAGGCCTTCCGCTGCGTGGTTCATCTACAATCGACTCTCTTCCATCTGAAAATGCCTTAAACCACCGAAAAATCTGGACCCTTGACAAAACACTGTCTCCGTAGGCCTGCTGAAGTTTTGCAAAAGTTTCCGTTGCATCGTGCCCAAGTCTGGAGCAAAACCCGATAACACACCGTTTCTCGAAATTGATGTCACTCATTTTTAGAACGCACTGGAAAAAAACTGTTTCACGAAAAAAATCGCTACGGTCAACCAAATGACTCTAGCGGTTTAAACTCGTAGTGAAGGCGTATCACATGTTCACCTGTCGCCCCTCCAAGTCCCGCGCCCCAAGTGTTGCCAGATCGAACTATTAACAGCAAAAATAGGATTGCGGATGATTAAAGTAGAATTCAGAATGGAATACCCGAATTGAATTTCAACTGGAACCATATTGTTTAAGATTTTTTTTTATTTGCAAGACCGAAAATGTTCACTTCTGACTTCCAAACCATCGAATAATAATCCCCAGGATCGAAATTTCACAAAAAAATAGTAAATGTCGGAAACACGAGTCGAGCTTTGATGAAAAATGCACAAAACAGGTCTAAAAAATGGGTCTAAATGTTTTCAGAATTAAAAAAATGGCTCGTGTAGACTTTTCAATTTTTTGCAGCCGCAGAAAGGCAAGGGGTAGAGGGAAAAAACTGTTTCCAATTTTAAATGAAAATATTAACGAAAAAAAAAAAATATGAAGAAATTGCCATTCAAAATGTAAACGTGACATATTCGTATGGTGTAATTTCCATAATTTCGAGCCAGCGAGCAAGCGAGCCATAATTTCGAAGAATTTTGGCTCATTCGTTCAATTTGCTAATTAACAATTAAAATTTTAAAAAAATCTAAAATTTAGAGTTGGCCACAACGATGATTTCCGTACAATTTTCAACCTTTGGTCGACTAATCTGTAGGCAAAATACGAGAGAGTTTCTCGAGGCGAACTCATTCCGTAGGAGATAGGATGGCTCGTGTAGTACTTCGCAGGGTGCACATGCTTCGCCGGTTTTATAATTCTCTTTGATCTCATCTCCATCCACCTGGCCCTTCTTCGTCCCCTTTTGCATCACCGTCGAAGCGTGTATTTTCTAGTCGCCCATCGGTTTATCGTTGCCACGTATACACAGGGTGCAGTATCCATTCACCCTTTGGAATTTGCCTACCAGTTATCCCTTTGCTCTTTGACTGGGAAGAACCATTTTGGAATGTACTCACGATGTCTACTATTTTCATTAGCACTTTGTATCCTTAAATTTCAATGACTTTCGCAAGAATACAATCTCGGAAAATCTTCTACTCTATATGTTCGACAATAGTACATTATGCTACGAGTACGAAAAAACTTTTTCTAATCTCGTGTGATTGCAATACTCGCCTTCGGCTCTAGAGTGTTTCACGAAATTTTATTTTACGAGGTGTGGAAACGTCTGTTATCGTACCGAGTGGAATAAAGAAATATTTGTTCATAAATTTCGAGAGTTGCTTTCGCATCCCGTGATATTCTCTCGCAAGAAGTTTTTTAACGTTGAAAACAGCAAAACATCACGAGAACGTAAGAAACAAGATCATCTTTAAGGCATCAGTCTCCATCTATTGCACTTATTTTTCAGAATATTTTTTTCTTAATAAAATTTATCTCCATATTTTAATCTTTTTATACATAAAATTAGCTGTTTCAAAGTATAAGAAAAAATTTTAAAAACATTTTTTTAAAATTTATCTTGGTGATCTGGCTGCCTAAAGTTACCACCTGTTTTCACCTCGTTGACACGAAATCTTAACTTTGGAGCATCTGAAAGCAAAAAGTCGAGTATTTTATTATAAAGTGGAGTTGTAGTTATGACCCTTACTAAAAATTTTCACCCCCGATAAAAAGAAAACAAAATGGCGCGCTTTTGAATTTTTCGACTGTTTTTTACAACTTAAATTGTTTGAAAATAGGATAAAATACTCATGAATATTTATACCGTTAGTAGGGATCGAAGAGATACATGCATAGAATAATCTCTATAAATTTGAGCCTAATCGGTACAATAGTTTTTCCAAAATCATGTCGACAAGGTCGAAAAACGTTGTTTTAAGAAAAAGACGTTGAAAGAGTTTCGGGTCACTTAACGAAATGGTACAATTTGATTAAAATTTATACAGTATATTCTCTGTCATATACTGAATGTACCCTCCAAATTTTAAGTCGATCGTCTACACCGTTTCTATAAAATGTACAATAAAAGAAACCCTTTTTAACATAGAGCACTTAACATTATGACACTGATGACGATTTTGTCAACATGTACTGAGTGATTTGACAGTTTATCAAAACATAACAAAAAATGTTCACACTATTCCGTGCGTAAAACTGCCATTCAGCGATGAGCGTAGGCAGTTAAAATATCTCCTTATGTTGAAAGGGTTTTTTTAATTGTAAATTTTATAGGGACGGTGTAGACGATCGATTTAAAATTTGGAAGGTGCCTTCAGTATATGAGAAAGAATTTACTGTATAAATTTTAATCAAATGGTGACACTTCACCACTTGTCCCGAAACTCCTTAAAGTTTCTCTTCTAAAGTGTACACAAAACTTGAAAAAACCTCTTACCCTCAATCAGAGATGCCTGGTCTATACATTATTCCTTCAGCTTCTTCATGAGCTTCATTTTCTTGGGATTTTCGGTTTTGGATCTCTGTTCTGCGAGCTTTGGACCCTCAACACCGTGGTAGCGCGCAGAGACGCTTCTATTGTATCACTCTTTTTAGCCCCTTACCCGAGCAGAAATTTGTTCAGGGTGAAATCCGGACCGGATCAGGCTGCCACAATAGCAAATCCGGGCCGGATCAGGCAAATTTAGTCCGGCCCTGATCAGGGATGTAACGCTTTTGCAAATTCAGGTCCGGATCAGGCACCTTATCAGGCTCTGATCAGGCGCTTTATCAGGCCCGGATCAGGCACCTTACCAGGCTCGGATTAGGCACTACATCTGGCTCGGATCAAGCAACTTATCTGGCCCGGATCAGGTGCCTCATCCAGCCTGAGACATGCGTGTCATCTGGCTCAATCATTTGATTAATTTTTTGTTTAAAAATAGATCAACATTTATTAAATTATTATCGCAGTTACACGTTATCAAGTTTACTAACGTTATTAAAAATATGAAACATATGAAAACATTTTTTTTAAGTTTAAGTTTTTATTTTACTTGACTTGATCGTTTAGTTTTTGTTCCGGTTTTGGCGATGACCGTCCCAATCTTTCCGGCCCAATCTGTCCGGCGCAAATCATGCGTGCCTGATCAGGGCGCCTTATTGATACCTGATAAGGCTTCTATCCGGCGCAAATCAGGCGTGCCTGATCAGGGCGCCTTATCGATCCCTGCTCAGGCCCCTGTCTGGCACAAATCAGACGTGCCTGATCAGGGCGCCTTATTGATACCTGCTCAGGCCCCTGTCCGGCGCAAATCATGCGTGCCTGATCAGGGCGCCTTATTGATACCTGATAAGGCTTCTATCCGGCGCAAATCAGGCGTGCCTGATCAGGGCGCCTTATTGATCCCTGCTCAGGCCTCTGTCTGGCACAAATCAGGCGTGCCTGATCAGGGCGCCTTATTGATCCCTGCTCAGGCCCCTGCCCGTCGCAAATCATGCGTGCCTGATCAGGGCGCCTTATTGATACCTGATAAGGCTTCTATCCGGCGCAAATCAGGCGTGCCTGATCAGGGCGCCTTATTGATCCCTGCTCAGGCCCCTGTCTGGCACAAATCAGGCGTGCTTGATCAGGGCGCCTTATTGATCCCTGCTCAGGCCCCTGTCTGGCTCAAATCAGGCGTACCTGATCAGGGCGCCTTATTGATCCCTGATCCGGCCCTGATGGATCCTCAGACAGCCTGATTAGATTTCTGCTCGGGTATCGGTCACTCCGACCTAAATAACGTTCTCTACCGCTTTTCTACAGGTATGTAGTATACGAAACTGACGTTTTTAGAAAATCGAAAATTTCCGAAAATAGACTGATACCGATCCCTCAATCACGGAAAGTTCGAATTTTCTTACTCGTTACAGCATAGCTTGAGCAAAAGAAAGAACAAAAATACTTCACCGGGAAGAGCTTCGCTCCGGACCAAACTAATTGCTTCGATGCCATCCCAACCGCAAGTCAATTACGCTTCGATTAATTCGGTTATCGTATGCGGATATTGCGTCAATTATTACAGCAAACCAGCTGCTCGAAATATCCCAGTTTTGTGCCCCGAAGCTCTGCACAGACGAGAATTCTAATTATACTTATATCTGTTATGACAACGTTGAAGAATCAATAATCTATTTCAGCATGCAGACGAAACGAGTGCGAACGTACAAATGTATCGATGTAAAATCGACCGAACATTGCGCGTCTACTACTGAAATAGCTCCAAGTTTTTCCAATATCCGGCTACATTTAATATGCAATAAACGAACAGAATTTCCGCTATGAGAATACTGGAATTAGTAGAATACTTGTATTTTGGACGTTGCTTTTTCATCGGCAATCCTCAGAGGGGCGGAGGGTGGATAACGGCGCAGACGTTTCAGTACAGGGGTTGAGTTTAATCAGGGTCGTCTTGGCGTCACTCTGTCTCTACTTTTTCCTTGGCTGTACCTTTTCACTTATTTTCCAACCTTTTTTTCTACAATTTGTACACTTCTCGTCTCGTGTCAGGCGCTGTGTATTTCAATTGTCGAAGTACTTTTCTATTTTCGTACGTACATACCTGGCATCTATTTCTTTTCCTCTATGTCACGGGTACACATAACTGTACATATATCCTCGTGTATATAAAAAAAACTTTTAAAAAGTAATAAAAGAACGCCAAGTAATAAAAAATCCCGCCGAAAACATTATCGCTTGTGTTGCCATGTAAAAAATTCTGCTTTATCTCAATTTTTTTAAATTTTCATTTAAACACTGGTTTTATTAAATTTTTTCAATTGAAATGTAAAAAAAAAGTGAAATAACTTTTTATCCAGTCAATAATAGCCAAGAAAGTTTACTAGAGATGTTGTAAACTAAATTGTTAAACCTTAGGAATAATATTTTATTTTAATTTAAAACATTATTTTACCATTATAACAAAAAATTGGTATCAGCATTATATAAAAGTACAACGTATGTACCGCACAAGTAAATTGGAAATGGTGTGCAACGACTTGGCGTGCATCGATGTCCTCACAAACTGACCTCATTTTATGGAACAACTCTGAGTGCAGATCCTCTGTCGCATTCTTAATGCAGATGATGATACCCCTCGAAGTCCCATATGCTGAGTCACGAGGTATGTATATTAAGTAATGAGACTGGCAACACTTGGGACGCGGAACATGTGGAGGAGCAGCAGATGAACATGTGATACGCCTTCAGTACGAGCTTGAACTCGCTAGAGTAATTTGGTTGTTCGTAGCGATTTTTTTCGTGAAGAAGTTTTAGCATTGTAAATGCTTTTGAAGATGTATTTGTATATAGGAAGTCTGATTTAGCAAGATGTCACACGAAACTAACGCTACCCCCACTCCACTGCCGCTGTGTTGTAGCAGGGTGGGGGAGCTGCGACATGCTAAATGGCTGTGATTTGTTGAAAAATGCTGCATTACATGGAGAGTCATTTGTGGTTACAAGTTGTGAATTTCAATTTTGGTGTGCACCAATGTTGGTGGGTTTGGGTTCATTGGTCTGGGTGTGTGTTTGGTTTTGGGTTTGTGTGGGTTAGTTTGAGTATGTTTGGGCTTGTTTGGGTTCGTTTGGGTTTGTTTTGGGTTTGTTTGGGTTTGTTTTGGGCGTGTTTAGGTTTGTTTGGATTTGTTTGTTTGAGTTTGTTTGGGTTTGCTTGGGTTTGTTTGGGTTTGTATGGGTTTGTTTGGGTTTGTTTTGTTTTGTTTGGGTTTGTTCGTGTTTGTTTTGGGTGTCTTTGGGTTTGCTTGGGTTTGTTTTGGTTTATTTGGGTTCGTTTGGGTTTGTTCGGGTTTCTTTGGGTTTGTTTGTTTATATACATACATATATATACAAATAATACAATACACTATTCCTATTAATATATACTATATCCTTACCTATGTTCGATGAATGAGAATTCCGTATTGGCATTCGTTTCATGCTTGTAGATATATCCGCTCCAACCAGGAATAACGTTCAGAGCTGTCAAACACTCCGTAGCACATTCCATTATGTGAATATAGCAGTCAAGACAGCTGTCAGCTGTCGAGCTGCGCGAGAACGGTCTTAAACGCATCGCTCTGCGCTGTTAATTAATTTGTTAAGTTATTATAAAAAACGGCGCATATGCTATGTTTACGATATGACGGTTTGACTTTATTCCGCTAACCTACGAAGTGTGGAATCATTTTTCCTGTCAAAAAAATCGCTCGGAAATTCGACCGAAAATTATGAGATGTGGAGATTCAGTGGACGGATCGAAAAGTAACCTAAGCCAAACGATAGGAAAAAATCACATTACTCTTGTCAAATGTCATCAGATTTTCTATTTGTCAACTCGTTTTTGCGTGGCGTCGATTTAAAGTTGAAAAACGAACAATAAAAGGCCAACTTAGTGTATAAAGAGTAGGCGGCGAGTTCGTCTGTGAAATCGAAATTTCTTTTTTATTACTTGGCGTCAAGACGCTGCCGCGTCTCTTGATAGAAATATTCACGTGGTAGATGATTATATGTACAGCCTTACGTGTATGTATGTGTGTATGCATATATGGGGGATTTCAGCTCGACTCGGACAACTGTTTCCCTCACCATCGCTGATTATCGATTTTCAAAGTGGAAAACTCCACTTCTGGCGTTGAAAATATCACCTAATTTTTCTTAATTTTTTTCCCTTACCCTTTGCCTTTCTGTGAAAGAATAGTTTTTCGGTCAAGCAAGTTAAAAAAACAATAAAAAATGACGAAAATACGTGTTTCCAAAATAAAAAGAATGTATTTATGAAAACATTTATATTTAATACTTGGGGAAGGATTGTGATCAGCTCAAAATCGAATCGAAGCCTCGTCTGTACAGGTAAATTCGAATTACTGGCACAACGGAAAAGACAAGAAGAGAGGGGGGAAATTAGTCATCACAGCATATACAGTGAACGGCAAAAATTTGGGAAATTTCTTACCGCACTAAAAGCTAGATAACGGACTCAAAAATAAAGATAATTGAATTTCCCAAGTGGCGTTTCAAAGAGGACAAGTTTATCTTTTTTTTGCTTTTTTTTAGAAAATTCTGTAAGATTTTTTTCGCCCCGGTACGCACTTTTGAACGTGGCCATTTTTCGGCTATTTTTTGGCCGTCGAAAATTAACTCCAAAGTTTGTGGAAAAAATTTTTCTTCGATTTTTTCCATAGTAAACTTAAAAAGGATATCAAAACCTAAATTTTTGTTTTTTAGAAAGTCTCGTACGATTTTTTTTCGCTCCATTATTGCATTTTTAGCTAAAAACGACATATTTTAGAAAAAAAGGTGTCATCGAAGAACTATAGGGTTTCAGAGGAAATGTCAAGAGGGAAAAAAGTTGCATAGGTTTACACTGGAGTGGCGAGAATTTTTTCCGAATTTTTTTCGATATTTTTTTATACCATTTTTGGTTGGAATGTTGATGAGTGGAGAGGCTCCACTTGGGAATGATGGGGTCTAGGACAATATATTAAGAAAGGAAATTTGTTCACATTTTTATTTTTAATTACAATTTTTTTTAGAATTCAAAAAAAAATTCGTTTTAGTTTTCAAAAATAAAAAAAATCTAGAAAAATTGTAGATAATTAAAAATGAAAATGTAAACAAATTTCCTTTCTTAATATATTGTCCTAGACTCCATAATTTTCAAGTGGAGCCTCTCCACTCATCAAAGTTCCAGCCAAAAATGGTAAAAAAAATGTCCAAAATAAAACAAAAGGTTCTGGCCACTCCAGTGTGAATCCATGCAACTTTTTACCTTCTTGACATTTCCTCTGAAACCCTATAGTTCTTCGATGACGCTTTTTTTTCTAAAACATGTCTTTTTTAGCTAAAAACGCAATACTGGGGCGAAAAAAAATCGTACGATACTTTCTAAAAAAACAAAAATGTAGGTTTTGATATCCTTTCTAAGTTTACCATATAAAAAAAGGACGAAAAAAATTTCCACGAACCTTGCAGTTAATTTTCGACGGCCAAAAAATAGCCGAAAAATGGCCGCGTTCAAAAGTGCGTACCGGGGCGAAAAAAAATCGCAGAGAATTTTATAAAAAAGCAAAATAAAGGTAAACTTGTCGACTTTGAAACGCCACTTGAAAAATTCAATTATCTTTATTCTTGAGTCCGCTATCTAACTTTTAGTGCGGTAAGAAATTTCGACTGGTGGTCCCAAATTTTTGCCGGTCACTGTATAACATAGCATCTAGGATAATGAAAGAAGAATTTAACATGGAATATATCTAACCCGAATTCAATTTAATCTGAAACCATATTTCTGAAGATTTTTTTTACTCGCGCTAGACCGAAAAGGCTCCTTCTGACTTCCAAACTGTTGAATAATCATCTCCAAAAAAGAAATTTCACAAAAAATAGTACATTATGATACGAGTACGAAAAAACTTCTTCTAACGAGTGTGAGTTTGAAGCACGAGTCGAAGGTAAATGTTGCAATCACACGAGATTACAAAAAGTTTTTTCGTCGAGTATTGTACGAAATTAATTTTTTAGCGACGGTGTGCCAACAGGCTTTGCCTCAGACTTGGGCACAGTGCAAAGGAAACTTTTGCTGAACTTGAGCAGGCCTACGAAGACAGTGAAGGGCCCCGGTTTTTCCGTGGTTTAAGGTATTTTCGGAAGGAAAAGAGTTGATTGAAGACGAACCACGCAGCGGAAGACCTTCATCTTCAAGAACCGATGAAAATGTCGACAGAACCCGGGATCTTGTGTGTTCAGATCATTGGTTGACAGTCAGAATTATCGGGGAAGAGTTGAATTTTACTCACACCACCGTTCAACAAGTTTTGACCAATGAATTGGGGATGAGAACAATTGTTGTCACACAGCAATTTCAATAAACGAGTTTTCGGCCAGTAAAAATATTCCTGTGGCTCCTCAGCCTCCTTATTCGCCTGACTTGAGTCCTTGTGACTTTTTCCTCTTCCCGAGATTGAAAAATCACCTCAAGGGACGTCATTTTGGGACACTCGAAAACATTCAAACGGCTGTAACCGACCAGCTAAAGGGTATTCCAGTATCCGAGTTCGAGCACTCCTATGAGGATTGTAAGAACCGTCTCTAGCGCTGTGTGGCTTCCCGAGGAAGTTACTTTGAGGGGGACAATATTTAATTGTAATTCTATTTGAATGAAAAAAAATTGAAAAAATCAGTCTAATTATTTAATTTATACACCTCGTAGGCATAAAACTTAATTTTTCTTTTTGGAAAAGCAGGCTATCAGCATATATGCCTATTTCAAAAGCGTTCCTTAATTTTCTTGTTTAGTGGATTGTATCTGGAGTATAAGGCAGTCTCTAAAATGACTTTTATATAAATATGTTTACATTACATGTCGTACAATACATGTCGTAACATTAGATTTACTTGATACTTAAACTGTTACATACGTAATTCATCCTGTTGAAAACATCTCCAGAAAGAAACACTATTTCAGATGTGGTTTGGAAGGTATCATCATAAATACGAGATCCTTTCGAGCTGCTTAACCAACCCCATGGATGGGGCAAGTTGAACAAGGGTATGAGGCAATTTCAGCAATGGAAGGAATTCGCTCAATAGTCATCTGGAAATCATAGCAATGTCAAATGAAATTGCAGTTTACAATCAAATGTAGATTCAAAGCTTCAGTGTTAATTATTTAGTAAAACAAAAAAATACAATAATATTTAGTGAAACAAACGCTCCTGTATTCGTCCATTACAGATCGTGCTGCATCACTTATTTGTTGACTCGAAACCGAACCCCTTGAAGTCTTTCCCTTGTATGTCTGCCTCCTAATCCGCAGTAAAAAAAAAAACTAAAATTATAGTTTTTCTAGTGAAAATATTATAGTGGGGCAAGTTGAGCAACACCTGCTCAACTAGCCCCGAGCCGACTTTCCGTAATAAAAGTTAGGTTATGTAAAAATGCCCATACTTGTGACTACACCACGGCGTTTTTAAGTGGTAAAAAGTGTCATTGTGAGTGAGGCAAAAACTGACTTCCTCAACTATCCGCTAGAGGCGTCTTCACGTAGGGGGATTGTAGATATATAGATATACAGTAATCACCGTGACAGCAATAGATAACCTTCTCAAAATCTCGGCCACCGGCGAGTACAGTGAAAGGCAGCAACGCGTATTCTCACAAGTCTACTCGTCACGTGTGACACACAGGAAATCGACGAGAGAGACAGTCGGGTCTTGTAAGCAACAAGGCTGTAACCGACCAGCTAAAGGGTATTCCAGTATCCGAGTTCGAGCACTCCTATGAGGATTGTAAGAACCGTCTCTAGCGCTGTGTGGCTTCCCGAGGAAGTTACTTTGAGGGGGACAATATTTAATTGTAATTCTATTTGAATGAAAAAAATTGAAAAAATCAGTCTAATTATTTAATTTATACACCTCGTAGGCATAAAACTTAATTTTTCTTTTTGGAAAAGCAGGCTATCAGCATATATGCCTATTTTAAAGGCGCTCCTTAATTTTCTTGTTTAGTGGATTGTATCGGGAGTATAAGGCAGTCTCTAAAATGACTTTTATATAAATATGTTTACATTAATCAAAAGCTGATTTTAGAGCTTAGGTGCACATAAAGATGAGAATGGGGATTGTAGGTGATTATGAGGACGCTCCTCGAAGTCGATAGTCTTAAAAGTCAGCTCTTCACATGTATATACGAATTCATGAATATAACGAATACACGAGTGTACTCGAGGAAAGGGGCGCGTTTCGTTTTTCCGCCTGTCGTGCCACCTGCACATGGGTATTCATGTACAAGCTTTACCTCCAATCACGTAGCTGACTTGTTTCTTCTTCGACCCGTTTCACCCCTTTAAGCCCTCGAGCATGTTAAGCTTGCTCGAAGTTTATCCAGCGAATCGACAATCAGATAGAGCTCCGGCTGTCTCTGCGTTCGAGTGCTTGCTTCTTGAATGAGAATTCCGAATGCTCGAGGCCAAATTAAGAGGAGACGTTATTCCTTCTTCGGGCTTTCATCGTTTCGAGCGCTAACCAAACAGCGAGTATTGCGGAAGCAAGCTGAGATCGATAGAGAGCCTCGGGATAACAATGAAACGAGACGATAAATTCTTGATAGAGAAGCTTTTTTTAAATCTATTTATTTATTTAATCTACGTAATTTTATTCGATAATCAGTTGAATCTGAAAATAAGTAAGAAGTTGTTTTTGTCGAAATTTGCTTCGTAGCCTGTATGATACGAAGAAAAAAAATAGTAAAAATGATTTTTTTTTTAAGGGCGGGGTAAAGTTAATTCGGCGAAAAAAGGCATGTTTTTAAGATTTTTTTTTGGCGTAACGGATAGTGTTCGTTTATTGAAAAATTTACATATAATAAAGTAACATTTGAACAACATTCTCCTAAATTTGCATTGCAAAATATTCAAAATTGAGCGAGTGAAAATTAAACCCCGGAGGCGCCTCGAAAAAAAGTTGGTTTGCGGTGTGCACCATAACTCGCAACAGAATCATCTGAAATAAAAAAATCAAAATGCATTTGTTAAAGGAGATGTTTCTCGAGGTAATGACGAGAGGATTTTTTTTTTTCGATTTTTCGTAGCACTTGGGAGCCAAAAACCCGATTTTCGCTAAAAAAAATCGGCTAATTTGTTGTTGAAAAATTAGTAATTATTAAAAAAAACAAAAAAGCTCTCGACAATACCTGGTGAATTACGTGAAGACGTACTGTGCAAAATTTCAAAGCGATTGGTCCAGTAGATTTTGAGTTATCGTGCACACGGACTTCAAATATGACAAGTCTCAGAAAAACGGTTTGAAAAACGCAGAAGAGTTTGGTCGCTTAGCGCTCATTGCACATAAGTTTGAGAACACTTCTCGATTGCATAAAAATCTGAGAAAATTCATGCATATTAAAGGTACTCAAAAGATTAATTTTGCATAATAATAATTCCAAAATGTTATTAACAAAATGATGAAAAAAAAAAATTAGTCAACAAATTTCCCCGCAACCCAATTTTTTTTCGTGATTCGTTCATTTTTCTGAATACGTATGAATTTTTTCAGATTTTTCAATTATCTTTGAATTTTTAGAAATTCAAAATAAAACTCGATAATTTTCTTATACTCACTCAAAGTCGTCGATGCCAGGTCCGTAGAGCAAAAGGCTTCCATCAAGATGATCGAGAGCATCTTTTTGCGTTTGTCTACGCAAAACTGTTTCTTCTTTACTGTCGTGTGCCGCTTGCTCCTCTGCTCTACTAATTCGCAAATCGTCAACTTGTCGGGCCCAGGAACAGGCCCGTTTATCAAGAAATTTATTCGGGGTCGAAAAATACAATAGCGCGCCGCGCAGCTGCCGCCCAGGTATAAAACCCGGCATGGAGCAATAGACGCTCAAATACTCATAACTTCGTCAATTTTACTCCGATCGACTTGAAATTTTAACACAATATTCTTGAGATATTATGCATTCATTTAAAAAATTGAAAAAAAATGAAAAAAAAAAATTTGAATACTTTACCCCGCCCTTAAAACTAGTTGAACATCGGTATGGTAATTCAATTTTTTGTCGACAGAATGTAATTTTTACTCATCAAATATTCGGCCATAAAGCAATCAATATCGTAGTGAGAATGTTCCGTCATGATTTATGTTGTTTTCTAATATACCCATAGATTCTCGGATGCGCTGTGCGAAACTTGGCGCTTGGGTAACTTCGGAAAACTTAGAGGAACAAGAACATCTCCGGTTTCTTAATCAGATAAGGGAGGACCGTTTTCCCAAGTATCTACCTCGTATCTGTTGTTGAAATCAGTCGAACAAGCTTCTCCCATCGGATAATACTGCAGCTTTCTTTGTACATTTATTTTTCATCGCTGTTGAAATCTCGGGTCGAGTGCCAATGTATTTTTCTCGATCGTTCGTACGAACCTGGCAGTGGAAAATGCATTCTCGACTGGGACGAAACTATCAACTGACGAAATAATATAAAATTTATATGTTTATGTGAATATGTATGGATCTTGCCTTATCTACTTCTTGATTCTATCTCGAATAGGCACATTATGTGCGCATATGTATTAGTTTCTTTATAAATGTTCATAGTTACATATATATTGCATAAATATTTCAGGAATCAAATGTACTTTAATTGTAAAAAGTCATTGTTCAAACTTTTTTATATAGGAAAAATGAAATACCTCATTTGGCAATTTGAATCTTACATAAGGGATGCTTCATTGGGGTGCTTCTTATCCGGGCCAAAAAAAAACATTTGTTGAAAATCGCGTCACTCTTTTGTTCGACTCTAGGACTTAAGAATCATTAAGTTATTTTTTTCATCTTTTTAATCTCAATATTAGTGGTCGCTACCAGCAAATGAAAATGTTTTTTTAAATATACTTTTAATATTTTTTTATTTGCTTTGAAAGCTACAGCTGCGATACGAAAATTAAAACATTAGGCAAATCAAATAAATTAAGAGTAAAAGAACGTAGTACACTATGCTAATAATGTACTTTTTTGGTATTAGGGTACTTTTTTCTGTGAGTTTCATGACCAGAAGAATATATTACTTTTGTTCTTCATTGGTGGTAATTAATATATTATATTCTTCAATTAAGGCAACTCCTAGCTCCGCAATATCTTTCACGACTCGCATAGAATGTACTATGTCCCTGGCAGCATTATAGTCTTCATTTTCGCCCCAAAGGCAAGTTCCTTTTTTTCAAAAACGCTGGTGAAATCCTAAGAATATAAAAAAAATGTCAAAGTATTGCTGAACACGAAGTCTGCAAAGCAGCTGTTTTCCCATAAGCGACCGTGTTAAATTCATATGATTATAACTACTAAATTATTTAGTGAAAAACTCTAAAATAATCAATGTATTGTTATTCTATCTAGAATTATCATTCCTCAAATGGTCAAGAATTCTAGCGATTTTTTAATATCCATCCAGTAATACCTTAAGGACAATCTTAATGGTACGAATAATGCACAATTATCGAACACGAGGTATTAGGTGTATAAGAAAGTTTTGTCCGTTTCTGAATTTAAATAAAATAACATAGTCTCAATAAATTTATTAAGATTTACTGAGCAATAGGTATATTTTCCATCGTTACTAATGATCTCTTCCCAACGGACAACCCACTTCCCACTGCAATAAACGATAACGTCATTCTCGTGGTTATCCTTTCCAATATAGAACTACTTTACGGTACTCAATGTACAGTATTTGCTGTAGTAAAAGCTCAAAGAATCTTTACTCGAGGATTAGAGCCATTAGAGCCTTACTAATGTGACCAAAATATTGGTAAAAAAAGATAAAACATTTACTTTTTAAGTACTTCAGCGAGCAGGGGCAGCAACTTTTGTGATACTCCCTACCCGGAGCTGGTTGACTAGTGATCGGATTTACACTCATCTAGGGCTAGCGAAAAACGATAGCAGGATAGGGTTACAGGAGCAATTTTTCACTTGATTTGTCGTAACATTAGATTTACTTGATACTTAAACTGTTACATACGTAATTCATCCTGTTGAAAACATCTCCAGAAAGAAACACTATTTCAGATGTGGTTTGGAAGGTATCATCATAAATACGAGAACCTTCCGAGCTGCTCAACCTACCCCATGGATGGGGCAAGTTGAACAAGGGTATGAGGCAATTTCAGCAATGGAAGGAATTCGCTCAATAGTCATCTGGAAATCATAGCAATGTCAAATGAAATTGCAGTTTACAATCAAATGTAGATTCAAAGCTTCAGTGTTAATTATTTAGTAAGACAAAAAAATACAATAATATTTAGTGAAACAAACGCTCCTGTATTCGTCCATTACAGATCGTGCTGCATCACTTATTTGTTGACTCGAAACCGAACCCCTTGAAGTCTTTCCCTTGTATGTCTGCCTCCTAATCCGCAGTAAAAGAAAAAAAACTAAAATTATACTTTTTCTAGTGAAAATATTATAGTGGGGCAAGTTGAGCAACACCTGCTCAACTAGCCCCGAGCCGACTTTCCGTAATAAAAGTTAGGTTATGTAAAAATGCCCATACTTGTGACTACACCACGATGTAAATACACGTCTGGAAACTCCGGCGTTTTTAAGTAGTAAAAAGTGTCATTGTGAGTGAGGCAAAAACTGACTTCCTCAACTATCCGCTAGAGGCGTCTTCACGTCCCGAAAAATAAAAGTCTTATTTTCCGGCGTGTTTTCGGTCTAGACCGAATTCACGTCGAAAACCGGCCGGAATAGCGAACCATTCCGGCCAGGCTCTGCAGGCCGAAAACACGCCTGAACTCTGGATTTCGGTTTCTCCGTCAGCCTGCTTTCTCGGGCCAAAAACACGCAGAAATCTGGAATTTCGGTCTCCCCATCGAGTATCAATATTTGGTAATATAATGAGTGATAATTAGTGCAATTCGATCTTGCTTCTTCTTAAATCTCTACGATAATAAAGAAGATCCTTTTCACCGTGTTTTTTTATTCAAAATAATGAATTTATACAGAGCCTTGAGTAAATTAGTTGGGAGTTAAAGTGATGTAAAATTAGGAGTTAAAGTGATGTAAAATTTCAGCTTTGATTAGCTGAATTCTGCCAATTGTTGAACTGTTCTTGTGAGTTCGATTGATAATGAGGAGCCTGTAACCTGCGACGTCGATCAGTAGACCGAAAAAATGAGTATCGGCATATTTTCGGCCTGAGCAGAACGCTGACTGATGTAAGCTGAAATCCCAAGTTTCGGCGTACTTTCAGCCTGCAACCCGTTAGGCCGATCAACACGCCGGAACTAAGTTCCGGCGTTTTTTTTCCGGCGCATTTTCGGTATGTTCCGGTTTATAAGTCGCCTGAATTATTACGATTTTAAAAGATTCGCCGTTTTTTCGGTCTAAGTCGCCAACCGTAGGCCAACTTTTACAATTTCGGCCGAATCGAATAAAGTTCTCGGCCTTAGTTTTCGACTCGGGGTAGGGGGATTGTAGATATAAAGATATACAGTAATCACCGTGACAGCAATAGATAACCTTCTCAAAATCTCGGCCACCGGCGAGTACAGTGAAAGGCAGCAACGCGTATTCTCACAAGTCTACTCGTCACGTGTGACACACAGGAAATCGACGAGAGAGACAGTCGAGTCTTGTAAGCAACAAGGCTGTAAGTAACAATGACAAACGATCGTGCCGATCTTTCTTCGCGTCTTGGTTTTAGCCATTACAGTCGTATTTGTTGTTTTGGTTATAGGGCCTTCGTTTTTGTTGCCAGACACTCCATCTAGTCGTTCCCGGGGTTGATGAAAAAATGTGCTCGTTTATCGTTCGCAATCCTTGGTAAGGGACAACAGGAGCTTCGCGTGAATACAAATGGTTACCGAAGTTTCGTTGGATTTGCGAAAAGGGTGGCGAATCCTTTTTCACTCGCGTGGGGGACAAAGACAAACTGTTTAGAGAGGCAGTCCAACATCAGTAGTAAAATCAGATTGGATTTAGGGGTCACGTGCAGGGGGGAGGTGGGGCAAAATGAGGCTCGGGACAGAACGAGAAGTGAGCTTGGGTGCGTGACAAGCACATGTATATGAGTCGACAGTGGCGCTATTCGTTCGTTCTTAAGTCACCTCATTTGAGTCAGAGTAAGCGGAACGTGTCTGTGCGTGTTTTAGCGTCGTGGCTACCAAAAACAGTTTTTGAGTGGATTTTTATTTTCTTGTTAACCCTTCGTGGTTACACATCCAAATTCAATCGCGGTGGTCACACGTGGGTCGATTCTACCCAGTCAGTTTTCAAAAAAAGTATTGTGACCAAACTATTCGTCCGAAGTGGTTCAAAAAATTACGGAACATGCTTTGAACTTTCGAAATGATGAAAAATTTATTTATAAGAAATAAAGTGGCGATATGTCAAAAAAAATCATAAAGAGGTGAAAACGCAAAAAGACACTTTTTCGCTCAAAAAATCATAGTTCCGTGAATATTCAGCATTTTTACCTAAAATTTGGACGTGATACTCCTTAGATATGCTACTTTTGGGAAAAAATAGTAGCATAGTGCGCGTTCCAAAAAAGGTATTTATTCCAACATGTGAAGAGGGTAAATTTTATGGTATGAGGATACTTCAAACTCCAGGTAACATGGTGAATACAGTCCTATTCGAAGCCGGGAACTATTTTATAGTTACGCCAAGAATTGATCGACGGGTCGTTCTGCCCAGGGTGACCACGAAGGGCGAATACTCATCTGTACATTGCAAAAAAATAAAAATAATTTAAATAGGATCTATTTAAATCAAATGGGTTTTTTCCTTGTCCACGGCCTGCTACGACCCTATTTGATTTGAATATTTTTTTATTAGTTTAAGCTATTCTTTTTCAATATTAAATATATTCAAATTAAATAAATGACTATTAGATTCACATTAAATAAATAAAGTTAAACAGGATATTTGGCATCTATACAAGAAAGGAATATAGGTTCATGACATAAAAGGTATCATCGTACCTTTTATTAACAGGCGCGACTATTTATGTATAAAAATACTAACCCTTTTCTTCAACTGCAGAATGTTGCAACAGTCTTCTAATGAGAAAACAAAACTATGAGATTTTTGAGAGACTGAATCGTGTACCATTTTTCCGTCTTCCTCTTTTGTCTTATACTACGAGATGAAACAAAATCACAGATTTATTAGGAATAAATAATATATTTAGTTATTGGACGATATTAAATAGATCTTGATTTTAATAAGTAAATATGTTTAAAATAAATAATTTTAATAATGGAAAGCAATAGGAAGGATTTTTCGTGAAATCACGAAAAATCGAGTTAATAAAAAAAAATAACGTAAACGCATCTAGTTAATATCAAACGATTTTTTCTGTCAGTGCATGGCAGTCATGTTACGGTGGCATACAGACTACCTTGCTTCGACTTGTTCAGGATGCCTTCTTACTCCCGTACTGCGGTTCCACTGATTCGGTGAACATCTGGCACTGATCAGGCGTGCCTTACTACAGTATTCCGGACCGTAGCTTGATATTGGCCTGATCAGTCTTCAGGCTGCCGGACGAACATTGGTAGTCCGGTAATAAGACGCCTTAATAACAAGTTAAGAAGCGCACGTTAAGCCAACATTTCACAACAGATCGTAATTAAAAGTATCCTATACCAGTCCAGGGTATAAGCTATATCGATGCCAAGTTTTAATAAAATTCGTTGAGTAGTTTTTGCGTTATGCGTGCACATGCAAATGGACAAACAGACAGACAAATTAACTTTTGGCACGAGCCTGCTTCACAGAAATATCATTGATACATGTATACAGATACATTCGATGACTGGCACGTTTTTACCCCACGGAGGGTAAACTCGCCAGTAACCGAATGCATTTCTCGTTTCTTACCACGTAAGCCACAAATATCCACGCTGTACGATCAATATTTTTATTTTTTGCGCAAATACGTGTCTGGGATTTAAATTGCTGGCCGTGGGATTCTTTACCATCGGTAGACTGACCTCAATTTACTGGTCAACACGAATGCATTTTTTCATTCCATTTTTATTTCTTGCGCACAACGTTCACCATTGTTGTTACTAGTGGACATGGAAAATCCCTTTTATTCCATTACGACTTTTTTCCGCAACTCGCAGTTTCGTGACTGAGAGCTTCTCGACGGAAGGATGCTTCTGCTCGTTGTTAGGCACCATCGATATAGTTGCACCTTCCAAAGTTATCGTTAGAGTGCTGCAGGGGTAGAAATATCTCACAACAAAGATTTATCCTGCTGACACTAACTGGAGCAAGAACGGGGGCAATAGTAAAATTGTGTATTTTTCAAGCATTCGCTTACACCGGACGATACTTTATTAGCATTGAAAAATGCTTTCTAAGATGTATATAGGGGGTATGATTTAGCGAGATGTCACACGAAACTAACGAACGCCCACGTGAAACCGCTGTTTCACGTGGGCGTTCGCCCAAATAACGTACATTTATAATATCTATTGACCAATACTGATGAATAGTATTAAAGAAAGTTGCCAAAATCGCAATTTATTGGTGAATCGTGTTCCCGGATAAATGAAAATGTATTCATCGTTCTTGCCTTCGCTCATTATCGTACCCACAGTTTATCGTTTAATTAAACGTGCCTCCAACCGTTTAAATACGAATAATTATGTAAAACGTATTGTATAATTTCATCTCCACAGTCTATGAAAATCAATTCACTTCGTGCCAACGAGCCTTCAGCTGGTCTGAATTTACTGCATACATTTCGTAATTTTCTACAAGCATGAGTGAATATTAAACCATTTGCAATTAAATCATAATAAAAGAATAAAATTTTATCCGAACCAAAGCGGCAAAAAGTACTTATTTTTTTTTTTTTGCGGATTCCCTTGCACACCGCATCGCCATCCAATTACGTTCCATTGTTAGCGCGCGGTGTACCGGATCTTCGCGGACGAAGGGACGCAACTTTTTGTCCCTTCTTCTCTCAATCGCCATCCCTTTGGCTCGGGATAAAAGGCCGCAAGTATGTTGGGTACGCGGTCTACGTTCTACGTATCCTGCTGCGTACCTTCATTCGTACGTACATTTTTTAAACTAGGGCTCGACCACGTTCAATTACACTCGACCCTACGCTTACACGCTTATTCGACTTCGCTCTGGTAGACTCTTAAGAAGGCTGCTCAGCTATCGCGTGATGTTAAGAATTTGCTGAAATTCATTGAGGACTTTTGCGAACAGGTGTTATGACTACGTGCAAAATTTCAAGTCATTCGTCTGCACGATTGTTGAGCAATTAATTATTGAAGTTAGGCCCTTATACATGGGCGACATAGGAAATGCTATACGATAACTCTGATACGACTCTCGTAACATAATAAAAATGGTAAGAATTGAATACAAATAAATGGAAAAAATCTTGACATTTTTATGAATTATTTCAACGAAGAGTGAAGCGTTTTGTCTGTCTCGTTATTGCGGTATTCTTGAAATAAAACAGAAAATCTTAGCTGATTTGTGTATAACGATAAAGCGCGCTAAGACACGTGACAACGTTGCTGTCAAGTTGGCCATTATGAATACGTGCCACAATTAGAAACGCATAAACTATTGTTTCCTCGTTATAAATTTCTGAATGCGGTTTCATAAAGGGTATTTAAACATTTTTAATCATTATTGTTATTTTTATTACACATGATTACAAGCGCCCGAGTAGAAATATTGTCAGGCTGGCTTGATTTTTGATCCGGGCCTGATCAGGTTGTAGTACGGAGGCCTTACTTAAGGTATGCCTCAATTTGCCTGATCCGGTCGGTGTCAGGTGATAGTCAGTCAGCTGGATGTAGTGTTTCCTCCAGTTGCCTGATCCAGCTAGCTTCAGGCTATGGTCAAGTAAGTGGACTTACGGCTTGCTTCAATTCGCCTGATCCGGCTATCTTCAGGCGATGGTCAAGCAACTGGACTTACGGCTCACTTCAATTCGCCTGACTCGACTACTTAAGTAGCCGGGTCAGGCGAATTGAAGTGAGCCGTAAGTCCAGGCTATGGTCAAGTAAGTGGACTTACTTGATTTGCAGCGATGACTTACTTGACTTTGTGGACTTGACAGCGAAGTGGACTTACTTGACTTTGCAGCGATGACTAGATACATGGTCACCGAGGAAGGATTCGAAGAGGACTGACACGTGTCGGCGCTACCACTCTGTAAGTAGATTTATATTTTACCTTAGTCTGTCTCCTTTCTTAGAGGAGAAAGGAGACACACAGCGTAGACCAACCAAATAATGGTGAGTCGACAAAGTTGTTCCGTTTGGTAAATGCGATTCCATCGGTGCAGGTTACAGGACAGCGTAGGCTAAACAAATAATGGTAAGTTCACAGCGTAGTTCAATTCAGCGAACGTAATCCCATCGGTGCAGGTTAGTCGATTCGAAATGCACTGCGAATGGTCATTACATTCATTGAATTGTACCTCGCTGTCAACTTACCATTATTTGGTTTGTCTACGCTGTCCTGTAACCTGCACCGATGGAATCACATTTACTGGATTGAACTACACTGGGAACTTAACATTATTTGGTTGGCCTACGCTCTCCGGGCTAACCTGTATCGAAGAATGTGATGCCATCGGTGCAGGTTAGCCCGGTCAGCGTAGACAAACCAAATATTGGTAATGTGAATGTAATGCCTATTCGCAGTGCATATCGAATTCGAAATGCACTGCGGACATAATGGGCATTACACTGAAATGTAATGCCCATTTGCAGTTTACCTCACCTTTCGAAAATTTAAACCTTTCAAACTTACCGTTTAAAAATTTATTTCCAGAAAACTCTCATTTGGCACCAAATCGACGTATCGCGGAAACCGTTGGAATCCATCCGGCAAATCATCAAAATGTTTGTTACGGGAGAGATTGTCTCCGGCTTCACAGCCGTCAAAGCGTCGGGTTCAAAAAAAATGTTTACAGAGACGAAAATTTTTTCGTTCACGAAAACGTCGCTCCATAAAAACGGTATAACCTTCATTTCTAAGTTTAACTTCATTTCTAAGTTTTTTTGTTTGTTTTCCAAGCTCCTGCAGTTTTTTGTAAAAAACATCAAAGTCTATTTCGCGTTTTTTCTATATAAAAAATATATAACAAAGTTTTATTTATTTTACACATAAAAAACATGTGATAAAGTAGAGTAATAAGAAAAATTTATGTGATAAATAAGATTCCTATATAATTTATAAAATAAAGTATCAACGTTATTTGTAATTTGTCTCTTTTTCTATTTTCGGTTTGCGTGGTATTTTTTATTTCAGGAATAAATAGGACATCCTCAGCAGAGGTTCATTCCATCATCCTGGCTAGGCGATGATGTTTCAATTCAATTAATCCTTGAAAAATTAAGCCCTGATCAGGCTTAGATTTTTTGCACTCATCAGGCCTTTATTTTTGACGCTGATCAGGCTTTGATTTTCTATCCTGATCAGGCCTTTATTTTGCACTGTGATCAAGCCTTGATGTTCTATCCTGGTCAGGCCTTGATTTTTTTCACTGATCAAGCCTTGATGTTCTATCCTGATCAGGCCTTGATCTTTTTCATTGATCAAGCCTTGATTTTTTACCCTTATCAGACCGAAGTCAGGGAAAGTCACAAAAATGATCAAGGCTTGATAAAAAATCCTGACCAAGGCATGAAAAAGAAATCAGGATGCCTGATCAGGCCTTTCTTGTAGCCGGAGCAGGATTTCTACTCGGGAGAGAGTAATATAACACAAACTGTTCGCAAAGAAGATTACATTTTTTTAATTACCAATCAAACAAACTCAACGAATATTTGGCAGAGTATAGAAAAGGCCAAGCCGTGTTTTTCTTCATTTTTATGGACATTGGAGCGTCACCCCCAATCCAAGATTTAAAAAAAATGTATATGTTATTGTACATACTATACAGAGTCTTTACGACTTTTTGGTAATTGTTTCATCATAAAACAGCCGAGATAAAAAATAGTTTCGTGTATGTAATTTTACGTACTCTTAGATGGGCAGGGCGTTCACGCTACGAGTGACGTAATTTTTTTGGCTACCCGAGTAGAAATATTTTCAAGCTGGCCTGATATGTGATCCGAACTGGATCACGCTGTAGTACAGAGGCGTAACTTAAACTATGCCTTAATTTGCCTGATCCGGCTGGTGTCAGGCGATAGTCAGACAACCGGATTTACGGTCCCCTCCAGTTGCCTCATCCGGCTAGCTTCAGGCGAAGGTTAAACCACTGGACTCACGGCTAATTTAAATTCGCCTGATCTGGCTGGCTTCAAGCAATCATCACGTAACTGGACTTATACACTTTGGCGCTGAAAACGTGCCTAAGTGTAAGCGTTATTTATAATTTCGTGTCTTTTTCTATTTTGAACATGCGTGATATGTTTTATTTCAGGAATAAATAGGACATCCTGAGCAGGGTTTAATTTTATCATCCTGACTAGGCCATGATTTTGCACTTTGATCAAGCCTTGAAAAATCAAGCCCTGATCAGGTCTTGATTCTTTACCTTGATCAGTCCTTGATTTTTTACGCTGATCAGGTCTTGATATTGTACCCTGATTAGGCCTTGATTTTGGACCCTGATCAGAACTTGATTTTTTACCATGATCAGGCCTTGATTTTATACCCTGATCAAGCCAAGATTTTTTACCCTGATCAGGCCTTGATTTTTTACCCTGATCAGACCGAATTCAGGGATTGTGTTTCACAAATGATCAAGGCTTGATAAAAAATCCTGATCAAGTCCGAAAAAAGAAATAAGGATGCCTAATTAGGTGTTTCTTGTAGCCGGAGCAAGATTTCTACTCGGGTATTAGCTGAAATTTGTTTATTATACGTAACCGAAAATTTGATTACTCGAAGTTGGCAGCCGTCACATGCGCCCGTGTTCAAGCATATGCTTTCCCCTCCTGTCGCCTTCCCTGCAAGGACCCTCATCAACCTCCTTAATTCTGCTCGCACACTTAACTCGCACTCAAGCTCGATTGAGAAGTCACCTCTATAGCGATAAAAACTCGCTCTTATGCCTCCCTGTATCTCGCAATTGCACCCCCAATTGGCCGTAAATTTTCAGCCTCGTTCATACTCTCAAATGGATTCGTTACTTTCAATCTGATTGCGAGTTCTCGAGTACTTTTGCCGGACAGAAACAACCGCAAGGGATGAGGTATGGCGAGGGTTGGAAGGAGGTTACCCGTGAGAATCATGGCGCAACAAAACCCAAAACAGTCGCGGCGTATGGCGACGTTAATCATGCATTGTTGGCAAGAGAATTCGCGATACGGTAACGCCGAAATCGGTCCCCGGTAAGCCGCAATTGCGAATTGTTAATTCCTTCTCGCCTAGCTCGCCAAACTTCCCCTCTATCCTCGAAAGCATCCCCTGGACATCGACGTATATACGACAACCAAGGAATCCGCATTTGCATCCAATGCGGAACTCGACTATAACGTATGTGGTTCGTCGGCAAACTGGAGCTTTCGCCATCCACTCTGCGACGTCTAGATATATCGTGAGAAAATACAGATCAAGATATCGTACTTTGGTACTGGCTTGTGTTTCCACGGTGCCGGGAATACCTTATTGCGTATATATTTGGGGATGGGAGCCTTACAGAAATGCTATTATCACGATAAAATATGGTTGTATTGTTTCTTTGTTTCTGAGTCTGCATGCAACATTTGGAATCGACCTCCTAATCTTTCGTAGAATAATGATTTTAATTTGCAGTAGTTTTTCATGCGTTCTTATCGAACGTCGTTTTATTCTCAGATATGACGAAAAAAAGTATAATGAAACAATTGCATGGAATTTTTTTAGATTTTTTGCCCTGGTAGCTTATTCATGAATGAAACCCGAGTAAAAATTTTCGAGCCGCGTTCAACCCGCAAAATAAAGGCCTCCTTTCCCAAGCAGAGATCGGCGATAATTATCGGGTACCTAAACGAGGGTACAATGTTTGGAATACCAATACGTTAGGGCCTCCGATGAACCTCCCGAATGGCAGAAACTGAACATTGTCACTCAAAGGCGGGCAATGCAGAGCGCAACTGAACCTGCGCACCCCCAGGTAGGCCTACTGCGAGCGCTCTCGAGGAACCTACTGGCCCCCCTTTCGGCCTACTGTAGGCGCAGTGTAGACCCTCTGGACCCTCCATTCAGCCTATTGTAGGCGAACTGTAAGACCCTCCGGACCTTCCATTCAGCGAAAACGTATTTATTTCGTCATCGAACGGGTCACCGATCAAGCCACAATGAAGTGTTGATGGAGGAGATATCGAATTTGAGCTCAACGCAGGCTAGATGAGGTCGAGGAAACGGACTTGAGAACAAAAGCAAGTTAAGGAGGCCTGTGTTTTGCACGTTTCATGGAAACTGGGTATCTAAAGAAGGTTTGGGAAGACTAACAGAGGCTACACAGGATCAAATGGAGGCCTCTTCATGGTACTGAATTCGACAAATGGGGTTTGGTAGGTTCAACGAAGGCTTGTGCATTACAAAAGAAATGGGTCCTGCGAGTGTTCGGAGGAGGCTAAGCATTTTTACTCGGGAATTTTTTGGGTAATTTTTTCTCAATTGTCGTGAAATCAATTTTAAGTGTCGTGGACACATCGAGGACTGATATGTGAGAATTTCAAATTTCATCCATTTTTTCCCGAGATTCACAGCACATTCGTAACGGTTACCTGCACATTTGTAACGGCGAGGTTTAATTGTGGAAATGGGATGTTAAATACACACAAAAAAAAATGAGATCAGAAGAAAAGTGCTTCGATCCTCTAATGATCGTCTTCTTATGGAGTTACACTAACTTGAGATTTTCAAAAAATTGATTTTCTTGTGGGCTAGATTTATTATTTAGATTATGTAGATAGATTTAGATTGAAGGAAATATGAAAATACTTTCGAAAAATTGACAGGGCATCCCTAATACAATTTGGGGCTTTTAAGGGATTACTTGTGGCTTTGGAGATTTCCATAAAAGTGCCAGACTTTATGCTGGTTCTATTAGCGAAAAACAGGTAAGTTAGGTTGACTAAAACTATGGTTTAAGTACGGAGATCAAGTAAGGGCCTGTAAGGGGAGTAAATGTAGATTCCCTTCAGTAGCGATTTCCCCAATACTATTAGACATTACCATTATAAGGGCAAACCAGTATAAATAGCTTGACTGAATAATTGATGGCACAATAATTATCACAATCGTTGGAAATATAATCGATGTAACTTAACAGGCATATAATTCTCTCTGCCTGTTTGACTCTCTCTCTGTCTCTCTCTTGCTCTTTCTACAATCCCCCCCCCCCCCCCCCCCATATCACACGCATTAAGGGCGGGGTAAAGTTAATTCGGCGAAAAAAAGGCATGTTTTTAAGATTTTTTTTTGGCGTAACGGATAGTGTTCGTTTATTGAAAAATTTACATATAATAAAGTAACATTTGAACAACATTCTCCTAAATTTGCATTGCAAAATATTCAAAATTGAGCGAGTGAAAATTAAACCCCGGAGGCGCCTCGAAAAAAAGTTGGTTTGCGGTGTGCACCATAACTCGCAACGGAATCATCTGAAACAAAAAAATCAAAATGCATTTGTTAAAGGAGATGTTTCTCGAGGTAATGACGGGAGGATTTTTTTTTTTCGATTTTTCGATTTTTCGTAGCACTTGGGAGCCAAAAACCCGATTTTCGCTAAAAAAAATCGGCTAATTTGTTGTTGAAAAATTAGTAATTATTAAAAAAAAACAAAAAAGCTCTCGACAATACCTGGTGAATGATGTGAAGAAGTACTGTGCAAAATTTCAAAGCGATTGGTCCAGTAGATTTTGAGTTATCGTGCACACGGCCTTCAAATATGACAAGTCTCAGAAAAACGGTTTGAAAAACGCAGAAGAGTTTGGTCGCTTAGCGCTCATTGCACATAAGTTTGAGAACACTTCTCGATTGCATAAAAATCTGAGAAAATTCATGCATATTAAAGGTACTCAAAAGATTAATTTTGCATAATAATAATTCCAAAATGTTATTAACAAAATGATGAAAAAAAAAAAATTAGTCAACAAATTTCCCCGCAACCCAATTTTTTTTCGTGATTCGTTCATTTTTCTGAATACGTATGAATTTTTTCAGATTTTTCAATTATCTTTGAATTTTTAGAAATTCAAAATAAACTCGATAATTTTCTTATACTCACTCAAAGTCGTCGATGCCAGGTCCGTAGAGCAAAAGGCTTCCATCAAGATGATCGAGAGCATCTTTTTGCGTTTGTCTACGCAAAACTCTTTCTTCTTTACTGTCGTGCGCCGCCCAGGTATAAAACCTGGCATGGAGCAATAGACGCTCAAATACTCATAACTTCGTCAATTTTACTCCGATCGACTTGAAATTTCAACACAATATTCTTGAGATATTATGCATTCATTTAAAAAATTAAAAAAAAAATTTAAATACTTTACCCCGCCCTTAAACCCTTCGAAGATCTATTTACAGTCTATATATATATATAATTATATTTCGGAATGATGAAATTAACGCAGGATCAAACGTGCCAAAATATGCAATGGAATTCCAAGCCTGAAACGTATTGAAATAACACATTTCTTTTTTACAGTGCACACACACGCATATACGCACATGAGTGCAATGGTTTTTATGAAACACCGTTGAAGGAATTTTGAAGGCCTTGATTACTTGGCCTACGTGAGGCTTCTAGACTTGGGCCTTAATAAAGTTAGGGAAAATTAAGATGGACCCGATTAAAGCCTGACCTCAATTTTCGCAATATTTGACTTTAAGACACTGTCGCGGTACTTTTTTATTGCTTTGCGTTTTTTCTTAAAACGGTTTTTTTCGAACTGGTGGATAAAATATCTCGAGATCTACTCAACCGATTTTGATGTATTTAATACCACATATTCTTTATAATATTATCTAGGATGTAGCATATGATTTTTTTGAGTGGGTGCCACATTAATTTTTTATCAGCTTTTAAAAATCAACATTTTGGTTGAAATCAGAGTTTTTTTTTTCAAACAGCTGTCATTTATACAATACAATTGTTAAAATTGTTCTCTTATGCTTCACTTTAGCTATTACCTTCCTTTACAAGAAATTTATTTCTGTCATTTTTCAGACGATGCTTGCCATAGAAAAAAATTCCATCATCGGCAAGGATTTTTAAAAGAGGGTCCTAGTAAACGGCTTATATCTCCGCCATTAATTGTTTTTGCCCATCTGTTTTTTTTTTAATTTGTTCATGAAACTATAATGTATTTGTGAGAAAAGAACATTATTTTATATATTTAATAGTCGCGTCGATATTTTGTTTATATTTTTATATTTATTTCTCCGAGCCCTTAATGGAGGCAAAAAGATGCTCTGATCATTTTTTCGAGCCCATTCTCACTCACATGATGGGGGCACACATTTTCTCGAAATCGCGGTTTTGCTGCACAGGAATGACGAAAATTCTAGATCCTAGACGTATGTCGGGCGTGTACGTGGATCAAGTTATATTTCATTGATTGAGCTGATACATATATGTATTGTACACATATTTCGTACATTTTGTAGGGAAAAAAGAAGTGCCGAATGCCTGAATGCATTCAGTGACACGGAAAAAAATGTCGCGTGGATTTTTATCCTCTATTCCTCTCACCATCCCCGTCACCTCTCTTGGCCCTTCCTATATGCCGAATCCTCGATTTCAAGATATGCTCTGCGTGCCCAGAATTTGATGATGCTGAATGTAAAGGCTATTCTTTCTTTTTGTCCTCATTTTTTACTACCTCAGACACCCTCATGGGCATTTTCTCCTTTCTTATTTTCATTCATGCATGATGGTATCATCTCTTTTCTCTGGAATTTTCCAGTACGACTGCTTCGATTAACGCTCCTTTCAGTTTTTTTCGACTCTGCAAGAATATCTAACGATGAAAAATAGCGAGCAGCGGAAATTTAATAAATACGAAAAATTCAAATGTTGCTCTTTATTCATATGGAAAAACGTATTCGTAGTGAGAATATTAAAGTGAAACTATTTTGGCTCCGTTTTTCATTCGGATACTCATGTCAAGCGACATGCGTCACGTCCAATCGAATTTCGGGAAGTTACCATGGAAAATTTTAGAACATTATACACGTTTGTACTTTGAATTAAGAGCGCTCTCACAAAATCTTGATATTTGTGGCTTTTATAAAGGTCGTGTTATTCTATTTTTTTGGTTTATTGCAAATTAATAATAATATGTTAAGTAATTCAAAAACACATATTCGTTTTCGGTGTACGTCCGAAAAGCCCACACCTCCGATTAATTTAAAACTTCGTATACTTACGTATTTTGACTCGCTGATTACGGATATGATAGTGAAAATACCCGCAAATTTTATTTTCAAGATCAAAACTAAAAAAACTTTTTTTTTTTAGTTTTTCTATTTTATTTTAATAAATATTGATCTTAGAAAAAAATGTTTCTTACAAGAGTTGTAGCTTATGAATAGACTGATATTTTATGTTTCATATAGGTTTTGTCTAAAACCATTATTTTTCGAGAAAAATGGGATAATACTACAATAAGTATATTTTGCTAAACTCTATTAGTGGATGCAAACAAAGATCGTGCGCATCAATGAAATTGAATACTTCGAAAGTGAATAATCAGAATTCAAGATTTAGTTATTCCTAGTGGTAAGAAACAAAGGCTGCACTTTCGAATAGCGGGTGTATGTGGTGTTTGGGCATGTGCATTTTACGTTGTATAGGTATATGTATATGTGTATTCTTTGGGGGCAAGGTGCCCACCAAACATCCAAGGTGTCCAACAAACCCACCCCAGTGTTCTACGCACCTTACAATTCCACGCACCCATCCGAGGTGCCCTCCCCCCACCCCAGTGTCCCACGCACTCCACGATTCCACGCACCTATCCGAGGTGCCCGCCGCCCACCCCATGCAGTGTTCTACGCACCTCACGATTCCACGCACCCATCCGAGGTGCCCTCCGCCCACCCCAGTGTTCTACGCACCCCACGATTCTACGCACCCATCCGAGGTGCCCTTCGCCCACCCAAGTGTTCTACACACCATGCGATTCCACACACCCATCCGAGGTGCCCTGCGCCCACCCCAATGAACTACACACCCCACGATTCAACATATCCGCGTTTGTTTGGGTTTGGGTTTGTTTGGGTTTTTTTTATTTGCGTTTGTTTGGGCCCATATGCAGTAAAGTGCGTAAGTAGATAATATCGAAACTATTGGAGTTTAGCAAAATATACTTATTGGAGTATTATCCATTTTGCGTTTTGCGTTTGAAATTGCGTTTGAGTATTTTGCGTTTGAAATTTACTCGATTTTCGCTATGAAATTATGCATAGACTCAATAATATTAAAGGGCTTTTTTAAGGGCGGGGTAAAGTATTAACATTTTTTTTTTTCATTTTTTTAAAAATTTTTGAATGAATGCATAATATCTCAAGAATATTGTGTTAAAATTTCAAGTCGATCGGAGTAAAATTGACGAAGTTATGAGTATTTGAGCGTCTATTGCTCCATGCCGGGTTTTATACCTGGGCGGCAGCTGCGCGGCGCGCTATTGTATTTTTCGACCCCGAATAAATTTCTTGATAAACGGGCCTGTTCCGGTCCCGTTATGTATATTCGAGGCATGGTGTATATTAGTATACACATTAGTCTGTACATCAGTTGACCGCTGTATGCCGTGCTGAGCAGTAGCAAGTCACACTAACAGTTTGAGTCCGTTTTCGTTCGTGTTCGTACCTCGAAAAATGCCTCGAAAAATGCGCACGACAGTAAAGAAGAAAGAGTTTTGCGTAGACAAACGCACAAAGATGCTCTCGATCATCTTGATGGAAGCCTTTTGCTCTACGGACCTGGCATCGACGACTTTGAGTGAGTATAAGAAAATTATCGAGTTTTATTTTGAATTTCTAAAAATTCAAAGATAATTGAAAAATCTGAAAAAATTCATACGTATTCAGAAAAATGAACGAATCACGAAAAAAAATTGGGTTGCGGGGAAATTTGTTGACTAATTTTTTTTTTTCATCATTTTGTTAATAACATTTTGGAATTATTATTATGCAAAATTAATCTTTTGAGTACTTTTAATATGCATGAATTTTCTCAGATTTTTATGCAATCGAGAAGTGTTCTCAAACTTATGTGCAATGAGCGCTAAGCGACCAAACTCTTCTGCGTTTTTCAAACCGTTTTTCTGAGACTTGTCATATTTGAAGTCCGTGTGCACGATAACTCAAAATCTACTGGACCAATCGCTTTGAAATTTTGCACAGTACTTCTTCACATAATTCACCAGGTATTGTCGAGAACTTTTTTGTTTTTTTTAATAATTACTAATTTTTCAACAACAAATTAGCCGATTTTTTTTAGCGAAAATCGGGTTTTTGGCTCCCAAGTGCTACGAAAAATCGAAAAATCGAAAAAAAAAAAAAATCCTCCCGTCATTACCTCGAGAAACATCTTTAACAAATGCATTTTGATTTTTTTTATTCAGATGATTCTGTTGCGAGTTATGGTGCACACCGCAAACCAACTTTTTTTCGAGGCGCCTCCGGGGTTTAATTTTCACTCGCTCAATTTTGAATATTTTGCAATGCAAATTTAGGAGAATGTTGTTCAAATGTTACTTTATTATATGTAAATTTTTCAATAAACGAACACTATCCGTTACGCCAAAAAAAAATGTTAAAAACATGCCTTTTTTTCGCCGAATTAACTTTACCCCGCCCTTAATGAAGTTAAAAAAATACGAGGAGTATTTTTAGCCTAATTTTTTCCTTCAATAAACAATGATAAATTTTACATCGGACAAATCTTTGTTTTGCTTAATACTTTTCTTGCTAACGTTTCTTTCGTATTAGCATTATGGTTATCGAAATTTTTTTAACATTGTACCTGCATTTTCCTTTCTTATCGACTATTATTATTAAAACGATTAAACCAAAACGACGAAAATAAAATTATAGACTTTCGGCGATTTCGATATAAAGTCGTTTAGGTTTATAGCAAAAAATTTCCACTTGTACCGTGGTTTCATTAAATCATGCCCAAGTTTTTAAATTTATTTTCGTTTGACTTTTGTAGCTGTGGCTTTTAGAATTTAATCTTAGAAAAAATATAACCGAAACGATGAGAAACAAGTACTTTCCTTTTAGATCGAGTACCCCATTAAAAATAAAGATTAGCAGGGATGAAAAATTCACTTCCGGAAATGCGTACTCGAAGATTATTTCCCGAGACCTGATTGTGTAGAGTAGCCTTCGAGGTTCTCTCTGACTGAAATTTTTATAACGAGAGATGGGAGAGAAAAATATACGATTTTACATTTAAGACGTAGAATATGATACGAGAGTACGTGGGGCGAGTTAAAATTCCGAGCTTCTACGAGTTTTTCTTATCCCGAGTCGTGAAGGATATCAGTGTCGAGCACCTTTTTCATCCCCTTCCCCATTTCGAGTCTCCAACCTTAAGTTATTTATATTCGGTGGGTTCTTTTTTTTTACTTACATTTAAAATTGGATTCGTCGCGAAGATTCGTAGTAAGCACGATCTTTTCAATTACCACCCTTCAACTACCTTTACCTCACCGTCAACCCCTTCTCAACGTTTATTCAACCTGGCAAGACATTATATTTTCTCTTCGCGCTTGAATATTTTCAGAATCTTCGAAAGCTCTAGGCTGTTTTTACAGTTTTCCATTTCCCATGTGAATTCCCAAGCAATTCGATGCCCTGTTTTCGAAACACGTAATAAAAGTATCTCGTAGCGAACGCTTAATAAAATCGAGTCGTATCGAAGAAGATTTATTCCAATCGTTCGTCACTTCTCCATTAAGGAAGTTTGTGTTTCACGAAAGGTAGGGTGTACTGGAATACTCACCCGGTGAGTATTTATGGCAGACTGTCAAACCTCTCACGTTTCGAGAGCTCCTTATAAAGTGGCTTCTCACGTTTCCCATTTTCCATCCATCTTCTAACTCACTCTACCTCTCTGACGATGTATAATTTTTATATTCGCGAGATACGGACTTGTTGACTCAACGAGGACTGTTGCAAGGTGGAAATGTGATTGGTGGCATCTACTTGTACAATTTGCGCTCACGATGGAAAAAATAAAACAGTATACCATCACGAAAGTATTTCGCAATTGTAAGAAGTTGCGATAAGTTTATTCTTATCGTGATCAAATAAGCGCGTTACGCTTTGTTACGTTATTATTATCAATGCAGTCATCTTGCTTCGCAGCTTCAGCATTCACTCAAACGTGCGGGTACCTCGGGGGTGAAATAGAAATGCCGGAAGTGAGGGAAGTTTTCAACGAAGTCGAAAATAGTACGAAAGTTTCTCTTTCGTCAAGAAAATATATGCACTGGCATATAAAATTGTATTTGCGGGAAGCGGGTTTTTGAATTCTCGAAGTTTGAGCCTGCGCGCTCAGCGTTCGAGATATAGAAATGGGGATTGACAATTGGGATAATTTTAAATGCACAATTTGGAAAAATGCGATATTAAGGGGTAACACCAATGTAAACGTCTAAAAGTAAACGGTTTTCGCGATTTTTTTTCGGGTGGAAGGACAAGTAAGAGGATAATAGTATTCAAGGATTTTATTAGTTATATCTTCAAGTGAACAAAACAAACACTTATTTTTAAAAAATTATACAAAATGGTGACGCTGGATTTGGATCTCAGACGCCCTGCGGCACGCAGTATAACTGGCGCCAATTTGAATCTACAAAAAAAATGTTTTTATTCTATTCATTGACATGAGTATAGCTAAAGAAATACGTAGGGGATTTTGAAAATATTATTTTTTGTGTAATTGACAAGCATTTGAGGTAAAAATTCAATTTTTGACAGAAAAAAGGACAATCATGGGTTAATAAATAATGTTATAATTAACTCATAAAAAATCCCGTACGTATTTCTCTTCGGAATGTTAGTTTTTTACACATGTGTTCAAAATTTGGAGTGAATAGAATGATCATTGTTGGAATTATGCTGCGTGTCGTTTTGAAAAATTGTGTTCCGAGAAAAATGCATTTAAAGTTTTGAGATGTGTTATAGAGGTAAAAAAATGAAAAATTTAGCGGTTTAAAATTTTATACCATTGATCAGCTATACCAGGACAATAAAGCTGCCCTGCTCTGTTCAAATATTCATCCTCATTTTTTTCTAGCATCAGCTTCAAAACAATCATCTAGTCTAGTCAATCAACAGTTTATCTAATCTAGTCAATCAACAGATCTAGCATCAGTTTCAAAACAAAAATTGTAAACTTGGAGGCCAATATCCATCTCCAAGACTTTCATAATTCGTAGGATGTTAGTAAAACCGTCGTTAATATTGCACACAGCAATATTAGTTGCTACATTTGATACTTTTTTGCCACTTGAGTGGGCCTTTGGAGCCAAGCTCCAAACAGTAGCATTGAAACTTATGTTGCTGTTTGCGTGTAGCCTCCCAAGCAACGATTTAGTCAATCATTGTAACTTAGAACAAGTCTAACGCTACAAATAAATGGGAAATTTTTTTTTTTCATCAAGTCTTGTTGCCAGCCACTGCCACTGGGCCGTGGCTGGCCCGTGTGCGGGCCTTTTTTTTTTACAGGTACCAAACTTTTTTCCCTTATTCTAGATGGTACGAAGCATCTCTTAAGCCAACAAAAAATCAATTTTTTGAAAATTCTGCAGTTGTGTTACCCTTTAACGAGATAGTTGAAACGTTTATTATGTTTGCCTAGTACTTTTAGAAAAAAAAAAAACTTTGGTTTTGCGAATGTTTAAGGCATTACGCCACCTTTACGCTCGGATAAATAGGTATAGAAAGAATTTTTTTAATTGACGCGACTATTGAATATATACAATAATTTTTATTTTTCACCCATACATTATAATTTTGTAAACAAATTTGATAAGAGAACGAATCACCAAAGTTTTTAAATGGTGGAGATATGCATTTGCGTGCAAAAGTTTTGGGCCACCCTATTTTTTAGGCATATTGCATTAAAATACGACGGTGGGGTAAAAATAAACGACTTATGACAACATGTATTCACTTATATTTGAAAATGATTCATTATATACATAGATATTGTTCTTAAATATTTGATTGTCTATCACTTTTTAATTAAAGAATGTGCAAAAATATTCGGCCATATACTATTGCGTGTGAATAACATAATTTTTTTCCAAATTACATAATGAAATTCGACCTTTTTCACTTGATTCAGTACTTTGTTGCCATGCGATAACTGCGGTACATCGACGGGGCATGGACGGTATTAAGGCGGTCCTCTAGTTTCTCGGCTGTTTTTTTACGGCTTTTTCAATAATTTTTTACGGGCAAAGCATCGAAATAATCAATCTCATTGTTTTTGCATAATCTTTATTAACATTTAAATAAGCTTTACACATTTTTTGAAGTCAAAATATATAATAGAATAAAAATTATAGTGGCCGACAGGAAGACATCAAGTAAAAGAGGTGCTTGACGGTGACCAAGATTGCGGCTGTTCTGCTTATCTGAAATAAAAAAACCAAACGGTATTTTAATCTTCATATTTAAGACTAGCAATTGAACTAGAGTGAATTCTAAATTACAAAAATTGACTTTTTTATACACTTTTGAAAATTACATTCTATTTTTTACTCATTTTTTCTTAAGTTTTTCGCTCGTACAAAAAAAACTATCGAAGCAATCATGATAATCCTAGTTCAATCGCTGGCTTATAACATATTAAAGATGCTGTATAAATTTGAACAAGATCGGTGCAGTAGTTTCTGAAATATCGTGGTCACCGTTTCGAAAAATGGTGTTTCGAGAAAAACGCGTTTGAAAGTTCGCGCATGTGATTTATACTAAAAATTTCATCTCACCGTCAATCTGCTATGCCTGGACCATACAATAGGCCTTCCTCTTCTTCTTGGAAGTCACGCAGAGCTGCTCCGTCTTCCCTTTTCGCGATTCGGGCTTGTTTTACAACATCACTCGTGCGCCTTTCTGAACGGTCGATCCGAGAGCTATCACGCTGTTGAACATATCCTTTAGCTTGTGGGCCGATTTTCACTCCCATGGTTTCCAACGTCTTCAGGATAGATTTGAATCCTTCATTGAAGATTATGACAGCGAGAAACGTGGCGATTTCAACCACTTTTGGCCCAGAATGGAGGTGCTTCGGAGCAAAAGTCCAGATTAACGAATTGAGCGACTCGTTATTATTTTGAGTTTCCGCTCCCAAGCATCTGCTTAACAATTCTTCTTTGGATAAATTCTCATAAATTGGCTTTATAACTTTTTGAACTGCTTCAGAAAGAGGCGGCGCGGCCCGGCGCGCGCTCCGTATACCTGCTCCGTTTCAGGGCCGTAACTTGTGAACCACTTCGAATATCGAAAAATCCTTTGGCGCACATTTTCTACACATGTTGTAGATGTGATTTATGAAAAAAAAAATCGATTTTTTCGACCCGAGAAACTAGAGGACTGCCTTAAGAGGCTTAAGCGTGAGCCTCCTTATAGAGGCTTCAAAAAATGCATTTTTTTGGACTATTGAATTAACGCCCAATTGCTCGGCGAGTTGTTTTTGTGTTTGCGAATCATCTTCGTCCAACAATGCTTGCAATTCCACATCTTCGTATTTTTTTGGCGGTTTTCCATGTTCCTTGTCTGCAACATCGAAGTCACCACTTTTGAAACGCCAAAACCATCGTTTACACGTATCTTGCGATGGAGCATGTTCACCATAAGCTTCTCGAAGTAATCGGTATGATTCAGCAGCAGATTTCTTCAAATGAAAACAAAAAAATAATGCTGTCCGCGAATGTTCTTTGTTCGGTATAAATTTCGACATATTGAACACAACAACACAACACTATGCACACACTTTTCCAATTTATCACTTGTGCGCGTCTGACACTTGTTGATGACACAACAAAATGGCGCAGTGTCAAATCTTTATAGCACAAACTGCATTGGTGCACCATCTGTTGTCTGAAATCCGCATTTCATACTTGTACACCTGGTATCTCGGTCTATTCGACCGATTTCGATGAAATTTGTACCACATGTACTTTATAATATTATCTAGAATGTAGCATAGGATTTTTTTGATTGGATGCCGCGTTCCTCTTTCATTAATTTTCAAAACTCAATATTTGGTAAAAATTATAGTTTTTTTTTTTCAAACAATTATCATTTGTACAAAAAGAATTTTTCATTTCTTTCCCCTATGCTACACTTTAGTTATTATCTTTCCGTACAATAACGTTTTTTACATTTTTTAGACGATTTTTTAGACAGAGAAAGAAAATTCCAGCATCAGCAAGGCTTTTCAAAAGAGGGGCCTACTAGACGACTTATTTCTCCGTTATTTAAAATGTTTTCATTCGTTTTTTTATTTATCTTAATAATAGAATAAAAGTAAAAGTTTGTGTGGTTGTCTCGATGTTTGTTCTACTATCACGCCTAAATGGCTGAACCAATTTTGATGAAATTTGGCACACATGTAGAGAGTTACTTGGAATAACACATATGCTAAGAAAAATACATCTAATATTTTTATAATTCTATTGGGAGTACAAATAAGTCTCCGCCGTTTTTGTTTTAATAAAAAATTGGGCATTTATTGTGAAAGAACGGTACTTTATGTTCTATTCAAAGTATTGTTCATCGCTAGCCATTACTTTTTGCCATCTTTCTGGCAGCATATGGATACCGCGTTGGAAGAACGCTTCATCTTTTGAGGCTATCCACAAATCGACCCAATTTTTGGTATCTTCATATGATGTGAAGTGCTGCTCAGACAGGACGTGCGTCATCGATTGAAATAAATGATAGTCAGAGGGAGCAATGTCTGGTGAATACGGCAGGTGGGCTAAAACTACCCAATTGAGTGTTTCCATGTAGGTTTTGACCGGCGCCGCAGCATGTGGACGAGCATTATCATGCAGGAGAATAATTTTGTTGTATCTGGAGTAGAAGTGGGCGCGTTTTTCCTTGAGTGCTCGGCTCAATCTCATCAATTGTGTTCGGTAGAGAGCCCCAGTAATGGTTTCGTTCGGTTTGAGCAACTCATAATACACGACACCAAGCTGATCCCACCAAATACACAACATGAGTTTTTTTCCATGAATATTCGGCTTGGCTGTCGATGTTGAAGTATGGCCAGGTGGTCCCCATGACTTCCTCTTCTTTGGGTTATCGTAGTGGATCCATTTTTCATCACCAGTGACTATACGATGCAAAAAATCCTGTCGCTTATGCCTGGCAAGCAGCATTTCACATGTGCAAAATCGGCGTTCAACGTTTCTCGGCTTCAGCTCATATGGAACCCAATTTCCTTGCTTTTGAATCATTCCCAACGACTTTAAACGATGTGAAATTGCTTGTTGAGTCACTCTAATGTAAGTGCAAGTTCTTCTTGCGTTTGGCACGAATCTCCCTCCAATAATGCTTCCAATTCCGCGTCTTCGTACACTTTCGGCCTTCCGCTACGTTCTTTGTCTTCGACGTCAAACTCACCGTTCTTAAACTTTTGAAACCACTCGCGAGAACTTCTCTCACTTAAAGCAGCCTCACCGTATGCTTCTACAAGCAATCGATGTGCCTCACCTGCAGATTTCTTCAAATTAAATAAGTAAATAAAAAATTCCCGCAAATGGCGCTTATTCGGCTCAAAATTCGACATTTTCGCACGAAAAAAATTATGTGATGCTGATACAAAATCGCTAATAGTTCAAGGTTATGGTCTTGCCAGATGTCCAACCTTACGATCCGATTTTTTACATCTGACAATTTCAACCATAACCTCCTGGTGGGGCCATCTTTTGTCAAACGGCGGAGACTTATTTGTACTCCCAATAATATTCGACTCGAATCTAATTCAATTATGAAATGATAAGTCTTATATAATTCTTATTATAGAATACAAACGAATCAGATATAATTTGAATCGGATAAAATCTAACGCTTAATATTTTGCTAATTATAATATTTAAAAAAAAAATTCAACCATGAAGTTATCATTCTCATAGAATACGAGAATACGATTGAAATTGATCCTCAGACTATTGGCTATGAATTCAGAGTGACGTATGTCAGCCTTAAAAAAAATCATACATTGAGGGGTTGTAAAGTATTTCAACATTTAGAGATCCACGCATACGACATCGCGGGCAAAAGTTAGTTTGTTCATAAAACTATAATGTATTTGTAAAAGATAAAAATTGTTTTATATATTTAATAGTCGCGTCAATTACAAAATGTTTATTTATTTTTATAGCTATGTTGCCGAGCGCCAAGGTGGTGTAACATCTTGAGAATAAAATGTGTGAGAGAAAAATATTTTTAGGTTTGCAATTAGTGATAAAAATCTGTTCACCATATGTTCGCCATTCACATATACGATGAGCAAACTGACAGCTACGGGAAATTGTTGTTTTTTTTCTTACCTTGTTGTTTATCCACTATTATTTTTCCACGCCTTCTAAAACGCACCGACCGCGAAGAATTTTCTGTGTTTTCTCTCGGTCTCAGCCGTTCGAGAGATTTTAATATCGAAGCTCGGTTTCGAGCTTACTCCTTTGCACCCTCGTTCGTTTTTATCCCTTGGCAAGTCTCTCCGCCACCTCGCGAATTGAAACATCGTGTATACTTTCGAAGCTTCAGATACCTCTCTCTCTCTCTCTCTCTCTCTCTCTCTCTCTCTCTCTCTCTCATTTCTACGTCCACTTCTGCAGAATGCAAATCCGCATACAGCCAGTGAAAGTTGTGGCCTCGTACAAATATTAAAAAATATATTTTTCTCGCGTCTCCCAATGATTTGTCGCTTTCGATATTTATAGGGAGCCCACGTGCACCACGCGTGGAAAGAAAGCGCTCGGAGACGAGGATTATATACGGGAATGAAAAATGGCGGTGAATCTGTAGTAATTGTAGAGAGGAAATTGAAATATCGTTAAGTTTGCAAAAGCTTTTGTCTTATATCTCTTGAGTCAGTATCATAAAAATGGGAAGGAACAGCGAAAAATAAAACGTCTTTGATGGTTTGACGGCGACTACCGAAAGGTTTTTCATCGTTATTGCGGGGCCGGGTTGGAATTTCGAACTTTGAATGATCAGACCGCTCAAAATTCCGAATTTATTAGCTAGTTACATAATACTTCTGGAAATTTATAATTCCAAAATTTTGTAAACTGAATTATCATATAACCGAAAATAATAGTACACTAAGGAATTAAATGACAATAATCATGGGACCGACTGATAAAGCGTTGCCCTGAAAACACGGCACATTAAACAAGTATCAACTTTCCATAATTAGAGAGTCCACAGTTTCGAAAAATTGTAGTGTTAGACATTCGAGTTCCTGAATGGCGAAGGTTTGTACAGGGAAAAGTGCCGAAAATAAGAATATCGATAAGAATCATCGATAGCTAAACATCCTTACATTATATGTTCACAATAAAACGTGAAGGGTAATCAAAACTCTGAAAAAAATGCTACCACAAAAGATCAAAACTCCGAAAGAATATTACCCCGAAAGATCAAAACTCCGAAAGAATTTTACCCGAAGACCAAAACTCCGAAAATCTGAACACCATCAAAATGAGTGGTGGTGCTGCCATCTAAACGCGCTAGGCTAACTTGCTATCTGCTTTATATGTGACTTTTCGGAATTTTGAACGTTTTGGATGTTCTTTATCTTACACTATCTAAACTTCAGTTTTCGCAAACTGGATGATCGAAGCCATGATTTCCGGAGTTCAAAACTTTTATGAACCTGACGAATCTCTCGTTAGCTTTAATTATATTTAAACTTTCTGATATAGCTCGTTTTCTATAATAAAAAATGCGGAATTTTGTGGCATGCTAAATATCACATATTCGGAGTTTTGTACGTCGCTCAAATAAAGCGTTGATCTTCTTTATACTATTTCTGAAAATTATCTCGTATAAGAAATCATATGTGTGCCCTTTTTCTATCGCTACTCGTACCGTTCTACATTATTTACTGTCAACTGTGTAGACTTTCGCTGTCATGATTTTTGCGAAACTTGTAGTTTCGGAACATCAAAATTAGGAATTTTCAACCGTCGGAGCATTCAAAGTTCGGAATTTCAACCCGACCCCGTTATTGCCATTTTCTACCCGTCCACTTTCACCCTTAAGTGTTTTCTCCATATTGTTCGCACGTTGCAGCTCGTAGACTCTTCGTTTTTTTCTTTAATAAAGTAAAAAGATCGTGTATCATGCGATTGCCTTTATCTCCTCCTACTTCCGTTTTCTTCTTTCTTTTACGCGCTCTTGTTCTACTTTTTTTTTTACCCCGGTTAGGATTAAGTTAGGGGATTGCGTCGTTTAGAGTGCGCAGAAATGTGATCACATTCTTCTGTGAATCGAATTAAGCTTTTATTGTATTACGTCTCTTAAGACAAAAGTTTTTATTTCATTCTCTCAAGTAGATAGCTCCCTGCATGCGTCAGACGCCTATGAAACATCCATTTACACGGAATAAAAAAAAGATTACATTCCTAAAAGAAAAATACTTTTTTTTTTATCGCAGATTATGATGAAAGAGCAAGAATACAGTTGATTTTCATTCGCGAAAATGGTCATTGCAATGTGTTGATCAGAAGGAGATTTTCAATTCGTAGAATTATCAGTTTCGATTTAAGGCATCAGTCTCCATCACATATGTTCAAGCACATTTTTCAAGAATTTTTTTTTCATAATTAAATTTATCTCCATATTTTAATCTTTTTATACATAAAAATAGAAGTTTCAAAGTAAAAGAAAAAATTTTGTTTTCAATTTATCTTGGAGTTCTGGCTGCCTGAAGTTACCCCTGCTTGCACCTTGTCGACACGAAATATTAACTTCGGAGCATCTAAAAACAAAAAGTCGAGTATGTTATTGGGTGAAGTAAAGAGTTCTGAGCGTTTTTCGCTAGATGTCTTTAGTGAGTCATATCTCACGATGTATACATCGCATCGGGTCATACTATACGGCCATTTAAAGCTGACATTACGCTTCAAAAAAAGTTCTTTGACAGTTTTGTGTTTGGTGAAGCCAGTTGTGTGTTACAGCGTTTCAAAATGGAGGTAAAAAATTTGGGCTGTTATGGACCCAATACAGTATCGAGTGCAACAGCAAAGCGGTGGTTCCAACGATTCCGTTCTGGTAATATGGACGTCGAAGATGAGGCACGCTGTAGTAGGCCAATCGTCGAAAATGTCGATAAAATGATGGAAATCGTCGAGTCGGACCGGCATGTGAGCACTTATTCTATTGCCCAGGAACTGAAGATTATCCAGAAAACCGTTTGGAATAATTTGCACAAGGCTGATCTCAAGAAGAAGCTCGATGTATGGGTGCCACACGAATTGACGCAAAAGAACCTTTTGGACCGAATTGATGCCTGCGATTCTTTGCTGAAACGTAACGTAATCGACCCATTTTTGAAGCGGATGGTGACTGGCGATGAAAAATGGATCCCATACGAGAACAACAGCCGAAAAAGATCATGGTCCAATCGCGGTGAGACGGCCCAACGATCGCCAAGCTCGGATTAACGACCAAGAAGGTTTTCCTGTGTGTTTGGTGGGATTGGAAGGGAATCATCCACTATGAGCTGCTCTCATCGGGCCAAACACTCAATTCGGACCTCTGCTATCAACAACTGACCAGATTGAAGCAGGTGATCGACCAGAAGTGGCCAGAATTGGCCAATAGGAAGGGTGTTGTGTTCCATCAAGACAACGCCAGGCCGCACACATTTTTAACGACGCGCCAGAAGCTCCGAGAGCTTGGATGGGAGGTTCTATCGCACCCGCCGTATAGTCCAGACGTGGCACCAAGCGATTATCACCTTTTCAAGCATTTGCAAAATTTTCTTGATGGTACAAAACCGGCCTCAAGAGATGCTGGTGAAAATGAGCTGGTCAAGTTTTTTACCAATAGGGACGAGTACTTCTTCAATCGCGGAATTATGAAATTGCCTTCAAAATGGACAAAAGTTATCGAACAAAACGGCGCATATTTGATCTAAATCGTATAATCCTAACTATGTTAATTTCGTCGTCGAAATAAATCGAAAAAACGCTCAGAACTTTTTACTACGTCTAATATTATGAAGTGGAGTTGTAGTTATGACCCCTACTAAAAACTTTCGATCTCGATAGAAAGAAAACAAAATGGCACACTTTTGAATTTTTCGACTGTTTTTTAAAACTTAAGTTGTTTGAAAATAGGATTAACTATAGGATATTAACGAATATTTAGACCGTTAGTAGAGTCGAAGAGATACATGCATAGAATAATCCCTGTAAATTTGAGCCTAATCGGTGCAATAGTTTTTCCAAAATCATATCAACAAAGTCAAAAACGTTGTTGTCAGAAAAACGCGTTTGAAGTTTCTCTTGTAAAAATGTACATAAGACTTTAAAAAAAGCCTCTTACCCTCAATCAGCGATGTCTGGTCCATACATTATTCCTTCAGCTTCTTCAAAAGCTTCACTTTCTTGGGATTTTTGGTGTCGGATCTATGTTCTGCGAACTTTGGACGCTCGACACGGCGGTTGCGCGCTGAGCGCGCAGAAACGCTCCTATTGTATGACTCTTTTTAGCCTCTTATCGGTCACTCCGACCTAAATAACGTTCTCTACCGTATTTCTACAGGTATTTAATATACGAAACTGATGTTTTTAGAAAATCGAAAATTTCCGAATATCGACTAATACTGATCCCTTAAGGCCGGATCCTGAATTAGAAGGTCCAAAAAATCGATTTTTTTAATTGTTTAAATCTATTCCTGATGTATCTAAGAATGTCTAGACAAAGTTTTATAGCCCAATTCGAAATATTTCCAAAGATACAGCACTGAACGTAGTGGAGTGTCGAGCAGGTATACGGGCGCTCGGGCAGTTAGGGCGCCCGTTTTCTCGAGTTTTCGTTTTTACGATTTTTCTAATTTGGCGTACCTGATTACAAAAACTAGAAGTCCAATCGAAACAAACCAAAGCTTGTTCGCTTCAGTATCGTTTTCTTTTCTATTTGAACTAAAAACATTGTCGAAAAAAAAATTCTTAACAATTTTTTTAGCAAGTTGAAATAATTTTTTTTTTCACAAAAAGCACATTTTCTACTTCAAACCCGAAAAAACATTCAAATTTCAAAAAAAAATTCATTTTTTTTAGTTCATATAGAAGAAAAATATGTCACAATTAAAATGGTTTTTAGTTTTTTTGTTTCAGATAAAAATTACGAGCTCCATTTGTCACGCCGCATGGAAACAGCAGTGGCACGAATGTGCATAAAAATCGGTTGCCTGTTGATATTTTTCTTTAAAAAAAATTGTTTTCTTATGTTCAGACATGTAATAAAATAATCTGAAAATTTCGCTAAACTTGCTTTTTTTTTTTTTACCCGAAAAAAATTCCTCAAAATATCGATTTTTCGAACCGGCTAATTCAGGATCCCGCCTTAAGCTCCACCCGGATACTTTTGATATTCCTAGACTTCAACGGGATTTTCGTATTTTCGGATTTCGTATTTTCTTATTTCAACGGAATTCCTTATACTCAACAGTATTTTCTATGTTTTCTTACCAATCACTAAATTTAAACTAAAGAAATTGCTACTTTTTCACTTGCTCTAGCGGTCTTGTGTGACTGGAATCACATTGTTTTTGTTCCACACTTATCACTCCACTATTTCCTGTTTCCTACAAACCCTTCAGCGTCTCCGGGGCTCTTTGCCAATATGCTTGTGATTGGCATTTGCACAAGGGCACAGGGGAACTGTGCAAAACCTGTAGCAGGTGGGTATAGGTTATTGAATTCAAGCGTCCTCTATTGTCGGCCCAATGATTACTATTTTGTATACACTGTCATTCGGATATCAGCACTATTTCTGTGGACTATGCATAGTTTCGCTGCGAAAATCGAGTAAATTTCAAACGCAAAATATTTGCAAAAAAAAAGCGATTTTAATCAAGCGAATATGTTCCATTCTGTTCAATGACTATCCGCCATCTCTCCACGAGCTTTATCATCCCTCTTTCATAGAAGGCCTGAGGTTTTTGGGCAAAGAAGTCATCCAAGTGGTTTTTGAGGATGTCCAGGGAACTGAATGTTTTATTATTCAAACTGTTCTGTAGCGCCCGAAACAAATAATAGTCCGAAATAGCAGGGTCCGAACTATATAGTGGATGCACCAGAACATTCAACCCAAGCTGCAATAACTTTTGCCGGGTCATCAGAGAAACGTGTGGTCGAGCGCTGTCTCGATGAAACACTACGTCCTTTTTGTTCGCCAAGTTGGACCGCTTCTGATCGATTGCTCCCTCTAAGGGGGGGATACCCTTCACAATGTTCAAAAAATCGATTTCTTTTTTCACATATTTCGAAAATATAATATATTGAGAGTATACTGGGAAATCGAAAAATTGAAATATGAAATATTTACGAAGTTATAGCACATAGTCGAGAGTGCGCCGGGACCGAATGCTATGAACTAAGGAAACTTTAAACGCGATTCTCTCGAAACTGCATTTTGAAAAACTGCTCATGTTATAGCTCAAAACGTTGTGAATCGATTCGGCTGAAATTTTGGGAGGTTTCTCACTATAACATTATCGGAAGGATTTACCTAAAGTTTAAAGGTTACCGCGTAAATAAATTACTTTTTTGAGGTAAAAATTGTCGAGAAAATGGTCAAAAATATGAAAATTTGATTAAAAAACCTACTTAATTTTTAATTTTATACTTTTTTATATTTTTATAGGAATATCCTAACCTTACACATGTCAATAGTCGAAAAATTTTTTCGATTTCTGTTTCAGATTAATAGAACAAAATCAGACAAATATAGCACTTTTCGATATCACGCAAACGACGCCTAAAGGAATACCTTATAACGCCGATATGTTGTTTTGTTAAAAAAATAATTCAACACTTGAAACTTGTAATAAGATAATGTCAAAATTTTGAAATGATGCGATTATTTTATCGCTTTTAAAAAAGTTAATGAAAAATGACATTTTCGGGCGTCTATAGGGTTCCCCCTCCTCCCCCCCCTCTTAATTTGGCCAGTCGTGAGCATTACTTTGTCAAATCAATCGTTTTGTTGGGTGGCAGCAGCTCATAATGGAAGATTCTGTCAAATAAGATAATGTCAAAATTTTGAAATGATGCGATTATTTTATCGCTTTTAAAAAAGTTCATGAAAAATGACATTTTCGGGCGTCTATAGGGTTCCCCCTCCCCCCCCCCTCTTAATTTGGCCAGTTGTGAGCATTACTTTGTCAAATCAATCGTTTTGTTGGGTGGCAGCAGCTCATAATGGAAGATTCCATTCCAATCCCACCAGATACAGAGCTGGGTGACCTTCTTCGAGTGTAATCCAGCTGTTGCGACCGTCTGAGCAGCTTCCCCGAGCTTTGACCATGATCTTTTTCGATTGGCATTGTTGTAGACAATCCACTTTTCATCGCCAGTAATCATTCGCTCTGAGAATTGTTCGTTTTGATGACGCTTAAGCAGCAAATCGCAAACTGAAATTCGGGCTATCAAATTCTTTTCGTTCAGTTCGTACGGCATCTAAACATCAAGCTCGGTTATCATCCCAAGCTTCCGTAAATATCTCGAAACAGTTGATTGGTCAATGTTGAGGTTATATCCGATCTCTGTAGTCGTCAAATGACGGTCGGAGTCGATTAAAGCCTTGATTTTATCGACGTCAGTAGTGACTGGTCGAACGGAGCGAGAAGCATCTTGGCGATCAAAATCTCCGTAACGAAACTTCACAAATTACTTCCAACACACTTTTTCGCTTACGACATTCTCTCCGTGAATGGCGCATATCTTTTTCTGAGTTTGCGACGCGTTTTTGCCTTTTGGGAAATACAAAAGCGAAATGCATAAAAAATAGACGTTTCTTCTTTCCATGTTCAAAATATAATTAAACTTCCAATACGCCACGGATTTCGAGGGATACTTTTTTAAAAAGTCGACACAAGTTTCAGCTTTCACTTGATATACGACACTTCATATGGTTGACGCATGTGCGAGCGGAGAAACAATTGAGAACAACATCTGTCGGAATTTCGCTCCGGAATTAGAGCGATGACACACACACACACACTATATCGATGGTCCCGAGCGGCTCTATCTTATCTCGCTCGGACCTCTACACAGTAGCGTAATTGAAAGGGTCCCAGATGTACTAGCGTAACTTTCGCGCCCTGCGCGAAGTATCGTATCTCGGCAGACCCTGTTCATTCTAACGCATCTCCGGGCGCGCGTGAGATCCATCGTATCTCCCGCAGCCTTAGAACGGAGTATCGTAACTCACCGACTGCGATATGCTCTATCGTATCTCAGATGCACCAAAACGTTTCATCGTAAGTCGACATTTGGTGATTTTTGAAAAACATCACCCCTAAGTTCGTTCGAGCTTGAAGAATGCCCAGACAAAATTTTAAATCATTTTGATAATTTTTTGTGCTATAATTGATGAAAGTAAAACAAGATATCGTATCCCCCCGCGCTCTGAAAGTTCCATTCTAGTTTCTACTCTATCGTAAGTTGTCGAAAATCTCGACGACTTACAATGAAAGAATAAGTTATGTAACGATAACAGTTATAAGTACGTTATTATTATGACGTGAATGGAAATAATATAATAATTCATTGATTTAAACAGATAATTAATTAATCATGAAATACAGAAAAATAATAATCGTAATGATATTATTAACACATTTTGAGGTTGGGCGACACAAGAATTGTATTACGGTTATCACTATATCTATTCGTTTGAAAATTGACTGAGATTTTGGGATTTTATTTGAAACAAAAATTGATTACCAGTTACGAGATATTTTATTGTTTAAATTTTATTCCGAAAACTTTACATAGTATGAAACAATTTCGTTAGAAAAAAATATGCATTAGGTAAATCTCTACAAGCAGCTATTTTTCATACAGTTCCATACAAATTATTAGCACACATACATGTGCTAATCATTTGAATGAAAGACATTTCGTCGAAGCATGACGGCTGTCAGGGGGAAGGCCTACCAAAGACCTTTCGACCGAAAGATATGATGAATATTATGATAATAGTATATTATGTTTCTATTTTCACAACGTTTTTCATGTCTAAAAATATTCTGCGTATAATGCGTAATATTTAGACATAAATGTTGTGATGATTCAGTGACATTTTATTTTTGAGAACGCGAAACTTTCAAACCGCGTTTACTGAAAACTTGCGATTCGTAGATACGATGAAACGTTTTGGTGCATCTGAGATACGATAGAGTATACCGCAGTCGGCGAGTTACGATACTCCGTTCTAAGGCTGCGGGAGATACGATGGATCTCACGCGCGCCCGGAGATGCGTTAGAATGAACAGGGTCTGCCGAGATACGATACTTCGCGCAGGGCGCGAGAGTTACGCGAGACCCTTTCAATTACGCTACTGCTCGAAGGTCTGAGCGAGATAAGATAGAGCCGCTCGGGACCATCGATATGTCCTTAGCATATAACTTGATTCGAATTAATTATTCTTAACAAAAACGTGTTCCATTCGTATTTATCATTTCTTCTTTCCTCTCATTCATTTGTCTTCACCCTCTATTCCTTGGTCTTTCTAGAAATCAGCATGAGATCATTGAATCAATCTCTTCAGCTGACACGCAATTTGCACAACCCCTACGGAAGAGAATGGAGGATAAAAACTCGTATCCACTCTTCATCTACTTTTTCCTTAGTCTTATTTTCGTCACTCCGTCAGAAAACACGAAAGCTCAGTGCAATACTACCCAAGGGTCATACATATTTAAGATATAGGGTATCGAACTCCTTAGCTAGATAACTAAGTCCATTCTTTTTCCGTACCCCACGGCCTTTCTCGTCCAATCTTTGATCTTCGATCTGGGAAAACCAGCACTAGCCCTAGCTGTATCCTTGAATGCGAGGGAGCGAGGCAGTAGAAGTGTTTACGAGATTTTTTTTCCAAGTACCTGGTATTTTTATTCTTTTATCGAATGGTTCGGTGCCCGGTAGTGGGTCTGATAAATCCTCGGACAACAGCGTTCTTTTTTTTTTCGTCTTCGATCTCACTGATTGAAACAATGCACGGTTACGACCTACGCATTTATTTTATTCTTCCTAATCAATCTTTTATTGCACTGCGCCTGTGATTTATTTTCACTCATCGGTGTTTCGAATATAGCGAAATAAATAAATTCCTGTTTACTGGGTATATATGTTAATCCGTTTTTAATCGTGATGGCTATTAGCATCGCTACGCTTGATGCTGATGTCATTCAATGTTTCTATCAGCAATGGAGGTGATGATAGTGGTACTACTGCATACACGAAGTAAACGAACACTCTAATAGCCCCTTTATAGAAAAAGGTTTTAGAAAGAGAATCCCAATAACATGAAACTAATGAGATTTTTTCTAAGAGAGTAGAAAATCTACAGATATTACACAAAGTGCAACTATTTCATGACATTGAAAATGTAATCAGACTTTTCGGGTGATAAAAATAAGTAGATGCAAATAATATGAGGTGCTCTCTCTCTCTCTCTCTCTCTCTCTCTCTCTCTCTCTCTCTCTCTCTCTCTCTCTCTCTCTCTCTCTCTCTCTCTCTCTCTCTGTCTCTCTCTCACTCTCTCACTCTCTCATTTTCTTCTCACATTCTCATTCTCGCACTCTCTCACGCACATTCTCACTATCCATCCATCCATCCATCCAAATCAAACCAAACCTCAAGAAACCCCAATAAACCTCAACAAACACCAACAAACACCAACAAACCCAGACAAACCTCTACAAACCCAAACAAACCTCAAGAAACCCAAACAAACCTCAAGAAACCCAAATAAACCTCAACAAACCCAAACAAACGCAAACAAACCTCAACAAACTTCAACAAACCCAAACAAACCTCAACAAACACCAAACAAATCTCAACAAACCCAAACAAACCTCAACAAACCCAAACAAATCTCAACAAACCCAAACAAACCTCAACAAACCCAAACAAACCTCAACAAACCCGAACAAATCTCAATAAACCCAAACAAACCTCAACAAACCTAAACAAACCTCACCAAACCCAAACGAACCCATACAAACCTCAACAAACCAAAATACCTAAAAAATCCAAACAAACCTCAACAAACCCAGACAAGCCTCAACAAACCCAAACAAACCTAAACAAACCCAAACAAATCCAAATAAACCCAAATAAACCCAAACAAACCGAAAACAAAATAGAATTTATTTTCGATCAATTCTTATTTTACGGATTTAAATAATGCAAAGTCGGGACCCAATGCTTTTTTTAAATCTTTTCGTAACATTTTTGATTTGGTTATATTCAAGTGAATTTATTTCTAGTTATTATGCACAGATTTCTTTCGTTTAATGTTTTTTGTTTCTCTATCGCAGTATCAAAATATTTTCTCTGTGGGGACTGTAAATTTTATTTTTCGTACCATTGAAAAAAAATATCATGAGTTTCATCTTTTCGGGATTCTTTTTCTAATACTTTTTGCTCTCGAAAAGGGTTGAGAATGTTTCTGCCCAGAATCGATTCAGAACATTTTTATCTGGTCTCTTCCCGTCGCAGACAATCCATGTTTCTTCAGTTCGTAATCGAGCGAGTTTTGTCCGGCTTGCACTTGCGAACTAGATCAAGTGATCGACGGGCTCTCCTCAAGGCATCCTCAAGATGTCCAGTGAAAATGAGGATATCTGTCAGGACGAGCACAGTTGGCACTCATAAATAAAGTGGAAGCACTTCAATGGTTTCGATTCAGAAAAGAGAGAATTCTATTCTCATAGAAGATTCGCTACGAGGAAAAAGCTCCGGCAGTTCTTCTTGGACTTTCAAGCTTTCAAATCATCCACAATTGTTGACGTAATCCTTTTTACAGTACAACAATTCTTATCCTACACGGAAAATAGCATCGTTTGTTGCTTTCAAGTTAGGTCCTTTTTATCGATAGATCATCTTAAAGATAATTCCATATCTTGACCGTTTAAAGCCCAGATTTTATTCAAGCAGTCGCTTACGCGTACTTGCAAAGTACGCGTGTTTAATTCCTGCTTTATTTTTTCTTTCGCGAGCGTTTTAATCGACTTCTCAAATTCTGCAATTATTTTTTCGGCTTACGAAAATGCCGGTTATTTCATGTTTTCTTTTTGTATTAGACACTACCGCAGTGACGCAATTAAACGAGAATGAGAATTGGACAGGCCGAGGCAATCTGCAGTTTGTAAAGTTGCCGAAGTCGTTTCACGCGGTGGCGCAAGGAGAACGAGGGAGGAAGTTGAGCTCCACTTTGCAGACTGGGGCAAATGGCAATGCTGGTTGAACTAGGTCATGTTAGGTTTCAGTCGCCATATGGTCATCCGTGATCTGGCACCGTTACATTCCGAGGCTGCACAACCGGTGTTCGCCAAAATCGATTGAATTCATATAAACTAAAACTACTCCGGAGCTTTAATTTTTTAAGAGACTGATCAATGTGAAAGGCTCTCGAAATATTACAATAAATCTAGTAATTTGTTTGTGGTTGAAGAAAGCACCACAGTGGGAATAACTTCAATATTTATGATTAAATTTGTTTATACCGTATCAGTTAAGATATTATGAAAGTGGCAATGCATTTATCTAGTATAGAAACATGTGCAGAAAATTCGCGAATAGTAGTGCAAAGTTGGAAGTCAGTTTTCGAAATCTATGTTGCTGCCATGATGAGTACTCTTTTTTATGGTACTTCAAGATAACGAGGATATCAAGTTGGTAGTAGTAATAATGTAATTGTTATTATTACCAACCAATGATAAATTTAAATAGTTAGAGTGCAAAAAATTGTTGTTTTCAATTCATTAGATCAATTGACAGTTTTCTTGCTTCCGAAAACATTCATTATCTATACATATAAAACAGTTTGGTGACTGGCTGACTGACATATAGACAATGCCCAGTCTAAAGCACTAAAGATATGCTCCTTAGAAGATGTAGAGGTGCGCTAAGGAAGGATTTTTCGAAAATCAACTCCCAAGGTGGTAAAATGGGGTTTAAAAGTCTGTATGGAAAATTGTATTTCTTGAGTGTATCAACTTAAAACTTGGTATATATATATTTTTCATAACAAATAATAAAACGCATATTTTAGGATTTTTGAAAACAATCCCTTCTTAGAGGGGCAACGGAGTATTAAAGTTTGTATGGGAAAATTGAATTTCCTGCTTTTATCTTAATGAAATTCGGAAGATATGTTTCTTAAAGGGCGTAGAGGTGTACTGAGAAAGTATCAGCTTCTCGCATGGTCAACTATATGTGGGCTGTTCGAAATTATCGAGTTCCCAAAACTTGCATGTGCTTGCCGAATATCACACATCATACAATGCTGTGTATAGAACTTTTTCTTACTTTCTTTCTTTTCTTTTTATTAATCTCCTCTTTGTATCAAAGTCCACGCGGGCAAAGTCGCAAAAGCAAAGGGCAAAAGCTGGTTGAATATAAAACGTTTAAATTCATGATAAATTATTTGTTACCTATATTATAAATATATATAGGAACGTTAAATAAGTTCTCGCTGTGTTCCAACGATGGCGTTAACAAAACTGCATGCGTGTAGTTTAAGATGGTAACGCATGGTCAGTGTATGTCAGTTCGCCGAAGGGTAAACAACTTTTTTTTTCATAGTGTTGAACATGTCGAATGACGTGCCAAGAAAGAGCATTTGCGAGGAATTTTATTGCACTACTTTATTTTTAAAAAAATTTGCAGCTAAACCGCACAGAATTCTTGGTGAGACTTACGGCGGTCGTGCTCTGTCGAAATCAACATGCAGAGATTGGTTTAGACGTTTAGACGATTGGTTTAGACGGTTTAGACAAAAATAATGATTTTTATGTTGAAGATAAAGAACGATCTGGCGCACTTCATGAAGACTCGTGTCAGACGCTAGCTGAACTTGCAGAATCATTAAAAGTTGATCACACAACAGTTTCGAAATGTTTAAAAGCATTAGGAATAATTCAAAAGCTAGGACATTGAGTGCTGTATGAGTTGAAGCTGGGAGACGATGAACGGCGTCTTTTCACGTGTGAACAGCTGCATCAACGACACAAAGGAAAGGTTTTCTGCATCGTATCGTGACTGGCGATGAAAAATGGATATACTACGATAAGCCTAAACGTAAACAATGGTGGAGTGAGCCCGGCCATGCATCAACATCGTCGGCAAAGCATTCAGCTTTGTCGACGATGTTGGTTCCATGGTTCTGCTCTGCATTTGGTGAGATCAGCTGGATGTAGTTTATTATGAGCTGCTCAAACCGAATACAACCATCACGGGAGATCGCTATCGACTAAAATTGATGCGTTTGAGCCGGGCATTGAAGGAAAACGGCCGCTATATGAGCAGAGACACGATAACGTGATTTTGCAGCATGAAAACGCTCAGCCACATGTTGCAAAACCGGAGAAAACCTACTTCGAAACGCTTGAATGGAAGTCCTATCCCACACGCCGTATTCACCAGACATTGCCCCTTCCAATTATCATTTGTTCCGATCGATGTCACATGGCCTGGCTGAGCATCACTCCCATTCTTATGAAGATGCCAAAAAATGGGTCGACGCTTGGATGGTCTCAAAAGACGTGTCGTTTTTTCGACGTAGAATTAAAATGCTGCCAGAAAGATGGGAAAAAGTAGTGGCTAGCAATGGACAATACTTTCAGCTACATGTTCTTTTTTAAGTATTCATTTTCACGAAAAAAACGGCGAGAACTTATTCAACATCCCAATATTTATTCGTTTTGAGTTCATTATTTTTTTCCTTCCTTACTTACTCGCCGAAAAATTGTCTCAAAACGAATCGAGCAATTACCATCATTAATCATAGAACCACTATCGAAAGCGTAAAAAAGCTTTCAAGTTATGAAGAATTTTTTTTTGGCCGCCTGACTAGTGATCGAGAGTCTAACTAGAATCCCGAGCGTGTACCAGTTGTTACGTCCTAACCGGCGGATACCCATCTCGGTCAAGAAGAGCGATTTCCCCCTTTACTCGTTATTCGGACAATCCGCGTTATATTAGGACAAGTTGCCCTGTTTCGAGCCTAACCTTACGGAAAATTGGTCCGGATGGGCTGGAGAGTGCGAATCGCGATTATAAACCATGACTCGTTATTAAGAAAAAAAAAAGAAATATGATACAAACGTGAAATATTTAGTTAAAATAAATAGAAATAATTGCAAGTTGAAAAAGAGGGTGAATTCCACTACGAACTATTTGAAGAGCAAAATTCTCGGGTTTCCAAACATTATCAGCAATTATAAGATCAGAATGTTGTCAGGATGAAAAGAGCGATGTCGTATAAATTCCAAGCTATCGGGCGCCTAATTGGGGAGACGTCCGACATCGCTGAAATAGGAGAACATCCCCATCCTTTCCCTCACATGTGTGAAAAATATTCATGATTGCTTACCTCGTTTGGGTCCAATGGGACGGAATAGGTGAAACCCAATTGTTCCTGCTGCGTGAATCGGTGTAGGAATTCGTGATAGCCAGGTAGTTAAGATGTCGAAATGCAGTTTTAGACTCTTGATCCTTTTTCTTTTATTTTACCCCTCTTTTCCACAGTTTTCACATTTCCGAACTCTTATTATAAAACCGACTTTTACTACGACTGCGATTACACTAATTATAGAAAGATTAACGACGGCTAATTTCTTGTTTCAAAGAAAGAAAAAAAAAAGAAAATTGACGGAGACTCTTTAGATAGCGAACTCGACTTGATAGAAAAAATGTTGAGAGACTTTCCTCCAATTACGATTATGGAAGTCTCAAAAAGAAGTGACTACTCGCGATTCGGTCGGCAGACTGACTTAACATTTTTTCTCTTTCACGACGTAAGAATTAAGCGATACAAATTCCGAGAGGGTAGGGGCACGCATCGTTGGTGATGCGTTTCTTGGGGATTGGAGAATAGTGCATAAAACATAGGTCGTCTCATATGATTGGTTAAATTAGAGTGGGGGAGTAATTTGGGAAATTTTTGATTGGTTAAGGGCTACGATCGATGCTGCCTTTCTAAGAATTGGTTCTACGTTTTTTTTATCTCGAAAATACTGCGAAGTGAGAATAAAGGAGATCATGTGCACGGCGAAGTGCCCATGGTTCGGGCCTTGTTGATTTTACGGCCGGATCGATTCGGATATTTCTTTATCAAACGCCGGAGTTTTCGTGCTATCGTTTCGAGTCGCCATGTAGGCTCATTTTTATGATTTAATAAATAATCTTACGGTAAGGAAAATACATGTGCGCTTTTCGGTGAGAAACTACGCGTGGTCTTTCTACGTAACAAGACGATAGTCCGACTCACAACCGTGGTTCTCAAAAACCTTAAGGCAGTCCTCTAGTTTCTCGGCTGTTTTTTTACGGCTTTTTCAATAATTTTTTGCGGGCAAAGCATCGATATAATCAATCTCATTGTTTTTGCATAATCTTTATTAACATTTAAATAAGCTTTACACATTTTTTGAAGTCAAAATATATAATAGAATAAAAATTATAGTGGCCGACAGGAAGACATCAAGTAAAAGAGGTGCTTGACGGTGACCAAGATTGCGGCTGTTCTGCTTATCTGAAATAAAAAAACCAAACGGCATTTTAATCTTCATATTTAAGACTAGCGACTGAACTAGAGTGAATTCTAAATTACATAAATTGACTTTTTTATACACTTTTGAAAATTACATTCTATTTTTTACTCATTTTTTCTTAAGTTTTTCGCTCGTACAAAAAAAACTATCGAAGCAATCATGATAATCCTAGTTCAATCGCTGGCTTATAACATATTAAAGATGCTGTATAAATTTGAACAAGATCGGTGCAGTAGTTTCTGAAATATCGTGGTCACCGTTTCGAAAAATGGTGTTTCGAGAAAAACGCGTTTGAAAGTTCGCGCATGTGATTTATACTAAAAATTTCATCTCACCGTCAATCTGCTATGCCTGGACCATACAATAGGCCTTCCTCTTCTTCTTGGAAGTCACGCAGAGCTGCTCCGTCTTCCCTTTTCGCGATTCGGGCCTGTTTTACAACATCACTCGTGTGCCTTTCTGAACGGTCGATCCGAGAGCTATCACGCTGTTGAACATATCTTTTAGCTTGTGGGCCGATTTTCACTCCCATGGTTTCCAAGGTCTGCAGGATAGATTTGAATCCTTCGTTGAAGATTATGACAGCGAGAAACGTGGCGATTTCAACCACTTTTGGCCCAGAATGGAGGTGCTTCGGAGCAAAAGTCCAGATTAACGAATTGAGCGACTCGTTATTATTTTGAGTTTCCGCTCCCAGGCATCTGCTTAACAATTCTTCTTTGGATAAATTCTCATAAATTGGCTTTATAACTTTTTGAACTGCTTCAGAAAGAGGCGGCGCGGCCCGGCGCGCGCTCCGTATACCTGCTCCGTTCCAGGGCCGTAACTTGTGAACCACTTCGAATATCGAAAAATCCTTTGGCACACATTTTCTACACATGTTGTAGATGTGATTTATGAAGAAAAAAAAATTGATTTTTTCGACCCGAGAAACTAGAGGACCGCCTTAATTCATCACTCTGAGTATTGTTCACAAATTTTCGTCACATTATTTAAAAGTATTCGTACTACAATAGTATGCATAAAAATAGTTCTGTTCGGGAAATTTTATATAAATATAATTGAATGCATACGAAAAAAAAGGAAGAGAAAAAAAAATTTGATCGTTACGATCAAACAATCACGAGTGGCCTGACCCCTGCGAATATTCGTCTCAAATTTCTTTGCTTTCAACGCACTTGGTAATAGGTTTGATTAACCAGACTTCCGAGATCTACAACATCTTTCCATCTCCGTCCAATAAAAATAGGGAACCACTGACCACGAGGAAATTTTTAACGCCGTCACTTGGATCGCATTTCCCCCTTGCACGCTCTGTCCTTTCTTTCAGCTGGCGTATGACATTAGATCCCGCTCTAAATTTTGTTGAGGGGCCATACACTTGATGACAGACGCCGGTCGTATCGACTCGGGCGTCCCCGTACGCCAGCCAAACAGAGAGTTTTCAGCAAAGGTTTATATTTCAAGATTAGCGACAAAGATCGTATTGTCTGGCGACGATTACATCTGCTTTGACATATCGCCTCCCCGACGGGAATCCAATAACGAACAACGCAGTGTGGTGGGCTGTCCTCAAACTGGTCTCCTTTCCTTTTATTTGTCGGGAAATTTGTAAAATATTGCGAATTCGAAAGTCAATCTGAATCCCAAAAATCGCGGGACATTACACAGTATTCCAACATATGCCAACAATAAGTGTCAAGATTCTCTGCATTTTGCCAATTCGAAATATCTATCGCTTACGTCGAAAATAATAAGAATGACATTGATCGATACAAATAAAATTTCATGGATCCTTCGTTTTTTTTTGCAAGATATTCATTGCGATCGAGTGAATTTTATATACTAAAAATGTTGGTTTACTTAACGACTCTTAACAAATTCATTCATTTTCACATTGATCGATTATAAATCGTAGATAAATATGCCACGTTGTTTTAATTGTTTTCTTAAGAAAACTCTTAACTGGATGAAATATTTGAGCATGTCGTTAGAAATTGAGATGTGTTGAAGCTATGAGAACGTCTATCCTATTTCATTCTCATGTTCAACGTATCTGAACTCGATCAAACATACGTGATTTTCTTCGGAGCAATTGACTCAGACGACCGAGGGTTCTCCACTTCTTTTGTATCAATTTGAAAAATGTTGGGTCACGATGAAGGCGATGCCAAGATGAGCGTGAAGCGCGATAAGAGAAATGCCAAAGACACGAGAGAGTCGTATCCTTCTTGGCGCAATTTGCCCAGCTATCCGTAGGATTCGATTAGTCAGGCACTAAATTACTGCTCTAACACCGTTAAAAGGTAGTGTACGCTGCTCTTGCGCGTATCCTCGCAAGATTGAAAAGCAATAATTAGTCAGGAACGAGAGAAGAGAGCCATTGGAAGTGTAGTCTAAGATGACGAAGGAGATAGGGAAACACGGAGAGAGTGAGGGGAAGGTTAGGAGGGCAAAGCGTGAGTGGGAAAGAGAGATGGAGAGAGGAAGAGAAGCGATGGAAATTTCGACAAGGGATACATTATGACGGCAAATTAATCCGATTAAGCAACCCTCAGTCAAACTCATTTTCTAGCTGTCGAAATACCTGGAGCTTAGCAAGCATTTTCTCTGGACCATCTCAAATATCTTTCGCGCGTTTTAACTTGCTAACAAGTAAGCCAGCTCTAGTTCAGGGATCGAGTCTTTCATTGAATAAGTAAACTGTTTTTGAGTTACCCAACGATCTTCCCATTTCTCGTTCATTGTAAACGGATAACCTCACTAGAGTGCAAAATAATATATCGAAAGCCCATCAGCCTTTTAGAATTGAGATGTGGGTAGTCACACACAGACATAGGTTATTATCCGGAAAATTAGCATGGGTCTAATGTATAACGCAAGCTTGTTATTTTATTAAGGGATCAGTACGAGTCGGTTTTCCAAAAATTTTAGATTTTCTAAAAACATCATTTTCGTATACTACATATCTGTAGAAATACGATAGAGAACGTTATTTAGGTCGGAGTGACCGATAAGGGGCTAAAAAGAGTAATACAGTAGAAGCGTCTCTACGCGCTCAGCGTGCAACCGCCGTGTTAAGCGTCCAAAGCTCGCGAAACAGAGATCCGAAACCAAAAGTCCCAAGAAAGTGAAGCTTTTGAAGAAGCTGAAGGAATAAAGTATGGACTAGGCATCGCTGATTGAGGGTAAGAGGCTTGTTGAAAAAGTTTTATGTACATTTTTACAAGAGAAACTTTAAACGCGTTTTTCTCAAAATAACGTTTTTCAACCTTGGCGACATGATTTTGGAAAAACGATTGCACCGATTAGGCTCAAATTTACAGGGATTATTCTATGTATGTATCTCTCCGACCCCTACTAACGGTATAAATATTCATTAATATTTAATCCTATATTTAAACAATTTAAGTTGGAAAAAACAGTCGAAAAATTCAAAAGTGCGCCATTTTGTGTTCTTTTTATCGGGGGCGAAAGTTTTCAGTAGGGGTCATAACTACAACTCCACTTTATAATAAAATACTCGACTTATTGTTTTCAGATGCTCCGAAGTTAAGATTTCGCATCGACTAGGTGAAAGCAGAGTTAAGGCGTCTTCTCCCTTTATACGCTAAAAAAAGCTTTTTTATGAATTTTTTTTGATAGGTTTATATTATAGATATTGATATAAAAGTTGTTACACTTAATAAATATACTTTCGAAATACAGAAAAAAAATATTTATTTAAGTCACTATTTATAGACGAAAATGGCAGTTAAAAAATGTCCTAAAAAAATTGTCGGTCTGCGCTGTTGATGAAATCTCGGAGATGGATCATCTGAAACAAAAAAATCAAACGGTTTTAGATTCAGTATGTTAATGGCTATAACGCATATCATATGATTTTTTTATATATGCAAAAATAACAAAATGGCGGACATTTTTCGAAAAAACAAAAAAAAACGTGTTTTTTCACAATTTTTGGCAAAAAAATAGTAATTATGAAAATTTAAAAAAATCCTTGATATGCTCTATAGCTATAGTTGTAAAGAATATGTGGTTAACATTTCATAAGGATCGGTTCAGTAGTTTCGAAGATTGTATCAACAAGCCGTCGAAAAACGTTGCTTCGAGAAAAACGCGTTTAAAGTGTTTTTTAATGAAAAATCGTAAAAAAATCTTACCTGTGCTTAATCGGCGATGGCTGCACCATAGAGTATGCCTTCTACTTCTTCATAGTGTTCATTTTCATCTAAAGTAGAGTTTCTGCGTTTTGTTCTGGCTTCTTTTGAGGTAACGGAGCTGCGGCGGTTCGCTACGCGCATGCGCTCACTGTCACGTTTAGCGATGTACTGTGCGGCGATTGGACCGAGTTTGACGCCCATCACCTACAAAATTTTGTTGCGAGGACTTTTTATCCATTGTAACAATCACGAGCGCAGAGATGTTGCCGTTTCGAAGTTTCAAACTCGACTGATGTTGAAAGAGCAGTATAGCATCGTTTTCAGTTACTTTTCCCTTCAAAAATGCACGTGTAAAGGTTCAATTCGAAGAGTAAAGGACCATAAATGAATAGACTTAAGCAGGGGTACTAGATTCATAAAAGGTAATAACTGCTCAAGTGTATAAAGCCAGGTACGCGGCACCCCTCCGAGCGGAGCAGATGAACGTGCTCAGGTAGTAAAGTAAAGGTCATACAAAAATACAGTTAGACTGCTCCGATCTTAATAAAATTTTAGTATGACACTTTTGGATATGTATACTTTCGAAAAATGTTATAAAAAGATCGATTTTTTGAACATTGTAAAGTGAGAAGACGCCTTAACTTCAAGCAGCCAGATCACTCAGATAAAAAAAAATTCAAATTTTTTCGTGTACTTTGAAACTTATATTTTCATGTATAAAAAGATTAAAATATGGCGATGAATTTTAGTAAGAAAAAAAATTCTTGAAAATATGTGCAATATATGGAGACTGATGACTTGAACATTTTTTTTTCTCTTTGGTAACTACCATAATGTCATTCTTATTGATTAAGGAAATTGGCATTATTTCTGTTTCAGGTTAACCGGAGCTTTGGAATCATGTCAACCGCCCTTTTTTTCAGAGCCATATTTAGAGACCCATAACTTTTGAATGTATTTTTTTTGCACAAAGATTTGCTTTTAATTTCTCGAAACATCAATAAAAATACTGTAAAAAAATGAATATTAAAAATAGTTTTTGTTTTTTTTTTATCAAGCCCGAAATTTAGAACTCTAGACTAAAATACAGCCTTAAGATTTTAACTGTTTACTCATGTGAGTTATATGGAGAAATTGTTAATGTAACAGAATAATGTTAGTGATCCAATGATGCTAACAATAATCGAGAACTGCAACGTAATTGTGGTATGAGGCGAGATCAATAATAGGGAATATCGAGCACATCGTATTTTGAATACTTTTCGTGCCCCTCGTATCACCACTAAATTTGTTGCATTGTGATTCCAATGTTCAATTGCCGTCAGTTTAATGCTGCAATTAATTTATGACGGGCCAATAACGGAATAGTAGTAGAATAGCTCTGGATAGATAGCAGTCTAGTGAACAATTATATATCCACCGGCAGTAAACGAGTAAGGATATAAAATTACCGAAACAATACATTGCGCGTTTACAATGTTGGGCTCCATAGTTATGGGTAATGTAGATATTTGTTAATTGCGAGGAAATGCGTTCAGCAAACGCAGTGTTATATCAAGTCTGTAAATACGAAACTGGAATTTGCCCATAGAGTGTCCTACCTGTCAATGTAGTTACCATCAAGTCGCGCCATTGGCGTCATTTCTTTGTTGACATCTGACAAGGATTTTTAACTCACAACAATACAAGTTTCATACCCCAACATAGTTTGTTATAGCGTTGAACATGTCGAATTATGTGCCTGGAAATTACGATTTGCGGACAGCATTAATTTTCTGTTACCATTTGAAGAAAAACTGCTGTAGAATCGCATAGAATGCTTGTCGAAGCTTACGGTGAGCATGCTCTTGGTAAATCACAGTGCTTTGAGTGGTTTAAAAAATTCAAAAGGGGCGATTTTTACGTGAGAAACGAAGAACGTGGGAGGCCACCGAAAAAGTTTAGACAGCGAATTGCAAGCATTGTTGGATGCTAAAACCTGGCGAAACTGTTAATACTAAACGCTACCGACAAGAAATGGTCCATTTGAATCAAGCTTTGCGGGAAAAACTACGAGAACATCAAAAAGGCAACACAAAGTGATTTTGCTTCATGATAATGCACACACAGCAAAACTGGTCAAGGAAACGATTGAGGCATTTAGTTGGAAAATACTTTCGCATGCGGCTTACTCACCAGACTTGGCTCCGTCCGATTACCACTTATTTGCATCGATGGGATACGCACTTGCTGAGCAGTGCTTCACTTCTTACGAAAATCTACGAAAATGGCTCGATTACTGGTTTGCCTCAAAAAAAGCAACAGTTTTTTTGTTTGGGTGGCATCGACAAATTGCCAGACAGGTGGGAAAAATGTATAGCTAGCAATGGACAATACTTCGAATAAAATATTTTCCATCATTTTCATACAATAAACGTGTATTTTCTATACAAAAATTCCGGTTTTATATTTACATAGCTGGTATATACAGTGGGTCAAAAAGTTTCTGTACAGCACGATTCAACGACTGTAATACTAAACAATTAAAAAAAAAACTTAGCCGTGATATGTATTCACATTATTTTTATTCACCGGTGTCTGGCAACAGTTTCCTACATAGAAAAAGTACGAAATTATTGGTGTATCTTCGGCGTATATACAGAAAACGTACACGCGGAAGTTTTCATAGTCAAAAAAGTCTTCGTAGGGGAAGTCCGGGTAAAGTGAATACCCCGAGCAAAGTGAATACTCGCCACCACTCGCAAATTATGCGTTTGCCAATCGCCACATTACTACAGCAACGTTCGCCCGTCGTCACCCAGTACGTGGCAAATACTTTGGTGAGTGGCCGTGTCACGCACCGTCCGGGAGACGACGATTTGTGTTTTTGCTTGAAAAATATTATTCATCAAGGTAAGTATTTTGCTAATAACACGAAAGTTATTTATCGTCCTTTGTTTTTTGGTGGTTACAATGTATGTTTATGTAGCTTTATATATTGTGCAGAAAATGAGACCCAAAGCAATTGTTTTTATTTGAAACGGGCTAACCTCAGAAGTGATCACGTTGGGCAAAGCGAATAGGACAAAGTAAATACCGTATTCACTTTGGCCGGTGGTCGTGAAGAATTTCATTATATATAATAATCTGCATAATTCGTTTCAGATGGTGAATAAATACAGAAAAAAAGACGATGCAAGGTTCTTGGAGTGCAGACGTCGTGCAAACAGCAATAAATTTATGTAAAGCCGGAGAATCCACCAAAGAAACAGTGAAGAAGTTAATTTTCATGTTTTTTTTCGAAATGTTACAGATCATTTTGTTGATAACTTACGTTTCCAAAGATTTCGTTGTTGTTATCCACTTTCCCATTATGCCGTATCCACTTTACCCGGGGGCTCGGGCAAAGTGGATACTTTGACATTTTTTGTTATTTGGTTTATCGCAACTAATTGAACTAGAATTAAGGAGAATTTTTAACGCGTTTCGAAAGTTGATTAAATGAAGACTAATCTCAGATAATTGTTTTAATTTTCTCTATTATACGTTATCGGCAATCATCACGGAAGGCTGAAGGTGTTCACTTTGCCCGGACCTCCCCCACACTAAGCGACAAAGAGACTGTAATGTTTCGTTTCATTTATTCGAATTTGTTATATATATAGATCGATAAGGTATGACAAAAATAATCAGGATAATAGGTTTGTTCTCATTTTAACAAATATCGATTATGAACACGATGATATAATCATATAATAACGGATGTTCTCTCCGGGACCACGATTGAATCTAGTTCTTATTGACGCATATATTTTAGAACTCGGCCTTTATAAAAGAAATCGTTACTGGCTACTTAGCTTTTTATTTTTCTTTTTACAAACACGATAGACGTTGTATAGTTGTCTTTCACCGAGGTCCAGGAATCTGTTGGAGGCTCGTTTCTTGTTAACGGTTTCAGCGCTTGTTGATGGAATTTTTGAGTCGACTCCCGAAAATTAGGACTGGCACTCCAGACCTCTATGTGACAAGGTGTCTCGAAGGTATCGTCTGATCGTTGTCGGGTCCAGGATCGAATTACTGATTCTCATCGATGATCCTACCTAGCCCTACCGGCGTGGAGGGGCCGAACACGAGCGAATATTTGAAAGACGGGTATCACAAGACATGGTTGTTCTGTTATTCACTGGCGTATTGTATATGTAAATACAATAAACAATGCTCTTACTTTTGTGTGGACGAAATGATTTTTCTTTCTCAATATTTCAAAGATTAGTCAATGCGTTATACGCAAAAATGGAAATTCCCATCACTATTCGTGAGTTGGTTGTAAGGTTAAGAAAAGAGGGTCTCTTCGAAAAATCGCGAACAATGTAAAGTTGTCGCATTCTGTGGTCCAGTAAATTGTTAACCGGTATGAAGAAACAAAAAGTTGCGTCGATCGAAAACGCAGCGGCCGCCCACCGAAGCTAGAACTGCATCATAAAGGTGCAATTTTAAGACAAATTAGAACAGATACAAGAAAGAGTGCTCCAAATTTCTTGGCAATGATTGAGACCGATTATAATGTAAGTGTAGTATCCGAGACAATCCAGAATGTTATTACGAAAGCCGGGTATAACGGCCGAGGAGCGGGAAAAAAAATCGTTCATCAGTAACGTGAATAAAAAAGAAACGCATGGATTTCGCAAAAGAACACGTTGTCAAGCCAATTAGTTTCTGGAATTCAGTTATATTCAGTGATGAGAATAAACTTAACATCTTCGGTTCAGATAATCGTGTTATGGTCTGAAAACCGAATACGCAGATGCACACCAAAAATGTGTGTCCGACAGTGAAGCACGGCGGTGGCGATGTTCTTGTGCGGGGCTGTATGAGTGCAACCGGAGTAGGAAAATTAACATTTATTCATTGCACTATGGATCAATAAGTTTATATGAACATTTTGAAAGATAATTTACAAAAAAGTGCACACAAGGTAAATCTGGGTGAGTCATTTATTTTTCAACAAGACAAAGACCCGAAGCACACGGCGAAGAGTGTTAAGGTAGTTCTGTATTTTTTGTCAAATCTTAGGAATTGCCTGAAATTTACGTATGGTGTAGACATGACCTTCATGAAATGATGCCTAAATTTTCGATTCACCGTCTAGTTTATTGGATAATTGCAATTGAATATGGGTCTTTTTGTACGCGATCTCTATACCTAACACATAAACGGATAGGGCTTTGCTCACATTTTTCATTATGGGTTCTAAACGGATCTTAGGATTTTTTAATAAAACCACTCGTGTATGCAGTACTATTGTGGGATTCATTAAAACAATGGCGATTTTTGACCGTTTAGTTTTGGGGATATCGACTTTTAAAAAGTATTATTATCATTTTATTCCTCACGGAACTCAGCCACAACCAGGTGCGACGAGCTCATTGGCGCGCAGCTGGAAAACTACTAAAACTGATTGGCGCGTGGCTGAGAACTTGAAGTCTTTTATGTCAATTTACAACCAACAGCATCATATAGGCATTGCATTTTACGATACGCTGCAGCCGAAACTTTTAGATCATACGTGTACCTATAGAACGTCCTTAAGGCCTTAGGGCACTCTAGAATTTTCCAAAAATCGATTTTTTTTTGTTAAAAAGATACCTTAGTACCTATAAAATTATATTTCAAAAGATATAATTTTATAGGTACTAAGGTATGAAAAATGGTGTGAAAAATCTCTAAGTACTCGATTTTCGAATTCTAGCGCAACCCCTCTTGATTCGCAACGAGCTCCTTTTATGAGCGCCGTGGTGGCCTGTAATTTCGGGGACTGGAGCAGGTATACGGCAGGGGATACTAAAGTACTAAAACCAGTGATGATCTTCTTACTCGATGCATCGGCGGTTTCACACAGAACAGTAACGAAAGTTTCAATTCGACTGTGTGGGCCTCGGACTCAAAATCAATTTCCAGTGGTAAAACTGTGTTGAATATAGCGACAGATATTGCAGTTTGCGTGTACAATGACGGTTTTTCTTCAATTTTGCACATAATGCAAGCAATTGACTTGAAAATCGGCCCGAATATCTACAATAAGTGCCTGGAGGTGGACGAACAGGGCATAAAGCTTGCAGAGAGATAACTGTCTGAAGCTGTAAAAGAGTCACGGATCGCCTTAAAATCGTACAGAAAAGAAACGCAGGGCCAGGACACTAATATGGAAGGCCAACTGTATGGTCCAGGCATCGCAGATTAAAGGTATTGAAACATTATTCATGTCGTGACTGTCTACTAACCTTAAACGCGTTTATCTCAAAACTACATTTTCCAAGTCGGCCGGACTCATAACTCAAACAAATTTCAACCGATTCACTTGCAATTTTAACTGTATATTTAGAATTACATTTGCTGAGGTACTACGTAGGATTTTTCAAATTATATTGCATAGTTTCTTTTTTATAAACAATTTTCTGACGATTTTCTCGTGGAATTTTATACTTTTTGTTTTAGAAGTGCGCCATTTTGACAAAAAAAACAATGTATAAAAAAAATCCTACCCACTTCTATAGCTATGCTTATATATAATCGAAAAAACTTTGATGTCTCATCATAACTCAAAAATTATAGGAGCTGTTGGTCCGGCCGTTGACCTTCCAGAAATATAGGCGTCATCGAAAAAATGCTGCCCAGTTGCCATTTCGACATGTATCGCTGTGAAAAAATAATTTTGTATAGTCAATTACGTGTATAATAAAATCCCTATTTTGTAATTCCGATTTATTTTATGGTTTCGCTGAAAAAAATCACAAAATATGCCCTTTTTTTGCCTCTAGAGTTGCTTAAAGCCTTAAGGAGTGATTATCGCGCAATGTGCCTAAAAAACTCCATACACTTCCGCAATCACCTGATTTAAACCCAATTGCACATTTTTGGGATGCATTAGGCAGGCGAATAAAGAAATATGCGGTAAAAAATACAGAACAATTGAAAAACGCGCTTCGAAAAGAGTGGGACAAAATCGGGTCATCGACAACATCGAAACTGGTCGCAAGTATGCAAAAACGCTTGAAAGAAGTTTTGAAGACTAATGGTAGACTATGGCAGAAAACTACGATAGATAAAACTAAAGTTGTGGTACATGTACAGAAACTTTTTTGTTGTATATTTGGCTAGTTTCATTGGTGTGTTTATTTCTTTACTAATGTAGTCAGTGTTATTCGATTTGTTTTTATCCTATGTTTATTCCTAATTTGATTATTTATATGATACAAAATTGACATCGGTATGTCAGCCAAATATTGTAGAATAATTTACAATAAATTAGTTTGTATAACGTGTACGGATATGTTTTTCACGCACTGTATGATTTGTTGTAATATTTAAAGTATTTATTTTCTGAGTTCCAACGTATACAAGGTGTGTAAATTAATGAGACTGGCAACGTAGCGTTCGATCTGCCAACACTTATGACACGGGATTTGGAGGGGCATCAGGTGCACATGTGATATGTCTTCAGTACGAGTCTGAACTAATTTTTTTTATTCGTGAAACTGTTTTTTCTAGTGCGTTCTAGAAATGAGTAACATTAATTTCGGGCAACGTTGTGCTATCAGGTTTTGCGTCAGACTTGAGCACAGTGCAATCGAAACTTTAGCAAAACTTCAGCAGGACTACGGAGACAGTGTTTTGTCAAGAGCCCAGGGTTTTCGGGGGTTTAAGGCATTTTCAGAAGGAAGAGAGTCGAATGAAGATGAACTACATAGCGGCAGGCCTTTAACTTCAAGAACCGATGAAGTTCTTGTTTGTGCCTAAAGGCCAAACGTTCAATCAACACTTTTACCGAGAGGTTCTTGAAAAACATCGAAAAAGGGTCATGCGTGTGAGACCAAACATCAAGGAAAAGTGAGTGTTGCATCACGATAATGTGCCTTGTCACACAGCAATTTCAATAAACGAGTTTTTGGCCATTAAAAGCATTCCTGTGGCTCTTCAGCCTCCTTATTCGCCTGACATGAGTCCTTGTGACTTTTTTCTCTTTTCGAGATTGAAAAATCAGCTTAAGAAACGTCATTTTGGGACACTCCAAAATATTCAAACGGCTATAACCGACTAGCTGAAGGCTACTCCAGCATCCGAGTTCCAGCACTGCTATGAGGATTGGATGAACCGTCTCCAGCGCTGTGTGGCTTCCCAAGAAAGTTATTTTGAGGCGGACAATATTGAATTGTAATTCTATTCGAATAAAAATATTGAAAAAAATCAGTCTCATTACTTAATTTACACACGTCGTATATTCATGTGAAGTTAACAGTTGATCTCGTGGTAAGTCAGCCAAAGATATTTAGACATGGAGACCTTCACACCTCCCCCACAAGCCTCAAACTAATCCACGTGATTGTGAATAAAGCTCCGTTGTTAGCTGAGCTGTCTCATTGTCGAGAAAAGCTCACATTCAGATCCTTTACTAATTCTCTGGTTCTCTCAAATCCCCGAGAAATGTGGCCAATCGTCACGTGGATGATAACATTACCTCTACAATGTAGAAAGTTTTGAAAATACAGCTCTGGCTCAGATTACGAATAATTTCGCCCTCTCTACTTTGGGCACCGTTCTACTCAGTCCTCAAAGTCAACAGTCGTATCCTACATCCTTTTGCATATATTCAATTATCCAGGATACACCCTCCTGACTCCGAGCAGTTGATAAATACACGTGTAACATATAAACCGTGCGATATCCGAGCGAGAACCGACGAACTTTCGTAATTACGAATATTTATTATTTAATTACGAACTGTTACGTCCGTTCGCCGCTGCTGGAACAAAACGTTGAGCACACGTGTGTTAGCGCAGTATCTGCCAGTTTTGAAGATCTCGACGTGCTCGAATTATTAAACATTTTTTATTGTGAATATTATGCTGGATTAGTTTCTTAATCGCGGAACTCCATAATTTCGAGCGCAATTAATACAAGTCATGCAATCACAATTAGCATATTGCTTTGCCTTCATTGCGTTTACTAAGTTTTTTTTTCAAAGCTGGCTTCCTCATTGAAGACGTTTTGTGAGCAAAATAAGATGACGAGAATGCAATGTGTGAGTTTTTAATTTGTAGGACTTTCATTTCTAAACGACTCCTCCATGATACTCTGTGCTGAAAATCATTGTGAGAAATACAATTTTCTTTATCAAAATCTATTCCCTTAAAAAGGAAAGAGTAGACTTAGCCCGGCATTTCGACATTTGAGGAAGTTGAAACGACCCATGTGGAAGATCGACAGGGCATCCCTAATACAATCCGGGTCTTCCAAGGGCTTATTTGTGGATTCTCTACTAGGGGTTTCCATAAAAGAGCCAGACCGGACCCCTGTTAGGGAATGACATGGTAGGTAGCTTGGCTAAAACTATGGTCTAAGTACGAAGTCCAAGTAAGGATCTTTAAGGTACATATTTATAGATTCCTTAGTATGGAATTTCCCAAAGCAGCCAGACTTTGCTATTACAGGAACAAACCAGTATTAATAGCTTGTCTAAATAATTTATGGCATAATAATTATCACAATCGATTAAATATAATCAATCTATTATAACAGGTATATACAGCCTGTAAGTATTAGGCACCCTGTAAGTTTTCTATCCGGGAAAGCCAGCTTCATTTAGTTTTTTTATTTTTATTTTTGCGATTTTTTTTGCACCCGGTACGTCATTTTGAACATGCCAGTTTTTCACGATTTTCGCACTTTGCTAAGTTCGCGTGCTGGACTTTGAGAAAAAATAATCTCACTATTTAATGATAAGATCTTTGAAAAGGATACCGTTAGCTTTAGTTTCATTTAAAAAAAAAGTTTTTCTGATTTTTTTTCGCAAAGTTATCCAGTTGTTTCTTGAAAAAATCGGCAGTTTTCCGAAAAGCTGGTATCGAGCTGCGTAACTTGAAAACTATGATTAGATTTGTTAGATTTTTTTTCCAACATTTTTTTGCATCGCTATTTTTGCTTGATAGTCGACGATTTGTCTCATTAATTTATTGCCGTTACTTTGAAACAAAGATGTTTTCATGAAAATATGAAGAGGAGAAAAGGTACACAATTGAATTTGTACGTCGTACGAAGTGGATGGTAGTCGATACGAATCAAATTGTCGAATATCAACCAAAAATAGCGATACAAAGGAATTTGGGAAAATAAATCTTTAAAAAATTTAGCAACTCCAAAATAAAAAAAAAACAATTTTTTACTCCTTAGACTAAATATTTCAAACCTCATAGTTTTCAAGTGACGCCGCTGGCGGCTTTTCGGAAAACTACCGTTTTTCAAGAAAAAAACTCGGAAACTCTGCGGAAAAACTTCGAAAAAACTTTTTTGCAAAACGAAACTAAAGCTAACGGTGTCCTTTTCAATGATCTTATCACTAAATGGTGAGATTTTTTTTTTCAAAGTTCAGCACGCGATTTTGGAAAGTGCGAAAATAGTGGAAAATTTACATGTTCAAAATGATGTACTGGGTACAAAAAAATAGAAAAAAAAAGAAAAATGAAGCTGGCTTTGTCTGCTTTAAAACCCCATTTGGTAAATTGGCTTACGATTTTGTTTCGCCGAAATATTCAATTTTTTGTCCGGATAGAAAACTTACAATGGGCCTGATACTTTTCAGCAAAGCTGTAATTCTTCTTTCTGTCTGTCTGTCTACCTCTCTCTCTCTCTCTCTCTCTCTCTCTCTCTCTCTCTCTCTACCGGCCCCCTCCCCATTTCACGTATAAAATCCTTCGGACATCTTTCTACTGTATATATATGAGGTATTCCAAGTGTTTTCGAACGGCCTAAAGGCCTGACCTTCTTCAATCTTTTTCAAAGTTGGTGATGTTTTTGTATCATATATTTTGAGTACGTGGCATTTTTTTCAGATTTTTATCGGCTCGCTAACTCGGCTAACTCGGAGATAAGATTTTACACGTGATAAAATTTCAAATGATTGTATCGTAGTGATCTTCTCGTCGTACGAAAAAATGTCCTCCACAAAAAAAAATGCGTTTTTCTATGAACTATTTTGAAAAAAAATTTCAAAATTTTTCAAGTTCTACAACACTAAAACAAAAGAAAAAGCTTTCATTTCTTAATTTTTGAACCCCAATGACTAGGTTGATCCTGCTGAAATTTACACTGAATTTTCTTTTATTAGTGTAAAACAACACGTGTAAGTTTCATTCTGGGCTGGGCTTGCGCTCAGTTAATATCGTCGTCTTAAATTTAATGGGAAATTGTTTTTGTTGAATAACTCGGCGATTTACAATTTTTAAGAAAAAATGATAAGGACTAAACTTGTAGGAAATCGAGTGCTTTACAACTTTGGCTATTACAGTTTTTTCTCTACCATCGATATTTTCCGAATTACACCTGAAAAAAGTGACTATTGCATTATCTCGTTTATTTTTAACTTTAGGGCATAGACGAACGTGAACAAACTTGTAGAGAATGAAATTTGGACAATTTTTGTTCTTATCTTTTTTTTCCTAGAATCAATATTTAAGGTCGTACGCTAACGGTAAAAGAAAAGAGCGAATGGTTCGCGAAATAATTCACGCTTCGCGTGAAAAAGCCGTTCGAAAACACACACACACACATATATATATATATATATACATATACACTACCGGCGAAAAGTTTCCGAATAAAAGTTCAAAAAAGTTCCGGAACGATTTTTTATGCCATTTCGCCGATAGTTGACATAAATTAATTTAATAAACGGCATTTTGAAGGGGAGGAATTCACCTTCATACCGCATTTTTTTGAAAATTTTCCTATTTTTTTACGACTAATACTCTTTTTCGAAAACGACCATTTCTCGCCTTTTTTGTTCCTTTTCTGGTGGACCCCGTTTACAGACAAAACATTTTAAATGCATTTCTTTGACCGGAATCATAGAGGGGGAAGCTCACGTTTCAATTTTGTTTTTTTTTTAAGCTTCGTACGATTCTTTGTCTAAAGATATTTTTTTTTGTTTTTAAGAGACAATTTGAAAAATAATGTGTAACACGAAAACGACAAGGATTCAAGGAAAACCTCGAGATAGTAAAAAGTTGAAGCGGTTTTTGTTGAGTTTGCGGAAAATTTTTTCAGATTTTCTTTTCGAAATTTTTTTTCACCTATTTTCGGTAAAACATCAGATTATTTAATTACCGTAACTCGGCCCTTTATAGGGGTCGCGGCAATCGGAGTAACCGACTACCTGATCAAAATGCGTTTTGCTCAAAATTATATTTTTCAATTTTTTGGGCAAGATATTTCGAAAACTAATCGACCGATTTACTTCAAATTTAAATCGCATATGGTGTATGCTGGTGTCCGTTAAGTATACTAGAATGAACTCGATGAAAATATATTAACTATTTTTAACATGCATCAAAATTCATCATTATTGCATGAGAAATCGTTATGTTCGGTTACACTGTCGCCATTCTTTCAATGTTTGTTTTCTCTTTCAATCTAGTAAGCGTAATAGCGATAAGCTTACAGATTATTTAAAGAAATTTTTTTTTTATTTAAAAAATTTAAAAATATAAAAAAAAAAATTCTGGCCACTGGAAGCTGAGATATCATGCCCGAAAAACGACGCCATCCACTTTTTCTAGCCATAGGTTTTCTAGCCACATTTCTAGCCATACGTGTAACGTTGTTAATAATTAACATTTTTTCAATCTGTAAAAACGTATGTGTTCTTTATTTCTTTTTTAATAAACGGCAAAAATCCGAAATGTTCTATGTCTGATGGTTTTCGAGAAAAACAATTTCAAACAATGACTGCGTTTCTCTATCTTCACACTAGACGACGACCTTAATAAAGTTAGGGAAAGGTAAGATGGGCCCGATCAAAGGCCTAACTCAATTTCCGTGCGGCGTTGTACGATTTTTTTAATTAAAAAAAATTCAAATTTGATGTACATTGACGAAAAAAAATCGATCAGCGGTTTGATTTGCAATACGTGTATTGTATCTTTCAGTTGTAATTAACGATAGAATTTATGACATGGATGGCAGATACAAAGTGGATGCTATAGGGCATGATGTACTTCGATACTGTGGGGTATGTAAGTAATTTCCCCATTTCAATATCGGAGACGGTTAAGCAATGCAATGCACGTATCGTAGATACGCAGAAAATCGATTTTCCACACTCCCTTTCTCGGTTGCTATTACAGCCAAGCTTTTCACTGTCTCCTTCATTCTCGTACCCGTAGAAATCAACCCTCGCTCTCGCACCACGCAAGTTCCACGTCACCCCAGCTTTGTTAATTTACCATCGCTCGAGAGGAAACGAGTTAAGCCCGAGGGAGGAGTGGTATATTTGCTACAAAACCAAAACTGAACTCTTCATTTCCTCAATTTTTTATTATCCATGAGAGCTGGATTCGAAAGAGGGCGAGCACTCCGAAAGCAACAAACGTCAAGCTTATACCCGCATACTTACATTAATTTTACTCATTTTCTGAGTCGAGAGGGAAAATCATTCGAAAGGAATGAGGCGGCTGCTCCCTTTATTGCGATTATGAATAAGAGTCTCTGAAACTTCGGTAAAAGCTCTTATTTATGAATAAAGATCTTTAAGTACACTAGGGCTCGAATTATTCGGATTAACTGTGTACTTCTTTCACATAAACGATAAATCTCTTTGAGTAAGTAATCTTCGTAATTTGCGCTTCAAGGTAAACCACGTGTTACGAATGTCGGAAAACTATTGAAAGGATGGAAAGATTTGTACTTGTATTTGTTAACATCCCGTGCGGAAAACTGTGGATGCGGACTACGGAAAACTGTGGATACGGACTGGGTCCGTATTAGGGAATGACAGGTAAGGTAGCTTCACTAAAACGATGGTCTAAGTACGGAGACCAAGTAATCAAAATCCCTAGTATGCATTTTCCCAATATCACCAGACTTTGCCATTACAGGGGCAAACCAGTATAAATAGCTTGACTAAATAATTTGTGGCCTAATAATTATAACAATCGATTAAATATAATCGATCTGACATAAGAGGCATATAATTCCTTTCTGTCTGTCTGTCTGTCTGTTTGTCTGTCTGTCTGTCTGTCTGTCTGTCTCTCTCTCTCTCTCTCCCTCTCTCTAACACCCCTTCCTATTTCCCGTATAAAATCCTTCGAAGATCTTTCTACTGCCATATACACTAGTGGAATTAATTCTGGACACTTTTAAAAATATTGAAAATACGTACTTCGTAATTCGTACTTTGTAGTTTTTCATTTGAAAAATCAAGGCTGTGATACTTCAAACCAACACGCATGCAATATGTTCATCTGAACAACGCGGGATTAGACGTGTTAAAATATTCGGCAGAATTTCAAGCGTAAAACCTATTGAAATAACATATTTCTTTTGCACAGTGCACACCCACGTACACAAATGGCGGCCATAGTTTTGACGAGGCACCGTTGAGATAATTTTAAAGGTCCTGATTAGTTCGCCTTCAATGGCCCTCGGTAGCAAAGTGTGGCCGGCCACGTGGGCTTACAGGCTGAGGCCGTAATAGAGTTAGGAAAAATGAAGATGGGTCATGTCAAAGCCTTAACTCAATTTCCGCACGGGATATCTAATCTGGTAGACTGTTGAAATCGCAATTCGCCAGAATTAAAAGCAAGCGTATACACTAACTTGGGACTTGATGTTTGCCTTTTTGCTCTCTCATCATTTACAACCCATTTGTATCCCATCATGTGCTCCATTCTAGCTCACGGTCCATTGGGATTTCAAACGTTTTGATTCCACTTTTGAAATTTTCGTTTTGGTGCAAACCTGGGGAGTGGAATCGGTTCGCAGCAAGTTGAATCCGTTTTCATAAGAATCCGTACGGCTTTCACAACCATTTAAGTTTACAAGTTGGAAGTGAGAAATCCCACCCGTAAGAACCGCAAGAGTCAAAGAGGGAAGAAGTGATGGTTAAAACCTAGCCAATTTTTCAGGTATGAAGGCGATCTTTGAATTGCACTTCATGATCTCTCAGTACTGCGGCCGTACCGGTCTCAAGAAGACCACCGCTGAAGCCAATTCAAAAGGAAGTCCTCGGGATTCGAAGTTGGAAGTGCGAAAGCCCAGCTTCGAAGGATTCGAGATCAAAACCTAACAACGCTTTACCCTTACCCAATAGTCACACGTAATACCAATGCCAGCACTAGCTTCCACTGTACGGTGGCAAGTTGGACCGCTCGAAACTAGTCGAAAACTTGGATTAGTTTGCCACAAGACTCATTGGAGCATGCGATTCCAGACGGGCAAATAAATGAGGGATGAACGGGAAGGTAAACCAGGCGAGGAATTCTTGTACTGGGTGATCGAAGCGATTGAGAAATTGGCTTTCCTAGCTTATCAGCCGAATGATTCGATTTCCATCACCATCACCCCGTATCCGTGGCAACCTCAGTCTTAATGCGGCAATTCCTCGAGCTTTTTGTATCCTTTGCTCTCAAGACTGCTTTCAGGCATTTTTGATTGACATATTTGTGTAATGACAAATCCCCCTAAAAAACTTTAACAAGTAAAAAAAACGCCAAATAATAAAAAATGCCCTCGAAAAAATTATCGGTTGTTTCACTATCTACAAGATTCTAATTAACCTCGAAATATTTGTGATTTTTTTCAAACAATAGTTTTATTTAGATTTTAATTTTTCAACTCAAACGTACAAAAAAAGTGAAATAACTTTTTATGAAAAAGCCAAGCAAATTTACCAGAAACGTACAGAAAATGACCAAACTCTAGTAATACCATTTTTCTCAATATTTTGTTTTCAAAAACCATTTTACTATTATAATAAAAGTAGGAATCACGATTATATAAAAGTACAACATATGCATCACACAAGTACTGTATGTATGTATCACTAGAAAAGCTGGGCAACGACTTGGCGTGCATGGTTAAGAAAACAAGCTCGGGAAGATACACGATTTTCTTACAGAAACGTCCCTACCGCTTGCAAAAGTAACTTTTGCAACAATTTATCTACATAGATTATTTCAAATAGTAACATCACATCAGGCATACAGGATTATTAGAAATGAGATGTTCCACTGTACTGAGACAGATTATCGGAAATGGAGCGATAGGTGTCGAGAGTAATATCGATATTCCTTTTCCACCAGCAAGTGGTGCGGACCGTAATTCAAACCTTCAGCCTGCCAAAACTATATTCATTACACCAAAATTTATACGACGCAATAGATTTCATGAGATGTATGGTGGTTCTGCAATAGAGTAGAAAGTGAATACTTCCACACAACTTTTCAAGGTATGCAAATAAAGTGAGATTTCAAGAGCCGTGTGGTCTAGGGGTACATCACTGATTTTTTAATTTATACTTTGCGGAATCAGAAACTTGGTTTGCAGTTACATCATAAATTGCGTCAATTTATGTTTTTCTTAAACTAATGGTCAGGTTGTTGAGAAAACGTCATCCTTCGCCGAGCTTTTTTTCTTAACCATGCACGTCATTCGTTGCCCAGCTTTTCTAGTGATACATACATACAGTACTTGTGTGATGCATGCGTTGTACTTTTATATAATCGTGATTCGTACTTTTATTATAATAGTAAAATGGTTTTTGAAAACAAAATATTGAGAAAAATGGTATTACTAGAGTTTGGTAATTTTCTGTACGTTTCTGGTAAATTTGCTTGGCTTTTTCATAAAAAGTTATTTCACTTCTTTTGTACGTTTGAGTTGAAAAATAAAAATCTAAATAAAACTATTGTTTGAAAAAAATCACAAATATTTCGAGGTTAATTAGAATCTTGTAGATAGTGAAACAACCGATAATTTTTTCGAGGGCATTTTTTATTATTTGGCGTTTTTTTTCCTTGTTAAAGTTTTGTAGGGGGATTTCATATCTTTTTGAAACGGAAATACTTCATTTTCTATAGTTATAAACTTAACGTAGTTATAAACTTAACGAGTTTTTGGGCGATTATTGATAATAATAAGATTATCTTAACGTATTAATTGAATTTACAAATTGAGAAATGTTTTTGTTGTCCAGTTGAAACAGATGTACAGTCACTAACAAAACCTCAGTCAAGCACACGCCAATATCGTCGAATTTTACTTCAGTTGGTATTGAAAGTGGAAAATTAACATTTCTCAGTGTTAATTTATTATTAAATTAGCCGCTTGTAAGGCTAAACTTGTACGATATGATATAGACTTGTAAATTTACGATTCGCCCATTTTGGACTAATTTTTTGTCTGACGGTCCATCTAGTAATACCGTAAAATTAAATAATGTATTGTTTTGAATAAATTATAAATAAGGGGAAATAAATATTCATGTGTTTTACAATTTTCATCAACAGTAAGCCCTGTAAAGTAACTTTATAAACTTTATTTTTCAATCCACCCCAACATTTTTTTTCCATTTCTTTATTTTTATTATTATAGAGAGTAATCTTTGTGAAAATTTAACTTGTCTAAGACTGTGTGAAAATGTTGTACCGATCTGTTCAGCATGAAAATATAAAAAATTTGGGCTATTAAAATGAAAAAGTTTTTGATGCATCTTACAATACAAACTTCAACGTCATCAAGTTGTATACTATAGAAAGTACCGCACCTACCGATCATAATCGTGGTCGAGAAAAAAAGCAAAAATACTTGTTTAAACAATTATTTTTGCATTACTTTTACCGTTGATTTTTGCAGCGCGTACGCAACAATCATATTTGCTGAGGGGTACAGAAAGTACCGCGTTTACCGATCACAATCGTGGTCGAGAATAAATTCTTTAATGGTTTAAACTATTTTTTACGCATTGTTTTTGCCGTTATGTTTTGCAGCACGCAAGCAGTAATCATATTTGCTGAGAGGTACAGAAAGTACCGCACCGACCGATCACAATCGTGGTCGAGAAGAAATGCTTTAATTGTTTACACAATTATTGTTGCATTATTTTTACCATTGAGTTTTGCAACACGTAAATAGCAATCATATTTACTGAGAGGTATAGGAAGTACTGTATCTACCGATCACAAACGTGGTCGAGAAAAAACAAATTGATAATTGTTGAAACAATTATTTTTGAATTATTTTTTACCGTTATGCTTTGCAGCGTGCAAACAGCAATCATATATACTGAGAGGCAATCATATATGCTCAAATTACCGTATCTACCGATCACAATCGTGGTCGAGAATGAACGCATTCATAATTGTTTAAACAATTATGTTTGCATTATTTTTATTGTTAGGTTTTGCGGTTCACAAGCAGCAATTTATTTGCCGAGAGGTACTGAAAGTAACGTATCTACCGATCACAATCCTGGTCGAGATAAACGCATTCATAATTGTTTAAACAATTATGATTGCATTATTTTTATTGTTATGTTTTGCGGCTCACAAGCAGCAATTTATTTGCCAAGAGGTACTGAAAGTACCGTATCTACCAATCACAATCGTGGTCGAGATAAACCCATTGATAATTGTTTAAACAATTATGATTGCATTATTTTTATTGTTAGGTTTTGCGGCTCGCAATCAGCAATTTATTTGCTGAGAGGTACTGAAAGTACCGTATCTACCGATTACAATCATGGTCGAGATAAACGCATTCATAATTGTTTAAACAATTATGTTTGCATTATTTTATTGTTAGGTTTTGCGGCTCGCAATCAGCAATCTATTTGCTGAGAGGTGCTGGAAGTAAGTACCGTATCTACCAATCACAATCGTGGTCGAGATAAACGCATTCATAATTGTTTAAACAATTATGATTGCATTATTTTATTGTTATGTTTTGCGGCTCGCAAGCAGCAATTTATTTGCCGAGAGGTACTGAAAGTACCGTATCTACCGATCACAATCGTGGTCGAGATAAACGCATTGATAATTGTTTAAACAATTATGATTGCATTATTTTTATTGTTAGGTTTTGCGGCTCGCGATCAGCAATTTATTTGCTGAGAGGTACTGAAAGTACCGTATCTACCGATCACAATCGTGGTCGAGATAAACGCATTGATAATTGTTTAAACAATTATGATTGCATTATTTGTATCGTTACATTTTGCGGCTCGCGAGTAGCAATTTATTTGCTGAGAACTACTGAGTGTACCGTATCTACCGATCACAATCGTGATCGAGGAAAAATGCAAAAATAATTTTTTAAACAATTATTTTTGCATTATTTTTAGCGTACCGTTTTGCGGCTCGCAAACAGCAATCTATTTGCTGAGAGGTACTGAAAGTACCGTATCTACCGATCACAATCGTGGTCGAGAATAAATGCATTCATAATTGTTTAAATAATTATGTTTGTATTATTTATACCGTAAATGTTTACTGAGCCAATCGCTACACCCAGCAAGGACTCTTTCGGCGAAATTAGTGTTTTTGAATTTCTTGCGGAGTCGGCGTTGAGAAAAGAAAATAAAGTTCTTTCTCGACGCTGACTGTGTTTATGTATGTTTGTTGTGCATGTATATACGCTCGCGCGGCGTATATGCGCTCACGCGGTGTGTACGCGCTACGAAGGATCAGCCCGCGGAAAGATAAAAATCTTAAACCGAGTGCGGCCGACGTTGTAATGCACACCGACATACACGCACACACGCGTTGCGAGACGCAGGAAGGCATTTACAATCTCCCGGTAGGTAGCAGAGGCTCGTACGAGTTCTGCCCTACCGACTGGAGCAGGGGCTGCGTCGAAGTCTTGCTGCGGGTGCCGTTCCCTCTTAAAGCCGACAGAGGCCATACATTCGAAGAACCCGACTTTTGACGTTTCTAGCGCGCCATTGTTTGTTTATAGTAGCACCTCTCTGAAGTGAGCAAACAGTGCACTTCAGGCTGAAACGCTAAGCGTTCCCATCATGTTAACGCTTTTCCCAAAAGGACGTATGTAGTATAGCTTACGATGCGACCGAATAACTTTATCCCTCCAAGAAAACCGACGAGTCTGGAACGTTCTAAAGTGTTGAAGAATTTTTGTGGTAAAAAAGTCGCTCGGAAATTCGGCTAATATTACGAGATCTCAAGTTTGAGTAGGCGGATCGAAAAATGACCCAAACAAAATCGATAGGAAAAAATAACATTTCATTGGTAAAATGTCATTAGATTTTCGATTCGTCTCCGCGTTTTCGCGTAATGTCGATTATAAGTTAAAAAGTCGTCTGCTAAAGCCCATCTTGGCGTATAAAGAGTGCGCGGCGTGTCGTGTCGTGACAGTCGTTTTTTTTATTACTTGGCGTCGAGACGCTGCCGCGTCTCTTGATTCTTATTCCAGCTTTTCAGTTGTTCTATTTGATATGTGCAAGTTATCGTATTTGCATTATTTTCTTTTAATACTGCCGCTTGATTTTTCAATTTGAAGTCACCTCTGTAGGAGACTCTGGTATTGGTGTAGCCAGCTTTTTTCTAGTGGGGGGGGGGGGGGGAGGAATGGCTGGCTTTATAGGAACTGATTTCGTTCACAATCATTTTTTTTTCTTAAATTTACATAATAGTCGATAATCACGTAACGCACTTTCATGTTAACATTAATATCAAATTCTTGCAATACTTTAAAAAAGAATCATCTAATTTTGCATCATTCTTTAATGCAGTTACCTTTTTTCAAACTTTACTTTCAGTAAAGTTCTCAAATAAAGCACTCAATTAACTGAGTCTTAGTTTTCTATTTTTTTTTGTAAATCGCCCCAACAATTTTTCAGCTGGAATCTATTTTTAACAATGCCATTCTTGAAGTTTAGCAGTGACATATGAGAGAATCGTTCTTGAAGCATTATGCTTTTAAGCCACACTTTTATCCGCCTCACGGCAGAAAAACTTCTTCCACAGCTGGTGGAGCTCACTAAGAGTACTGCGGCTGCTTGGAAAAGTTTATGAAAGTTAGGGCAGTACTGCTTTTTGCTTTCGGAATTTTTCAGCATTTATTTCATCATTTTTAAATACAAGTATGGTTTTCATCACCATCGCTTCAGCTTCTGAGATTAACGTATCGATTATTAAGATTTTTCTATAATTATTGATAATATCATCTCCGTTTTCATATCTAATTTTAAAAATGCATCAACCGTATGAGCTAACGGTAAATTATTAAATCAGTGTTTTAGATTTACGATGATATTATCTACTATCTTGTAGTAAATGATTTCAAATGAGAGCTTTCACTCTTGCTGTCGGAAATGTAACAGAGTTACCAGATCTATATATATGACCGTGAATAAGACCGATATTTCGAAAATCCTGGTTTGAGAGCATAGTCTTCGGAGCATAGTCTTCGTAACTACCCAGTTACGCCAATGGACTCTGTCCCATCTATTCGACTTGTTCATAGAATACTTAGTTAATAATAATAATTTCATTCAATGATAGTTAATGGAATAATTAATAATAATTTCGGTATACTTTCAATGAGTTTGCGATTAGTACATTTTTTAAACATCTTCATCATGAGCATCATTGGTCACATGATGTTGTACTTAAGGCAGAACACCACTGTGACCCCCTGTTTTTTTGCCATTTTTCAAGAATTTTTTTTTGTGGGAAAAAAAGAGATATTCGAAAATTTTTTTTTTGTTTTGTTCGTTGTTTATTGAAGATACATAAAAAAAAAATTTCAAATTTTTCACGCCCCATGGTGACGCTGGGGAAGCTCCCGCGTCAGGTACTGTTGCCTCTGCAGTGGTTCGCGGCACGCAGCAGAACTCTCTTCAAAGTCGATCTGAAAAAAAATACCGAGTGTTTTCGTTAATAATATGATATTTTGAAGAGAAGTACATAGGGATTTGAAAAAATATTGATTTTTAAAAAATAGGCACGCTTTTGAAATTAAAGGACGATTTTCGAGAAAAATTTCTCGTCGAAAATAGGCTATAACTTTTTTTTATTATTGAGATATCGAAAAAATCCTATGTACTTCTTTAGATAATCTAGTTTTATTGATGCAGTCCAAATTTGAAGTCGATCGGATAAAAATTGCTCGAGTTCTGCTGCGTGCCACACTCAAAAAAGTGGTTTTGAGAAAAACGCGTTCAAAGTTTTAGGTTTGTTAATTTATGCGATAAATTGGAAAAAAAATTTTTTACCTTTAATCAGCGATGCCGGCACCATATAGCTGGCCTTCAAGAAGCAAATGATTGTCCCTAGCATCTTTTCTCGAACTTGTAGAGGCTCTTCTTGCCTCTTTTGCAGCGTCTGTGAGCGAGCGCTCCGCCAGCTCGATCCGCGCTGCGTCGGTTTCAACGCAAAAATTGAAACAATTTGGGCCGATAGTTATCCCCAACGTCTCCAAAACTTTCATGAGGCTTCTCAGGCCATCATTGAATAATAATACCGCGATATCAGCTGCAATATCGACGATTTATTTGCTCCCGGACTGACACTTGGGGGCTAGTGCCCAAACTGATTTGTTGTAGCTTTCGTTGTTGTTTTGCGTGAAGCCGCCCAAACAACGCTGCAGCAAATCGTCTCTGCTCAAATTTTCGAAGACTGGCGTAATTGCCTCCAATACTTCCTCAGGAAGAGGCGGCTGCGCAGGACCCCGAGCGTCACGGAGCGCTGCACCGCTCCACAAAATGGCATCTTAATCTTAAATGTATTTTAGATTTTTCTAGATGGTTTTCAAAAAATCGATTTTTTGAAGCCGTCACAGTGGTGTTGTCCCTTAAAAAAAAAAATGTTGCACCGAATTTTTTTTATCCAGGTATTTTTGAAACAGCGCTCCCTTATTTTCAAGTTGATTTTTGACATTCGACCTCGCATTCGACACTATTCATAGATCGACCGATACAGCGTTGTCATTCTACGCGCTTCGGATTAAAAAATCTAATACCCAAGCTTGCGGCACTCATAGGGGAGTGTTTCGAGCTTCGCCCCGACACGCGTTCGTCGCACAATAAACCGACCAGGCGCTGTAAAAACAGTGAAATTTTCGCGGGTCGTGGAATGTGAAGTTATATTCCTCGTATATTCCACGTAACAACGCGAGTTAAGGGTGCGTGGAAAATTTTCGACGCTGAAAATTGTTCTCTCGCTTGTTATTAGAGTAGGCTCGAAAGGTTTTTCTACTTGAAAAAATACTCGGGAACGTACCTGACACGATCTGCCAGGCCAAAACTGCAAGTATACTTTTTCCTTTCGTTTTACGAATCATGGACGAATAATGAATTACTCTTATTCCACTTCGAAGCAGGGTAAACTAACGACGATCGTATTTTCGCTGGTAACTGCTAAAAAAAAGCCATTTACTCTTTAAATTGGATTAAATTTTTTATTTTATTTTATATATTTCGTGTACAGTAGAATGGCCCACTTTGTACCTTGTTTTTAATTTCTTTGCGGGCCACCTGATCAAATTGTGACAAATTGTGAAAAAAAAATATCGCAAAGGCTCCCTGTAATCGGAAAATGTTTAGAGGTCGCTACGGAGCATTATAACATTTTTATTATATATTTTTCCCTCCATGAAGACTCGACTCATGGCGAATATGTCATGGTCTCTATCGGATTGTGTTTAAGGCAGTAGTCTCGCCACAGACACGATGAAAAGTTTATTCTCCGCTCAATCGATGAAACCTTCGAAATATTGCGAAATATCCTTATAATATAGGCTGTACATTTTATCGGGATTTAAAAACTTATAAAGTAATGATGAAAACGCCTAATCTAATGTTTACCTAACCCTCACTTTTGTATCAGACTATACTAGTGCGTAGATACTCTGCATATACGAATATGCACACACTACTGTAATCTAGTTCTAGTCTGCTCCAGTCGCTTCGTGGCGCTAGCGTCGCTAGACATTGCTTAATTTAAATCGCTATATCTCTGAAACTAGACGGTCAAAATTCACGATTTTTTTTTTAACCACTTCGTCATATGTTCTTCTGTAATTGAAAATAAAATAAAAAATCTGTAGAAAAGTTTCGAAGTTATTGCGTGAAATGTGAAATTTTCCACTGCTCTCCATGAGAACACGCGTAATCACATGAAATCTTTGATTGCCAATATTTCGAAAACGGAACGGTGAATCCTTTTGCAATTTCGGAGGTCATCATTGAATAGTGTCCAGAATGAGTCGCCAAAATAAAAAAAAAATCTATAGAAAAACGCCTTGGCGAGACTACTACCTCAAAGTGGCTACTATCGTCCTAAAAAAGTTCATGAATCATCTATGGTATCTGTCAGAAGAGTTAATCTGTTTGTCTTTTTTCGATGACGACGTTCCAATTAAGACGAATTGCGAAATAACTGAATCATTGGCACGTCCAGGGAGTACCAGTCATCAAGTGAAAGTTGATATAACAGTCCAGAGCCTTCTTAACATTAGATTGGCAGACTTTGTAACCGCTTGTAACTAACGATTTTTTGAAATAATAAAAATAGAACCAACTTTTCTTGCTCGGGACCCACTGGAGTAGAAAAGTGATGAAAACTTTTTAAAGTGTTTCGCTTATTGCAAAGGATTCCGTGTAGTACACGACACAGCAGAGCGAGGAGTTGCCCTTATAGAAGAATTTAATCGGGCTATTACATATGATGACGAACAGAAACAGTATCTGCTGTTAGTCGTAAGCGAACATCGAAAAGCATGCCAAATTTCAATATCAGCACGATTGTACATGCTATAAAGAATTAAGATAAATGTACATTGTTATAAAAAGTATAAACAAATTTGTATTCCGATGAATAGTTTGGAAAAAAATATATATCATTTAATTTCATTCATTTTCAGAATAATTTTGGTTAAACTCAGGTAGTGGGAGTAGAAATTAATTCGGTCCGTTTTCAAGAGATGGCTCTGGCTGTTATGAATGTTTCATAGTGACAGCTGATTTCAGTGGTTTCAGAGAGGTTAGACATCTGTCAATAACATTCAGTTTATATCGCTTTGAGTTCCATTAAAAACCTTGTTTTTTACTGTGTTGAATATGTCTAATTTTGTGTTAACTTTTCTGCTTTAATTGGAAGAAAAGTGCAGCTGAAGCGCATCGCATGCTTGTTGAAGTTTATGGTGATGATGTTCCAACATGGCTTTGGTGTTGATGACCTCAACATCAACACCAAAGCCGAATATCCATGGTTCGAAGGTCATGCTGTGTATCTGGCGGGACCAAAAGGGTGTTGTGTACTATGAGCTGCTACAACCTGGCGATTCCATTACGGGCGATCGGTATAGATTACAATTGATTCGTTTGAGCCGTGCATTACGAGAAAAACGGCCGGAATACGAGCAAAGACATGGCAAAATTATTCTTCTGCGTGACAACGCTCGGCCTCATGTCGCAAAAGTTGTAAAAAAATATTTGGAAACGCTCAAATGGGATATTTTACCGCACCCGCCGTATTTTCCGGACATTGCTCCTTCTGATTACTGGTTGTTCCGACGGATGCAGCAGGATTTAGCAGGTCACCGGTTCACTTCTTTCGTAGAAATCGAAAATTGGCTCAAAACTTGGAACCCCCCCTAAAGACGAGACTTTTTTTCGAGATGGAATTCGAAAATTGCCCGAGAGGTGGGAAAAAGTAGTAGCCAGCGATGGACAATACTTTGATTAATCTATTCATACCTTTTATTTTGAAATTAATGGATTTTTTACCACAAAAAAAGGACCGAATTAATTTGTACTCCCAATATTTTCCAATTACAGGGAGCCATTATGATATTTTTTTTTCCGCTATTTGTCATAATTTGATCGGATGGCCCGCAAAAATAAAAAATAAAATAATAAATGGACCACTCTAGTGTACAGTATTAGCAAGTTTTTCTAAATTTATAAATTGACATCTCGTGATAACGGAATTCAGATACCATCTTCAATTTGACACACTGGTTGTATTCAATTTGCAAAACAATCGCGCTTTTTCGTGCGTGTGAACGGTAGGTAAATACAGAGTAAGAGCTATAGCGCTATTTTTAAATTTGGTAATAATATTTTTGTTTAGTACTAAATAGTGCTATTTTTAATACGTGATTGTTTAAACAAACAATCACTTTGATTGTTTGTTGGCGTTGTCATAACTTTATTAATTGTGGTATCATAATAAAAATGTTATGTGTATTGATAGTGTAATACGGGCATTGGCCGTATTTGCGGATTATATAAGTATATATAACACCAGCGCCATATACATATATGGTCGTAGCGCGCGGGCATGTGAGGATCTCACGTTCTACGCGATGAGTAGCGCTACGAGGTACAGAGTGTGGCACTAATAAATCCGGACATTTCGCATAGAGCGAAAATGCCGGGCATGTTATAATCCTGCTCCTAGTACGTAAAAGTCCCCGAACTCGTACTCTGCGCATGCGCAATTCTCACGCTCACGGTCATTAAGGGTACGCCGTTGCGAAGCAGAGCTGCTGCTATCAGTCGTTAGGTCGAGGAACTACTTACGTTCAGAAATTATTTACGGGCAGAAACGTAACCTCACTTTCATGTAAGATCGAAACGAAGTATCGTTGATATCGCCTTGTCATAAATGATTAATAAAGTAATACATGTAAATATATATTGATGCGATTAAGGTAGTAGTCTTGCCAAGGCATTTCTCTATAGATTTTTTTTTTAATTTTGAGGACTCATTCAGAACACTATTAAATGATTATCTGCAAAATATCCAAAGGATTCGCCGTTCCGTTTTGCAAATATTGGCAATCAAAGATTTCATGGTTTTACACGTCTTCTTATGGGGAGCAGTGGACATTTTTTCATTTCACGCAATAATTTCGAAACTTTACTACAGATTTTTTTTTAATCCTCTATTACAGAGCAACAAATGACGAAGAGGGTGAAAAAAATTCATGAATTTTGACCGTCTAGTTTCAGGGATATAGCAATTTAAATTAAGCAATGTCTAGCGACGGTAGCGCCACGAAGCGACTGGAGCAGACTAGAACTAGATTACAGTAGTGTGTGCATATCCGTATACGAAGAGTATCTACGTATTAGTAGCCGAAATGGATAGTCTGATACAAAAGTGAGGGTTAGGTAAACATTATGTTAGACGTTTTCATCATTACTTTATAAATTTTTACATCCCGCTAAGATGTAACCTACATTATAAGGATATTTCGTAATATTTCGAAGCTTTTATCGATTGAGCGGAGAATAAACTTTTCAACGTGACTGTGTCGAGACTTCTACCTTAAAAACTATGTTTGGTGCCTTGAGGGGCGGAGGGGGAGGCTCCACCCGCTCAGCTCCACCCGTGCAGTGCTCGCGATAAACCTTGCGAGTGCGACACAGCTTCTGCGCGTGCTTGGCGCAATAGACATTTAAGGCGGGCAAGCGCTTTAGGAGACCGAAAATTAGATGATTTTTTGGATCTTTTTATTGTGAAAAAAAAAAAACAGAAGTTTCTGCAATTCTGACAATAATTTATTCATATTTTCATACATCTCTGGTAATTTTTTCAAGTTATTTCATGCATTAATTAAGGTGTATTCCGTGTGTCCGTTGGCCTGTCCTCGTCGTCGTTGTCGATATGTCCTTGTTCTTCTAACATACCATTAGAAGGATTCTGAATATCGTATTGAAATTTTCAGGGTGTATTCTTAAGATATTTAGCTGACGATTTATGAAATAAAAACAATTGATTTTTTGAAGGATCTAAAGTGGTTGCCCGCCTTAAAAATACGAAAACCTCGTAAAATATGGTTTTGTTATATAAAGTATCGCGTGTACCATGAAGGTTGGGTCTTTTTACGCCTCGCACAATGTCTTCGCCTCGCGTGCTCGTCTACGTCTCGTACTGAAAACATCGCGCTTGGCGTCAAAAGTCTCACTTTTCCGCCGTGATACACAATGCACTATAAATGCTGCAATTTCATTTTATCTGGCAAACGAAATTATAAAAGGACTCATGAATACGAAATTGTTTGCTCCAAATGATGAGAACTCGGATAGAATCTGTTGTATCTTGTGAAAAGTTTCGACGTCCTGGGAGGGTTGATACATTCCCAGCGTATTTTGCCAAAGTTCCTTCGAGTTATCGGTCGAGGGGTGGGCCGGATGGAACGTGGCGTCTGCATGCTGTTATTTAGTCACGCTGCGGCAGCTTAATCAAAATTATGATTGCATTTCTCATGGGGTACCTTGGCCTCTAATGCGCTTGCACTTTATACCCCCTGCTGGCGGATATTCTCCAAGATTCTCAACGTTGTTCAGTATGAGTTCCTTGAAGCAGCGTCCATCTTGTCACTTGCCTCGGCACTTTCTCGAATCCGCAAACACCGGCGCGCCGAGAATGCCATCATAGGGGAACGAGCGGTAGCTCCGGACACTTGCAAACTTTTAATCATAATTTATCAATTACGAAAGATGAACTCTAATAAAATTAGTTGAAATAATATTGTAGAGTAAAGCGACCGGTGAATGGACGAATCATCATCGACTGTAAACTGAAAATATCAAAACAATTTTTTTGGCATTGAAAATCCCTTTAAAGATGGATATAGGGGGTCTGATTTAGCGAGATGTCACACGAAGCTAACGCTACCCCCACTCCACTGCCGCTGTATTGTACCGGGGTGGGGGGAGCTGCGACATGCTAAATGCCTGTGATTTGTTGGAAAATGCTGCATTACATGTAGAGTCATTTGTGGTTACAAGTTGTAAGTTTTAATTTTGGTGAGTAAGTTTCAATATTACAATGTCGGTGGGTTTGGGTTCGGGTTTATTTAGTTCGGACTTGTTTGGGCTTGTTTGGGCTTGTTTGGGCTTGTTTGAGCTTGTTTGGGTTTGTTTGGGTTTGTTTGAGTCTGCACTGAGAGAAATGTATGGTAACTTCAACCATTTTTTAACCATATTTTATATTTCCCTAAGGGGACAACAATATTTTATAGTCATGGTTACTGCCTAAAATATAGTACTGCTTATGATATTTTAGCAGTTGTGTTAACTATGCTCATATGTTAACTGCAACCAACAATCTTACAAGCATACGTTGATTGTTCAATGCTATATAATATAGGACGCTTTCATAGAATGGATATTACCTTACACTATCAAAAAATAGTGATTTTTACCATATTGAATGGTATGTCTACTAAATGTATATAATATTTCATAAATTCAAAAATTCTCAATTCAGAGTACTACCTGTATGATTGTTTATCATAATTTGTCATTCCCTGACCTCCTGAAATGATTCCTATCGAAGAAAATATTTCGCCTGAACATGGATTACGAACCTACGACCTACCTATCTATACTATGCACGCTGCCACTATGCTACCGGGTACTTATGTTATTTTGATCATAGATTTGGTATAACAGATAAAAGTAATTCCAGCTGCAATTCCGAATAGCTGTTACCTCCGATATAGGTGGAATTTTGCACAGATCGTCTTTTTGATAATATATGTCACTGCTTACATGGATTTTTGGCGCAGCGCAATAGTTTTCTGAAATATCGAATTTTAAAAACTGATAAATTAATGCGCTAATATATCTATATCGATCATAGCGTGCTACCGCTGTCTCTACTTTATTGACACGTTCCACAAATGATTTACGTCTTCACTATAACATTACCATAATTTTGTTCGTATAGTCACTTTTCGTAAGATCTTGTAATAATTTATACTCAACAAGTGTTAATGTTAACCATATAAATAGTACAAACTTGCACTGAGAAAAATGTCCATAGTATTTGTAAAAAAACGCCCATGGTAAAAGTGGGCATAGTTAAATTCCCTATAGTTTATTGACACCGCAATCATAATATGGTTAACACAACTATAAGCGTCTATCTAATCATGCCGTTTTGGAAGTGTGTTTGATTATCTAGTATCCCCGAAATAACTATTAACTGTTGTGAAAGGCTTTGCAATATCGATATAGTTAATCCAGTTAATATTTTTATAATAGTTAGTAATTATTTCGGGGATAATGGATAGTCGAGCACGTCACCAAAGTTGCATGTTTAGATATACTTTTCGCTTATAGTTGTGTTAACCATATTATGATTACGGTGCCAATAAACTATACGGGATTTTACTATCCCCTCTTTTGCCGTGGGCGTTTTCCATAAATACCATGTATTTTGCTCTCAGTGCAGCATTCGTATTTCCGCGCCGATTTGGTGATATAGCTGAATTAACCATATCGATATTGTAAAGACTTCTACAATAGTGTATAGTAATTTTGGAGATACTAGATAGTCAAACACCCCACCAAAGTCGCATGTTTACGTATACTTTTCGCTTATAGTTGTGTTAACCATATTATGATTGCGGTGACAATAAACTATAGGGAATTCGACTATACTTTCTTTTACCATTTTTTTTGTAAATACTATACACTTTTCTCTCAGTGTGGTGTAGTTTGGGATGGGATGGATGGATAGGTGAGAACGTCAGAAGAGGGTAAGAGAGCGAGAGAGAGAGAGAGAGAGAGAGAGAGAGAGAGAGAGAGAGAGAGAGAGAGAGAGAGAAACTCATATTATTTGCATGTACCTTTTTTTTATCACCCGAAAAGTCTGATTACATTGTCAATGCCATGAAATAGTTGCACTTTGTGTAATATCTGTAGATTTTTTAACTGCTATAGCTAATAAAAGATATTATTCTGATAGTAGAGAAAAATATACGAACTAATGGCAACAAATAATATTGGAGGAATTGATAAATAAGTAGCGAAATGACTAAATCGCCAATGAATGGACTAAATTACCAGTAAATGGACATTCAACCACCAGTATATGGACGTCGGTAGCGTATTTGAACGCTGTGAAGGATAAAGATTGATTCATTATTTTTATTAAATGCTAGATTCCGAGATCACTGTGTTGCACAAAAATTATAATATTATTATACATATGAATGTGATATTTGTTATTACGATTTCGAAAAAAATACACAAATCTTGTTTGTATCTTAACTCGACATTCTCATAAAACTACCAAAGTTTGTTTCGACACAGAAAGAATTTTTTTTATTTTTGTCAAAATAAAAAAAAATACGAATGAAATGATTTTATGACGACATTTGATGAAATCTACATTGTCAATTCTTAACAGTAATTAATTTTGCAATTTTCAACCGATGAGCTTAATTTTTCAGTCTGATCTGAGAATTTTTTGAACAGAGCCCATTCGTCCATTCACTGAAAAGAGGTTAGAATGCAATATCAGCGAATAAACATGACTAATTCTGATCTATTATTAGGAATTGATTTTTAAAAATTGCGATAAATCAAACATTGATTCTATCTTAAATAATAAAAGTAATACTTATCCTCAAAAGGCATAAAAACTTTTGTTTTCGCCTTTAGAACACCGACTGTGAATAGCCGTATCGTAACTACGAGGTGGGTAAATTAAGTAATGAGTGATTTTTTTCAAATTTTTTAGTCGAATAGAATTACAATTCGAAATTGTCTCTCTCAAAATAACTTCCTTGGGAAGCCACATAGCGCTGGAGACGGTTCTTCCAATACTCATAGCAGTGCTGGACCTCGAATACTGGAATAGCCTTCAGCTAGTCGGTTACAGCCGTTTGAATGTTTTTTAATGTCTCAAAATGACGTCCCTTGAGGTGATTTTGTAATTTCGGAAAGACGAACAAGTCAAAAGGAGGCAAATAAAAAGGCTGAGGAGCCACAGGAATGTTTTTACTGGCCAAAAACACGTTTATTGAAATTGCTGTGTGACAAGGCGCATTGTCGTGATGCAACACCCAGTTGTTCTTGATGTTTGATCTCACACGCATAACCCTTTGTCGAAGTTTTTCAAGAGCCTCTCGGTAAAAGTGTTGATTGGCCGTTTGGCCTTTAGGCACAAACAAGAACTTCATCGGTTCTTGAAGATGAAGGCTGTGTGTTTCATCTTCAATCGACTCTCTTCCTTCTGAAAATGCTTTAAACTACCGAATTATCTGGGCCCTTGACAAAACACTGTCTCTGTATGCTTGCTGAAGTTTTGCAATAGTTTCCGTTGCTCTGTGCTCAAGTCTGAAGCAAAACCTAATAGCATACCGTTGCTCGAAATTGATGTCGCTCATTTTTAGAACGCAATAGAAAAAACTGTTTCACGAAAAAAATTGCTACGGACAACCAAATGACTCTAGCGAGTTCAAACTGGTACTGAAGGCGTATCACATGTTCACCTGCCGCCCATCTAAGTCTCGCGTCCCAAGTGTTGCCAGATTGAATGTTACGTTGCCAGTGTCATTACTTAATTTATACACCTCGTAAGTTGCGCAGTGTGCAAGTACCACAAACTAGAATAATTCCATGTGGCGTTAAAATTGGATATTGAAGTAAGAAATTGGTTTCAAGGACACCTGTAATTTTCTTGCCAAATTATAGTGTTTCGAGTTTTTATCGACATTTTATATTTATTACTTATTTTAAATATAAATCAGCTTTCGTCCATTCACTGGTCGGTGGACTCTGGATGTGTTCTGCATTTCTTCGTTATGACAAACGATCAACAAATTCGAAATATATAGATAAAAAATTACCTTAAGAGCTCATTTTAGTCTAAAAAATAATGTTGGGTAAGGGCGGACAATCCAAGTTTTTGGGATCATTTTTTTTTATTCGTAACAGGACGATTTGACGTGGGCGTTGTTGGGGATTTGGATAAGATAATAATGAGGGCTTCTCTTCCAAATCTTTTCGTTAATTCCTTAAGACTTCAATATCACCCCGAAACGAAATAAGTAGGTATATGTTTTTCCATATAATTTCTGTTGATTCCGGCTCTCTGTCTATCTCTTTCTCTCTCTCTCTCGCTCTATCTCTCCCGTAGAGCAACCGAGAGCAAATCACGATCCGTAGGATTAGCAACTACGCTTTACGCTCCGTCTCTCTCTCTGCGTTTTATTTCCGGTCCTTCCACATTTAATCCCTTGACTTGAAACTTTAGCCCCACGTACATAAAACGTTGATGAAAACTTTCTAGAAGCGATCGGAGTGTGTCTTGGAATGAAATTGTTACAACCAGTTTTTCTACACCGTCCACTAATTTTCGTTGATCACGGTGCAATCCCAGTTTCGTCTAGAACTTTTGGCCATGGAAACTTACGTGTGGATTCACCACATCAAATACTCCGATCGCCCTATACTTTTTTATCCACTTTGCCGCTCCACTCTTTCATCCAATTAAACCTACTGCTGAATCCTGTAAAGTTTCTCAGTTCCACGGAATTCGAAAATCGACCATCGAGACTGGTAGGAATTCAAAAAATCGTATTTCAATATATTGCTGGTTGATGTGGATCGAAAAAAATGTGCGTGTAAAAATCATCAATAAAGTGATGAAACGTCATCACTTTATTGATGATTTTTACACGTAGAGTAGATGTTGAGATATTTTGTACACCATTTTGACAAGGAGATCTTACTAGGTTAAGTTGGTGTAACCGCTTAATACGTTATCGATCTTTAATATTAAGGGGTTACACCACATTGGCGCTTGGAAAAATAGGTATAAAAATAAAATGAACGATGAACTAGCGACTAGTAAGATATAAAATAATTTTTATTTTTCACAAGTACATTATACACTACTCCAAAGAATTAAAGGAACAGAACCTTTATTCTCTTTTTTTTTTGCGTTTTTTGAAGCGCTGTATCTCTGGGAAAAGTAATCGCATCGAGATGGAAAAAAAGCATTTTGAAGCTTCAATTCTCTAGTTTTGCGATCGATTCGCATAATTTTTTTGTGAGCTACGGTTATTTCGCAATCACAAGAAATTTTTTTTGTTTTTTTTTTCAACGTTCCATGGGCTTGGAAAATTGTTTTCAGTTTAATCAATGGATAGGTCAGTTAGCTTGTTTATTTAGCTATAATTTCATTTTTTGTCAGTCTCTCTACATCAATTTTTTGCTGAGATATCCGACTTTGAATGCAAAAGGATCCATTTGTCTTTGATCATTGATATCTCAACAACCAATAATCGCACAGGAAATTAAGGGGCAGTTTTGAAAACTTAAATACATTTATACAATACAAATACAAATCGTAACATCAATTTTAAAAAAGTAAACAAAAATGACTTTTTCTGGTGTTTCAGTAAATCTAGCCCTACTTTACTCATGGAATATTCATGGAAAGACTAACGTTGCCAGGGTTTTTTTTTCAGCTTCATGTACCCCCAATAGCCCAGTTGATTTTCAAATTGATCCATCGAACCGTTCTTCCAAACCAATCGATCAAAGTTTTACAAAACAATTAAAGGAACAAGTGTATCGTTCCAAAACATCGTGTCGTCATCATCAAAATGAAAAGACCAATTTTTTTCAACTTATTTCACAACTTTGCACTAGTTACTCGTTAAATTCGAGAAAAAATTCAAAAAATTTCAAAAGAAAATTATTTCTGTTTTTTTTTTAAATCTGTAAAACATTTCAGGAAACAATACTGAGTCATATTAGACACGATTCGACCTTTACGTACCATAATTTCACTCATCTTAAATTGCATTAATTAAAAGTTGATACCCCCAAGTAGTATTCACTACTCGATCTGAGAACATTTATGCGATTTATTCTCGATGTTTTCTGCGTCAGTTATTAGGGTTAAAAGAAACAATTTTTTCCGAAACTCCTCTTTTTCCAGAAGAAAATATGAGTCAGTATTGTTTCCCGAAATTTTTTACAAATTAAAAAAAAATCATTTTTGAAAAAAATTTCTCAACTTTTTTTTCTTGAATTTAACAAGTAACTAGTGCCAAGTTATGAAAAAAGTCAGAAATAATTCGTCTTTTCATTTTGATGATGATGACACTATGTTTAGGATATCCTTTAACTATCCTTTAATTGTTTTGTAAAACTTTGATCAATCGATCCGGGAAAACGGTTCGATGGATCAATTTGAAATTTTACTGCGCTATTGGGGATATATTAAGCTGAAAAAAAACCGGACAACGTTCGTTTTTCCATGAATATTTATAAAGTAGTGGTAGATTTACTAAAACACAAGAAAGTCATTTTTTTGTACTTTTTTCAAATTGATGTTAAGGGTGAAAAAAATTGTTTCTTAAAAATCAATGAAAGAGTCTTATAGGAAATGTATTCAAGTTTTCAAAACTGATTGCTAATTCCCTGTGCGATCATTGGTTGCTGAGATATCGATAATCAAAGACAAAAGAATCCTTTTTCATTCAAAGTCCGATATTTCAGTCAGAAATTGACGTAGAGAGACGGATAAAAAACGAATTTGTAGCTGAATAAACAAGCTAACTGTATACATACATTGATTGAACTGAAAAAAATTTCCCGAGCCCGAAGACCCTTGAAAAAAAAACAAAAAAAATTGAAATTTTTTGTCTCACGCTATATCTTATGATTGCGAGATAACTGTGGCTCATAAAAAATTGTTGCCAAAAGATCTCAAAACTAGAGACTTGAAGCTTCAAAATGTATTTTTTTTTATCTCTATACGACCATTTTTCACAGAGATACAGCGCTCCAAAAAACACAAAAAAAAAGGAAGAAACGTTCTGTTCCCTTAATTCTTTGGAGGAGTGTAGTTTTATGGAGAAATAAAAAAAAGATTTTTTTTTTATGGCGTAGATATGAGTTTAGTAGGATCCTCTTTTCAAACTGGTGGACGAAATATCTCAAATTCTACTCAACTGATTTTCATTAACTTTACACCACATATTCTTTATGATATTATCTAGGATGTGGCGTAGGATTTTTTTGATTGGATGATCCGTTCATTCATTATTCATTTCTTAAACTCAAAATTTTGGTAAAAATCAGAGTTTTTTTTTGAGATGTAAAATCTACAAAAAAAAGTAAAAATATTTTCGCTGTCCAACACTTCAGCTATTATTTTTCAATAACAAGAAAGTATTATTTTTTCGGGCGATGCCTGACAGAGAAAAAAAAATCCACCATTGGCAAGGATTTTTAAAAGAGAGTCTTACTAGACGACTTAAATCGCCGCTATTATTTAATTTCTTTTTGTACCTTTTTTTTTGTAATTTGTATATAAAACTATCAAACTATAATGTATTTATGAAAGATAAAAATTATTTCATATATGTAATAGTCGCGTCACAATACAAACAAAAATTCCATCGATGTTTCCAAGCGTCAAGATGTTGTAACTCAACAAATTAATGAGTTACACCATTAATTTCGTTGAGTCATTAGGTCCATACGATACACAAGTTTAATTTCCCGTTTGTGTTAAATTTATCGGTATACTGGATACGGGGCTAGTGAAAGTTTATCGGATTAACCATAGGAATTGGAAATTCTTAAAATAAATTTCTCAAAGTTGGTTACCCTGTAGAACCCTGCGCAGATCCTCACCGAAATTTCAGTGTTCGGGCTGTTCGCGAGGTAGTCTGAATACCGGAGCGGAAGTTACACGGGAACAAAGTCTTCGTCGCGATCGCTTGCACGTACGCGGTTGCCCAGGTCTACAGTTTCGGAACGGGAAACTCCGTTGGATGTCTAACGTTGTGCTTAGAACCCATCTTGGGAATTTGTACACCATCTCTGTTTCAAAATGCTCTTCGGGAGCCGTTACAGCACCGGCATGCCACTAAATTTGTTTCCGGTATTAGGGCAGCAATGGTTAATTTAGTGAATAGAAAATACAGTCACTTATCCGGAGACGAGACTGAATGAAGGAGTCTTCTAAAGACATATAATGAGGCCAGGTAGTCCGCCACCGATATTAATTAAATCATGTACAGGGTGTCCCACTTATCTCTGCCACCCGAAATAACTCGGTAATTATCGACGTCAGAAAAAAATGTTCCAAACAAAAGTTGTATGGTGTAAAGGGGGCCATCAAATGCGACCAATTTTTTTATTTCGGTGGAGGCGCTGACGCACAGTGAAGGTCACCTCCACTTTTTTAAATGGAATGGTACATTTTTTTTTTCAACCATCTTGAGGTGAACCTCAAGCCGCATAAAAAAATTAGGGGGTCAAAGTCGTTCAAGGTCATTGAAGTTCAGTATCGATGATACAAATCTAAATATCTCGGATCACTACCAAATGTTTGGTAGTGATCCGAGATATTTAGATTTGTATTTCATTTTGATAGATGTTCGAAATTAGCTTGAAATGAGAGATATCGGAGATTGCAGTCATCGACAACACTTCGAATACCTTCTGTTTATTTACCAACCCGCGTTGTCGTTCAGTTTGATTTCGAATTTGGATAAGAGCTATTCATCATTTGAAAATGTACCGGCAATTCGTAAATGTGGACATGATACTGTGTTACGGTGAAGCAAGAAGAAATTCCACAAGAGCGCGTTTGTTCTATGACTGTCTGACTGCAAAAATGTTTGGAGGCTGGTGGAGATCATTTTGAACATCTATTGAAATAAAATATAAATTTGAAAATATTTTTGGTATCGATCCGCTTTTCATCGATACTGACCTTGAATGACCTTGAACGACTTTGACCCCCTAATGTTTTTTACGCGGCTTGAGGTGCTCCACAGGATGGTTGAAAAAAAAATGTAGCATTCCATTTAAAAAAGTGGAGGTGACCTTCACTGTGCGTCAGCGCCTCCACCGAAATAAAAAAGATTGGTCGCATTTGATGGCCCCCTTCACACCGTACAACTTTTGTCTGAAACATTTTTTTGTGACGTCGATAATTACCGAGTTATTTTGGGTGGCAGAGATAAGAGGGACACCCTGTATATAAAACAATTCCGTGACTGACTTGAAGACAGACAACGCACAGCCGAAACCGTTGAATATAGAAACATGACATTTGGAAGATATGTTCCTAAGAAGGTGTAGATGTGCACTAAGAAAGGATTTTTGGAAAATCTAAGGCGGTAAAACGGGGTGTAAAAGTTTGTATGGAAAATTGTATTTCTTGCATGTATTAACTTGAAACTTGGTATAAATATTCTTCAAAATACATATTTTAGGATTTTGTTAAACAGCCCCTAATTATGAGTGTAACGTGGTGCTGAAGTTTGTATGGGAAAATCAAATTCCCTGCTTTTATCTCAATGAGATTCGGGTATGTTCCTTAAGGCCTTAGGCCACTCTAGAGGCCAAAAAAGGGCATATTTTCCGTTTTTTTTTTCAGTAAAACCATAAAATAAATCGGAATAACAAAATAGGGGTTTTATTATACACGTAATTGACTATACAGAATTATTTTTTCATAGCGATACATGTCGAAATGGCGACTGGGCAGCATTTTTTCGATGGAGCCTTTATTTCTGGAAGGTCAACGGCCGGACCAACAGCTCCTATAATTTTTGAGTTATGATTTTTTTGATATATTGTTTTTTGTCAAAGTTTGTCAAGCATTTCTAAAACAAAAAGTATAAAATGCCATGAGAAAATCGTCAGAAAATTGTTTATAAAAAAGGAACTATGCAACATAATAAACAAATCCTATGTAGCGCCTCAGAAAATGTAATTCTAAATATACGGTTAAAATTTTAAGTGAATCGGTTGAAATTTGTTTGAGTTATGACTCTGGCCGACTTGAAAAATGTAGTTTTGAGATAAACGCGTTTAAAGTTAGTAGAAAGTCACGACATGAATCAAGAGGGGTTGCACTAGAATTCGAAAATCGAATACTTAGAGATTTTTCGTACCTATAATCTTTTGGAATATAATGTTATAGGTACTAAGGTATATTTTTAACAAAAAAAATCGATTTTTGGAAAATCCTAGAGTGGCCTAAGGCCTTAAAGAGCGTAGGGGTGTACTGAGAAAGGATTAGCTTTTTATATGGTCAACTAAAGAGTGTCCCAAAATTCACGCAACAAGTAATTTTGATATAAAGCACAGGTTTTTAATTAAAAAATTGTAATTTTTTTTATTGCTTCATAAAGTATACAGTATGGGGTTATGTATGGAATAGCATATGCATTTGTTTCTCAACAATCACTCGTGAATTTTCTGAACTCCAAATGCGACAATTTTGTCGAGTAATGAAGCCATCAAGATGAAGATGAGCCTCATCGCTGAAGATGATTTTATTCGAAAAATCATCAGCCTCTTGTTGTCGTTCCATAATCCATTCAACGAACTCTCTTCGCTGTGCGTAGTCAGTAGGCTTCAGTTCTTGAGTAAATTGAACTTTGTAAGCATGGAGATGAAAATCTTTCGTAAGAATACGCTGCAAAGAGCGTCTCGAAATGTCCAATTCTTGACCACGGTGCCCAATTGTTGTACCTGGACTCTCACCAAAACTCTCACGAACTGCTTCGATGTTTTGTATTGAACGACTTGGTGAAGGACGGCCAGACTGTCTAAGATCACTAATTCATTCAGTCTCCCTAAATTTTTAAATTAATCTCTTCACAGTTGACGAAGTTAAATCACCATTCCGACCATATTTTGTACGAAAATTGCGAATTGCAGCTGCCAATGTTCATTATTTTATAAATATTGCTCAATTATGAAAACATCAGCTGTTACGCTGTGTTTTTTTTTCGTTAGCAACACCGCACAAATGGCGCAAAAGTCAAACCTTGTGTGAATTTTGGGGCACCCTTTATATCCCGAGCAGAAATTTGTTCAGGGTGAAATCCGGACCGGATCAGGCTGCCACAATAGCAAATCCGGGCCGGATCAGGCAAATTTAGTCCGGCCCTAATCAGGTATGTAACGCTTTTGCAAATTCGGGTCCGAATCAGGCACCTTATCAGGCTCTGATCAGGCGCTTTATCAGGCTCGGATCAGGCACCTTACCAGGCTCGGATTAGGCACTATATCTGGCTCGGATCAAGCAACTTATCTGGCCCGGATCAGGTGCCTCATCCTGCCTGAGACATGCGTGTCATCTGGCTCAATCATTTGATTAATTTTTTGTTTAAAAATAGATCAACATTTATTAAATTATTATCGCAGTTACACGTTATCAAGTTTACTAACGTTAATAAAAATATGAAACATATGAAAACATTTTTTTAAAGTTTAAGTTTTTATTTTACTTGACTTGATTGTTTAGTTTTTGTTCCGGTTTTGGCGATGACCGTCCCAATCTTGCCGGCCCAATCTGTCCGGCGCAAATCATGCGTGCCTGATCAGGGCGCCTTATTGATCCCTGCTCAGGCCCCTGTCTGGCGCTAATCAGGCGTGCCTGATCAGGGCGCCTTATTGATCCCTGCTCAGGCCCCTGTCCGGCGAAAGTCATGCGTGCCTGATCAGGGCGCCTTATTGATACCTGATAAGGCTTCTATCCGGCGCAAATCAGGCGTGCCTGATCAGGGCGCCTTATTGATCCCTGCTCAGGCCCCTGTCTGGCGCAAATCAGGCGTGCCTGATCAGGGCGCCTTATTGATCCCTGCTCAGACCCCTGTCGGGCTCAAATCAGGCGTACCTGATCAGGGCGCCTTATTGATCCCCGATTCGGCCCTGATGGATCCTCAGGCAGCCTGATTAGATTTCTGCTCGGGATGTAGGCTGTTCAAAAGATATCGAATGCCCAAAACTCGAATGTGCTTGCCGAAGACCATAAATCATACAATGTTGTCTACAGACCTATATAGCAAAGCCATATAGTTCTGTAGACAACAATGGCATTGTACGACACTAGAGTTGAAGGGTGCCTCTTTTATACTACTTTTTCAAATTAATTGCTAACCCTTATCTTAGTTGTAACATTTCATTTTGATCACATAATTTATTCCAAATGCTTATTTTTCGGGGTATTCAACAATGCAATGATAAATACGAATTCGAATTTTCGTCAATTTAGCGTTGCAGGATCAATCGTCTCTACAATATTCACACCAATACATTCATCCGTACACTCATTCGTTCACGCCTAGTTTATAGTGTCTTTTTCACAATTATAGTCTTTAGTCTCAAGTCTTTTCACGCACATCGATCGGGGCAGAATTTAACAACAAGAAGCATGGTGACTTATCTTCTTTGATTGGTGCGATTCCCTCGGTGGCTCTTTCCTTTTGTCCCAGGGCTATGATGGACGAATATTCGGTGGATCTGAGTCCCAATGCAGTGGTAGCTGGTCAGGCGTACCTCTGTCTTTTTCTTCTCTTTCTGTGGTTGAATCGGATGCAGAGTATCCAGAGGAAGACCCGAAATGTTGTCTCGATGAGAGCCCCGGGACGAAAGAGAACGAGGACCTCTCGTAATCGCGAAGGTGTCCTCGCACGGGATAATAATCCCCTCCCCTGGACTCCAAGACTATTTCGATGGTCCCGAGCGGGTCTATCTTATCTCGCTCAGACCTTTACGCAGTAGCGTAATTGAAAGGGTCCCAGATGTACTAGCGTAACTCTCGCGTCCTCCGCGAAGTATCGTATCTCGGCAGACCCTGTTCATTCTAACGCATCTCCGGGCGCGCGTGAGATCCATCGTATCTCCCGCAGCCTTAGAACGGAGTATCGTAACTCGCCGACTGCGATATGCTCTATCGTATCTCAGATGCACCAAAACGTTTCATCGTATCTACGAATCGCAAGTTTTCAGTAAACGCGGTTTGAAAGTTTCGCGTTCTCAAAAATAAAATGTCACTGAATCATCACAACATTTATGTCTAAATATTGCGCATTATACGCAGAATATTTTTTAGACATGAAAAGCGTTGTGAAAATAGAAACATAATATACTATTATTATAATATTCATCATATATTTCGGTCGAAAGGTCTTTGGTAGGCCTTCCCCCTGACAGCCGTCATGCTTCTACGAAAGGTCTTTCATTCAAATTATTAGCACATATATGTGTGCTAATAATTTGTATGGAACTGTATGAAAAATAGCTGCTTGTAGAGATATACCTAATGCATATTTTTTTCTAATGAAATTGTTTCATACTATGTAAAGTTTTCGGAATAAAATTTAAAAATAAAATATCTTGTAACTGGTAATCAATTTTTGTTTCAAATAAAATCGCGAAATCTCAGTCAATTTTCAAACGAATAGATATAGTGATAACCGTAATACAATTCTTGTGTCGCCCAATCTCAAAAGGTGTTAATAATATCATTACGATTATTATTTTTCTATATTTCATGATTAATTAATTATCTGTTTAAATCAATGAATTATTATATTATTTCCATTCACGTCATAATAATAACATACTTATAACTGTTATCGTTACATAACTTATTCTTTCATTGTAAGTCGTCGAGATTTTCGACGACTTACGATAGAGTAGAAACTAGAATGGAACTTTCAGAGCGCGGGGGGATACGATATCTTGTTTTACTTTAATTAATTACAGCACAAAAAATTATCAAAATGATTTAAAATTTTGTCTGGGCATTCTTCAAGCTCCAACGAACTTAGTAGTGATGTTTTTCAAAAATCACCAAATTTCGACTTACGATGAAACGTTTTGGTGCATCTGAGATACGATAGAGCATATCGCAGTCGGCGAGTTACGATACTCCGTTCTAAGGCTGCGGGAGATACGATGGATCTCACGCGCGCCCGGAGATGCGTTAGAATGAACAGGGTCTGCCGAGATACGATACTTCGCGGAGGACGCGAGAGTTACGCTAGTACATCTGGGACCCTTTCAATTACGCTACTGCGTAAAGGTCTGAGCGAGATAAGATAGACCCGCTCGGGACCATCGATTTAGTCTTTTTGCGAAACGAAATTTAAGCCCGAATCGCACATAATTCGACGCCGGGAGAAAATTTCGAATAGGCTACGTTACATAGTCAATCAGTTCAATACCGTGCCTGAGAAATATGGCACTCTACCTGCTTTCTTTATTTCTTACTTTTTTTTTCTTTGTTTATCTCTGGGTCAAATCCTCAAGTCCAAGTCGATTCGCCAAAATAATTGAGTGTTCAGCTACGAACTTGACTTTTCAGTCTTGTCAAAGTAGTATATGTGCAATACCTAGTCAGAGACAGTTTCGCTATGAAAATGTTCAAACACCCTCGCATTATAATACCGATAAAATCATCGAACGACGAACGGTAATTTTACACGTGCATAAAATGACTAGATTCTATGATTAGCAATGGGACACACATTGCGACAGAACGTTTTGCCGCATATTGATGGACTGGCGAATTTCACAGGCGAACACAAGCTCAAAAATTTATTCGAACGAAGTAATTTTGTTGCTCTAATTTCACGGATGACGGTAAATTAAAAAATGATCTATTCTGCCATGAATTTTACGGATTTCACTGTACTTTCGGACTATCGTTCTCACATACCAATTTAGCTTGACTTATTAGCCGGTATTCCCGAATTGATAGCGCTGCTATCTTAGCTCAGCGAGTCTCCTATTCTATTTTCCAGCTTTGGATTAATTTTATTCAGCCGATGTAGCCGTGCACTTTGCTTGAGTTTTCGAACACACGCCGGTGTGCATTTTCTATATTAAATTCAAATAAATTAATCAGCGATCTAAAAATCAAGTACGTTCTCGTACTATCTTCATAATAAAACAAAAATGACTCTCGAATCTTCGTTTGGAAAAGACTCTCTGCCAAAGAGCAATGTGCCAAATATTTATGCTAGATGATGTACTTACTTAAGGCGTCTGGCCACCATGTAATTTTTTTTTTCATTTTTTTTATATACATTTTTAATAAACTCTGAACTATTAAGAACAATTTAAGCCATAGTACGTATCGAAAAACGCAAAATTGACCAAGTTACAGTTATTTTTCGGCAGGAAGGTTGAGCCGCTGCGGGCGGTCGACCGCGCGGTTCGATCCCTGTTTGTAACTCGCACGGTTTCGCTCAGGCAGCTGTCCTATTGTGTTACAATACACACTATACTAGGTAATACTTTGTGTTACCTAGTATAGTGTGAGAACGCTCCCCTGAAGCCAGACCCGTTATTTCTAATTTCATGAGCGTCAGTCAATATTCGACAAGCAACAGGAAACTTTCCGCCGGTAGTGTACTTTCTTTTGCGATTATCTCGAAACTACATTTTTTGAACTGGTACCATCGAAATATCGTAAACTATCGGTCCGATTGCTTTCAAATTTTTACACAATACTTTTAGATACATTATCCAAAATGTCACGTAGGATTTTTGCGATAACTTGATTAGTTTTTGTTTTATTATTGTTTTTGCTCGAAAAATTTAAGTGAAAAATACAAATTTTTTTCTTCGGGTCACCATAATTTTTTTAATGGTCGAAAAAAAAACCGCTCCGCTACATTGTAGCGACACTACTCACGAATGAGCTGATATTTTTTTTTTTTTTCAGATTTGACATGACGAATTAACTGATGGGACAACGACCGCGCGTATCGTGCGGAGGGCCTCTGCGGCAATGTGCAGAACGGCGACATTTTTAAATATTTTGAAGGGAAATTTTTTGACGTTATTCTCAAAGCCCTTTCTGACGTTGTATAAAAAAATAAAAATATTCCGGCCCATACTTTCGAGTTTATTATTTTTCTTTTAAATGTACCCATTTTCGGATCGGCCAAGGTGGCCAGAAGCCTTAAGACAGGTTTCTACTTTGTTGGGCCAAAAAATTGTTTGTTTTGTTTTTGCTGTTTCGGAAAGAGCCAATACTTAAGGAAGGTGTACTATATGGTCCTGGCGTAGCAGATTAGGTTTAAGGGATAACACCACCCTAGGATTTTGGAAAAATCGGTTTTTTTTTATTAAAAAAATACTTTGGGGTCATAAAAACAATATGCAATTGGTCCTGTAGCGAAATTTTTTTTCAAAAGGTTCATTTATCGATTTTGCCGCAGCGCCTCGGAGCGCGCGGGGAGACGGAGATTTTAAAACTTTTCAAGGCATCGTAGATTCACAGCCCTGTGCTAATTTTACAATTGAGAAGAAAGAGTGCATCGACCACGTGCAAAAATGAATGGGTACTCGTCTTCGAAATTTGAAGAAAAAAAACAAACAAAATGCCTCGGAGGAAGAGCGAAGCTAACTGGCAAACAAATTGACGAGTTATCGATTTATTGTGGTCTAGCAATACGTCGTAATGCCGATTGTATAGAAGAAATGCGTAATGAAATCTACGCAACGCTAGACCTTAAATTATCGACAGACGATCAACCAAAACACGAAAAATGCCCGCACGGAGAAAATGTGTGGTGCTCGTGGCAGAAGGCACAGGCCACTGGAGACTTAGATTATACCCACAAGCCACCTCTATCGCAGGAAGTTTTCGAAGCGATCTCTCTGATTTACAAAGAATTAAGCAGAGACGATTATTCGTTGCATCGGCGGCTTCACGCAAAATACCAAAGAAAGCTTCAATGCGACTGTGTGGTCTATGGCACCGAATTCGATCTCCAGTGGCAAACACGTCCTTGATACCGCAGTATACATTGCTGTAGGCATCTATAATGATGGCCTATCTAGCATCATGATGCTCATGCAGAATTTAGGCATGAAAATTGGGCGGAACTGCTTTAATTTCTGCGTGGAAGCGAACGAGCGCCGCGTCAAATTTTCCGAAAGATCGCTCACCGATGCTGCAAAACAGGCCCGATTATCCCTCAAATCGTCCAGGAAGGAAGAGGATGGAGGAAAACATCAACGTAGATGGACAAATGTATGGTGCAGGCATCGCAGATTAAAGGTAAACAAAAATTCCAAGGATTCAAGTGCTCGTACAACTTTAAACACGGTTTCTCGAAACCACTTTTTTCAAACTGGAAGGACGGATTACTCGATCACCTTTGCATGGATCGATTTGAAATTTTGATAGTAACTCCACAATTACATTCTCTATGGGAGTACGTAGCTGTTTTTTGATTAAATGTAAACTTTTTTTTATAAACAATTTACTGCTTATTTTTTGGGCGAAAAATCGATTTATTTCTTCCAAAGTGCGCCATTTTTTCAAAATTTGATAAAAAAAAATCCCTACGTAGTCCCATAGCTAATAATATATACATTATAATTTTTTTTTGGTTTTTGTTCCAGGTCTTACTTTACATGAAAACCGTCCTCCCGTGAAGTTATTTATAAAAAAAAACACGTTTTTCAAGATGGGCTCTGTCGCCGCTATTTTGTATGAAAATTATGATAAATTTTTTTTGTTATACTTTGATATGTGTGAAATAAACCCTCTCAAAAGAAATCCTATTCCTTTTTTCATACTTCCAAAATAAATTGTCAAAGTTAGGCCTTATTTTTTGCCGCTAGAGTGGTGTTATCCCTTAAGTATGAAACTTTTAATTTTATTCGCACATAAACTTCAGTTTAAATTTTAACGCGTTTTTCTCGATACCACGTTTTCCAAGTTTGCGGAAGTGCTCTTACACGCCCTAGATGAGCAATCATTATGAAATTTGGCAGGCACGTGTACAACAAACGTCTACATTAGTTGAACTAGAATTATTCAAAAATATTTAAACATTTTATCTTATGAAAAGAGAATTGCAAACATTTTTGGTAAAAAAACAAAACTTTCCCTTCGATCGTGCAACATTTGTTAATTTTTTTATTTTTCTTCTTGATTCCAATTCGACTTGTACACAATATTGTACAAACTAAAAATATGTTTGATTTTTTGCTTCATATCACCTGGCCGGAACTTAGGACTTCCGCAAGCGAAGAATATCATCGCCGGTGCACCGACATACGTGGCTACTCTTACTCCCAGTAACATGTTTTGACAAACTTTACAAAATATTATCATGTTCGATAAAGACCGCTCAGTAAACATATCAAATTTCAACATTCTATATTTAATATTTTTCGCATAAAAAAATTGGTTAAAAATTCGAACAATTTTTCGCCCAACAAAGTAGAAGCCTCCCTTAATATCGCTCAGCAAAGGGCAAATTTATTGCTTAGTATAATGCACAAAAATCGTCATAATTAATTATAATCTTCAACAAGTACATAAATTATGTAATAATTTATGATCGATAATTTTCGTATACAACACATTCTGTGTAAGACAATGAGAATAAATCCACAGGAGCTAAGTAAAAAAAGGAGGGTGGTCCGTTTTTTAAGGGCGGGGTAAAGTTAATTCGGCGAAAAAAAGGCACGTTTTTAAGATTTTTTTTTGGCGTAACGGATAGTGTTCGTTTATTGAAAAATTTACATATAATAAAGTAACATTTGAACAACATTCTCCTAAATTTGCATTGCAAAATATTCAAAATTGAGCGAGTGAAAATTAAACCCCGGAGGCGCCTCGAAAAAAAGTTGGTTTGCGGTGTGCACCATAACTCGCAACAGAATCATCTGAAACAAAAAAATCAAAATGCAATTGTTAAAGGAGATGTTTCTCGAGGTAATGACGATTTTTTTTTTTTCGATTTTTCGATTTTTCGTAGCACTTGGGAGCCAAAAACCCGATTTTCGCTAAAAAAAATCGGCTAATTTGTTGTTGAAAAATTAGTAATTATTAAAAAAAACAAAAAAGCTCTCGACAATACCTGGTGAATTATGTGAAGAAGTACTGTGCAAAATTTCAAAGCGATTGGTCCAGTAGATTTTGAGTTATCGTGCACACGGACTTCAAATATGACAAGTCTCAGAAAAACGGTTTGAAAAACGCAGAAGAGTTTGGTCGCTTAGCGCTCATTGCACATAAGTTTGAGAATACTTCTCGATTGCATAAAAATCTGAGAAAATTAATGCATATTAAAGGTACTCAAAAGATTAATTTTGCATAATAATAATTCCAAAATGTTATTAACAAAATGATGAAAAAAAAATAATTAGTCAACAAATTTCCCCGTAACCCAATTTTTTTTCGTGATTCGTTCATTTTTCTGAATACGTATGAATTTTTTCAGATTTTTCAATTATCTTTGAATTTTTAGAAATTCAAAATAAAACTCGATAATTTTCTTATACTCACTCAAAGTCGTCGATGCCAGGTCCGTAGAGCAAAAGGCTTCCATCAAGATGATCGAGAGCATCTTTTTGCGTTTGTCTACGCAAAACTCTTTCTTCTTTACTGTCGTGCGCCGCCCAGGTATAAAACCCGGCATGGAGCAATAGACGCTCAAATACTCAAAACTTCGTCAATTTTACTCCGATCGACTTGAAATTTTAACACAATATTCTTGAGATATTATGCATTCATTTAAAAAATTTAAAAAAAATTAAAAAACAAAAATTTTAATACTTTACCCCGCCCTTAAAGGGAATACGCAGCGAAAGTAGGCCAAAACTGGGGTAAAATCCAAATAGCATTTGTGAAGAACCGAAACAACATACATTCATATTATTTTTTGCAACGATTTATTGGAGTTTCGGCTATTAAATTCAGTGGTTGAGGTTTCAAAAATATTAATATTTAAGGGAGATATGGGCGGATAAAGGAGACCATGCGTCTCGTGTACTACTCCATCATTGCCACGATTCCGATTGGCCGGTTGAAGTTTTTGGCGATTTCCAAACGCCATTCTCTTTAGGAGATCTTGCTACACAGACTGAACCGAACATTTTGTAAAAAGAATAAAAATTTAAAAAATGGCGAATAAAATTTGAAAAACATCGTAAAACGGATGACATTTGTTACAATAACAATAATAATGAATTGATTTTTTTACATAGACGTCGGCTCATTTTGTAGAAAAGGATGATAGCTTCATTAAAAAAAACAAAATTAAGATGATACCTTCAATTGTTCTTGAGTTAACGCGGTAAATCTAGTACAAAATGCAGTACTGCGGCAGAAAAATTGCAACTTACGTCCGTTAAACATTTCCGGCGCTGTAGAAGGACTTTCCGAGTTCCGCTTTTTCTGTGGTAGCAATGGCCGCACGTCGGTTTTTTTCAACCCTAACTTCTTTTGTCGATGCTTGCGATCTCTTGTTTGCATCTAACAAGCCTTCCTGGTCATACAACTTGAACATTTCAATGGCCCGCGCCCCGTACTCCAAGCGTAGTTTTTTCATAATATCCAGCAAACGAATCGAACCGTCATTAAATAACAAAGTTGCCGTGTTTGTTGCGATGATAACGATATCAATCCCGATGAATGGTGCTTTCGAAGTAGTTTTCCACACAATCGAATGAAATGATTCGTTTGAATTTTGTGTATAGTGTCCCACGCATCTCGACAATAGTTCTTCGTCAGTTAAGGGATCAGTATCAGTCTATTTTCGCAAATTTTCGTTTTCCTAAAAATATCAGTTTCGTATACTACATACCTGTGGAAATAGGGCAGAGAACGTTATTTAGGTCCGAGTGACCGATAAGGGGCTAAAAAGAGCGATACAATAGAAACGTCTCTGTGCGCAAAAATCCTAAGAAAGTGAAGCTTTTGAAGAATCTGAAGGAATAATGTCTGGACTAGGCATCGCTGATTGAGGGTGAGAGGCTTTTTTTTAAAGGTTTATGTACATTTTTACGAGAGAAATTTTAAACGCTTTTTTTTCAAAACAACGTTTTTCGATCTTGTCGACATGATTTTGGAAAAACTAGTGCATCGATTAGCCTCAAATTTACAGGGATTATTCTATGCATGTATCTCTTCGATCCCTACTAACAGTATAAATATCCATTAATATTTAATCTCATTTTAAAACAATTTGTTGTAAAAAACAGTCGAAAAATACAAAAGTGCGCCATTTTGTTTTCTTTTTATCGGGGGTGAAAGTTTTTAGTAAGGGTCATAACTACAACTCCACATTATAATAAAATACTCAACTTTCCGTTTTCAGATGCCCCAAAGTTAATATTTCGTGTCGACAAGGTGAATGCAGGGGTAACTTCAGGCAACCAGAGCACCAAGATAAATTTGAAAAAAAAATTTCAACATTTTTTCTTGTACTTTGAAACTTCTATTTTCATGTATGAAAAGATTAAAATATGGGGATAAATTTTATTATGAAAAAAAAAATTCTTTAACATATGTGCAATAGATGGAGACTGATGCCCTGAAGCTTCGTACACTGGTTTTATTGCTTTTTAGACATAGGCATGTAGTGCAGGTTTTTGTTTGTAGTCCTTCAGTGAGCCGTCATGGTTTGTGACGGCTCGAGCCGTTAGCGGAGTATTGGATTTTATTGCTCTCCTGAGCTCAATTTTGCGATTTTTTCAGCTTTCTTTGCGCCAAAATCTTTGGAAGAGATTGTAGTAACAATATACAAAGAAATCGAGTTTTTTCGATGCCTAGTCCCCTTAAGGCCTCAGGCCACTCTAGAGGCCAAAAAAGGGCATATTTTGTGATTTGTTTCAGCGAAATCATAGAATAAATCGGAATTACAAAATAGGGGTTTTATTATACACGTAATTGACTATACAAAATTATTTTTTCACAGCGATGCATGTCAAAATGGCGATTGTGCAGCATTTTTCCGATGACGCCTTTATTTGTGGAAGATTAACGGCCGGACTAACAGCTCCTATCATTTTTTATTTATGATGTGACACTAGAGTTTTTTCGATTATACAGGGTGGATCAATAACTATTAGCACCTTGGATATCTTCGAAACTATAAGGTTCACAGAAATATTTGCTGAAATGAAATTGCACAGTACGAAAGGGGCTATCCGATAGCGATAATAGTTTTTTTTGCAGGTGGAGGTACTTCGGACATTTGAAGGTCAACTCCATTTTTTAAAATTGATCGTCATGTTTTTTTTTCTGTATCATGATAGAGGAGCTTAAAACGAGTTCAACGACCTATAACATAAGGTCATTGAAGGTCATAGAAAGTACAGAAAGGCGTTTATCTTACTATAAACGTAGTCATTTTATTTACTACCGAAACTGTAAGTATTAGCGCCCTTCTGTACTTTCTATGACCTTCAATGACCTTATGTTATAGGTCGTTGAACTCGTTTTAAGCTCCTCTTTCATGATACAGAAAAAAAAAACATACCGATCCATTTAAAGAAATGGAGTTGACCTTCAAATGTCCGAAGTACCTCCACCTGCAAAAAACTATTATCGCTATCGGATGGCCCCTTTCGTACTGTGCAATTTCATTTCAGCAAATATTTCTGTGAACCTTATAGTTTCGAAGATATCCAAGGTGCTAATAGTTATTGATCCACCCTGTATATAAGAATAGCTATAGAAGTACGTAGGATTTTTGTGATATATTGTTTTTTGTCAAAATGGCGTATTTCTAAAACAAAAAGTATAAAATGCCATGAGAAAATCGTCAGATTTTTTTTTTATAAAAAGGAACTATGCAATATAATGAAAAAATCCTACGTAGTTCCTCAGAAAATGTAATTCTAAATATACAGTTAAAGTTTCAAGTGAATTGGTCGAAATTTGTTTGAGTTCGGCCAACTTGAAAAATGTAGTTTTGAGATAAACGCGTTTAAAGTTAGTAGAAAGTCACGACATGAATCAAGAGGGGTTGCGCCAGAATTCGAAAATCGAGTACTTAGAGATTTTTCACACCCATAATCTTTGGGAATATAATTTTTATAGGTACTAAGGTATATTTTTAATAAAAAAAAATAGATTTTTGGAAAATCCTCGAGTGGCCTAAGGCCTTAAGTAATATCATGGCAAGAGAAACTTCTGCGAGTAAGCACGAACTTTCGTACGTGTACTGTACTTAGGGTCTGAGAGCGAACTCTACTTGCCTTCGCTCGCATACCCAAACAAGATAAAGGTCCATAGAGAGAGATAAGCTATCTCACGTTCGACTTGCGTACATTAGACGATTGGAGAGATAGCACAAATGATGATATGCATAGTTTGAACATATCCAGAAATTACTGTTACAGTAATTTGTGGCTATGTTCAAACTTTCTTTTATTGGCTTATACGAACTTCTGTTATTAATTAAGCAATCAGCAAGGGGTTAAAGACTAAATCCAATTAACAGCTTGGATTCAGTATCAGTCAATATCATTATTCGTATCAACCAATATCATTATTCATTTATCGCAATGGTGCAGTTGATTCATTTTTATTTATTGCTGCTAACCCTTTTTGTATTTACATTTACCCGATTTACATTTACAGAAGCCGTAAAAAAAAAATCGTGACGCATATATTGCTAAAAGTTTTCATACAATATTTATTCAATCTCATAACTGCCAAACAAAAAAAAATTCAACAAAAATTAACAAATAGCGAAGTTATTGCCCTGTAAGTAAATGGTTTTTCGTGACGCACGTGTTGACGGTGACAGTCCTCGGTGTCAAACTGAGTATCCGAACAAAAAAATGGACATATCTATAATTACATAATAAATATCCCTTCGGAACCAACAAAAACATTTGAAAAAAAAAAATGTTGGAATGGGAGTACAAACTTTTTGACTCAATTTTCTACTCGCAAGTTATTTCTTTTAAAAAATGAGGTAATCAATTTTTTTACTTTCCGAGGTTCACGCGATAGGTATTACCGCGATAAATAAAATATGCTGTAAAACTTTGAAAGTGATCGGAATCTCGGTTCCTGAGTTTCAACAAACAGGACGTCAAAAAAAAGTGTTGCGTGGGAAAACGGCTTTTAAATTAACGATACGAATCGCCCCGAGGTATCTAGTATAAAATATTATTTTACCTTATTTGATAAAAGCCTTCACCCTATGTCGGGCCAACCTCAGCATCTAAAATGTCTCCAACATATAATACTTCACTAGAAAGAAGGGAAACAATGAAATTCGGCATAGCACGCAGGGCTCATCTGCCTTCTTCGAAGAAAATAAAAGATTGGACGCCCCGAATGCTATTACTTCAACATTTTGTTGGAATTTGTAATTCTGTAAAGCTTCGAATATTCTTAAAAATGCAGACTAAAATAATATCGAAAAAAAATTGTATTGGGTCTATGCATTATTCCATAGCGAGATTTCGACAGATGTCCTTCGCAATTGTTTCTCCGCTCGCACATGCGTCAACCATATGAAGTTTCGTATATTAACAAGGGGATCTTACACGCTGTCACTCACGGATTTTGATAAGTCTCAGATATGTTGTAGAGGGACCTACCCTGAGTACCTGAGTAAAGGGATTTTATACAACGCTCTTTAGTTTTCGAGAAAAAACGTTCGAAAGTTCAGCTCGTAGCTATCATACCGGTACGGTTGCACTTTTGTCGAACCAGCGGGCGTGGTCCAGTGGGCAAGTTTCCCGGCTCTGACGCTCGAGGTTCCAGGGTTCGAGTCCCGTGATGGCGTTTTTTTTTTCACAAAATATAAATAAATTCGATGGATGATGCAAAACCGTCTAATTATTTATTATTATCTTATTTATTTATTTAAAAAAAAAATTTTTATTCATTTTTTAAATTGTTTACTTTCCATTTTTTTTAAATTATTTATTATTATTTTATTTTTCACGCAGAAAAAAAGAGAGGAAGAAATTATAACATCTTTCACAAGAAACTGCAGTTTATTATTTTTCATTACAATATACAGGTTTTTCTTACTCGCTATCACTGTGGTCGCTTGTTACATCAGAACAATATTGCGGGTGGTATTTGTCGTAAAAGCAAGCAAAACACAAGACCAAAGAGCATTGCGCACATTATATAAAAGCTATGGCCTTGCAGGCGCACGGAGTTTTGAGCAGCGTTATTGGAAAGCATACTTGATTGACATTTAAAAACAGCGGTCTTTCCTCAATTAACATCGATGCAAACCACGCATGTTTAATCATCGGCGCGAAAGCAGGTGCGCTTAATTGATGAAGAATCAAAGAATGAATTTGTATGGAATCTTCCCTTGACGCAATACCACCCGCAATATTGTTCTGATGTAACAAGCGACCACAGTGATAGCGAGTAAGAAAAACCTGTATATTGTAATGAAAAATAATAAACTGCAGTTTCTTGTGAAAGATGTTATAATTTCTTCCTCTCTTTTTTTTTCTGCGTGAAAAATAAAATAATAATAAATCATTTTAAAAAAATGGAAAGTAAAAAATTTAAAAAATTTTAAAAAAAATTTAAAAAATAAATAAAATAATAATAAATAATTAGACGGTTTTGCATCATGCATCGAATTTATTTATATTTTGTGAAAAAAAAACGCCATCACGGGACTCGAATCCTGGACCTCGAGCGTCAGAGCTGGGAACCTTGCCCACTGGACCACGCCCGCTGGTTCGACAAAAGTGCAACCGTACCGGTATGATAGCTACGAGCTAAACTTTCGAACGTTTTTTCTCGAAAACTAAAGAGCGTTGTATAAAATCCCTTTACTCAGGTACTCAGGGTAGGTCCCTCTACAACATATCTGAGACTTATCAAAATCTGTGAGTGACAGCGTGTAAGGTCCCCTTGTAAGTGAAAGCTGAAACTTGTGCTGACATTGTAAAAAGTATGCATCGAGATCCGTAATGTATTGGAAGTTTAATTATATTTTGAACGTGGACGGAAAAACCTGTATTTTTGATGCATTTTTCTTTTTTATTTCCGAAAAGGCAAAAACGCGTCGCAAACTCACAAAAGGATACGCGCTGTTTACGGAGAGAATGCCGTAAGCGAAAGTGTGTGCCGAAAGTGGTACGCGAAATTTCGTTGTGGAGATTTTGAACTCCAAGATGCTCCTTGCTCCGGTCAGCTAGTCACTCTGATGCCGATAAAATCAAAGCTTTAATCGATTGCGACCGCCATTTGACGACTATAGAAATCGGATATAACCTCAACATTGGCCAATCAACTGTTTCGAGATATTTACGGAAGCTTCGGATGGTAAACAAGCTTGATGTTTGGACGTTGCATGAACAGAGCGAAAAGAATTTGATGGACAGAATTTCAGCTTGCGATTTGCTGGTCAAACGCCATCCAAACGAATCATTTTTTGAGCTAGTAGTCTCGCCAAGGACCTTTTCTATATATATATTTTTTAATTTTGAGGTCTCATTCAGGACACTATTAAATGATTACCTGCAAAATTTCAAAAGGATTCACGCTTCCGTTTTCGAGATATTGGCAATCAAAGATTTCATGGTTTTACACGTGTTCTTATGGGGAGCAGTGGAAAATTTCACATTTCATGCAATAACTTCTTAACTTTTCTACAGATTTTTTTGTTCTCAATTACAGAGGAACATATGATGAAGTGGGTAAAAAAAGAATCGTGAATTTTAACCGTCTAGTTTCAGAGATATAGCGATTTAAATTCAGCAATGTCTAGCGAAGCTAGCGCCATGAAGCGACTGGAGCAGACTAGAACTAGAGTACAGTGGTGTGTGCATATCCGTATACGCAGAGTATCTACGTATTAGTAAACGGAATTGATAGTCTGATAAAAAAGTGAGGATTAGGTAAATATTATATTAGGCATTTTCATCATTACTTTATAAGTTTTTACATCCCGATAAGATGGCCAATAGGGTGGCCCAAAAAAAAAAATCTCTCCGATTCGGGCTCTCACCCGTTGAAATGTTGCTCGATACTGAAACAAAGAAGCTTGTGAAAGGAGCAGCCTGTAGGTTAATTCTGATACGTGACTCATGAGGTTTTCTTATTCACCATTTGATTTACACGTAGAAAATTCAAGTCTGCTCTTCAGATACGGCGAATTCTTAAAAAATACGAGGAATGGGGGTTAAAATTCAGTCGACGAGGTTCTTTTATAGCCAATGAAGTTGCACATATCGATGGTCTCGAGCGGGTCTATTTTATCTCGCTCAGACCTTTACGCAGTAGCGTAATTGAAAGGGTGCCAGATGTACTAGCGTAACTCTCGCGTCCTCCGCGAAGTATCGTATCTCGGCAGACCCTGTTCATTCTAACGCATCTCCGGGCGCGCGTGAGATCCATCGTATCTCCCGCAGCCTTAGAACGGAGTATCGTAACTCGCCGACTGCGATATGCTCTATCGTATCTCAGATGCACCAAAACGTTTCATCGTAAGTCGAAATTTGGTGATTTTTCAAAAACATCACTACTAAGTTCGTTCGAGCTTGAAGAATGCCCAGACAAAATTTTAAATCATTTTGATAATTTTTTGTGCTGTAATTAATTAAAGTAAAACAAGATATCGTATCCCCCCGCGCTCTGAAAGTTCCATTCTAGTTTCTACTCTATCGTAAGTCGTCGAAAATCTCGACGACTTACAATGAAAGAATAAGTTATGTAACGATAACAGTTATAAGTATGTTATTATTATGACGTGAATGGAAATAATATAATAATTCATTGATTTAAACAGATAATTAATTAATCATGAAATATAGAAAAATAATAATCGTAATGATATTATTAACACCTTTTGAGATTGGGCGACACAAGAATTGTATTACGGTTATCACTATATCTATTCGTTTGAAAATTGACTGAGATTTCGCGATTTTATTTGAAACAAAAATTGATTACCAGTTACAAGATATTTTATTTTTAAATTTTATTCCGAAAACTTTACATAGTATGAAGCAATTTCATTAGAAAAAAATATGCATTAGGTATATCTCTACAAGCAGCTATTTTTCATACAGTTCCATACAAATTCCAGTTCCATACAAATAGCACACATACATGTGCTAATAATTTGAATGAAAGACCTTTCGTCGAAGCATGACGGCTGTCAGGGGGAAGGCCTACCAAAGACCTTTCGACCGCAATATATGATGAATATTATGATAATTGTATATTATGTTTCTATTTTCACAACGCTTTTCATGTCTCAAAAATATTCTGCGTATAATGCGCAATATTTAGACATAAATGTTGTGATGATTCAGTGACATTTTATTTTTGAGAACGCGAAACTTTCAAACCGCGTTTACTGAAAACTTGCGATTCGTAGATACGATGAAACGTTTTGGTGCATCTGAGATACGATAGAGCATATCGCAGTCGGCGAGTTACGATACTCCGTTCTAAGGCTGCGGGAGATACGATGGATCTCACGCGCGCCCGGAGATGCGTTAGAATGAACAGGGTCTGCCGAGATGAGATACTTCGCGGAGGACGCGAGAGTTACGCTAGTACATCTGGGACCCTTTCAATTACGCTACTGCGTAAAGGTCTGAGCGAGATAAGATAGACCCGCTCGGGACCATCGAATATGTTTTTACCAATGTATTGTGGATAATAATTACAGATAGAGTTGTCGAAAGTATGTTTCAAGATTTTTACACGTTAAAATGGCTTTATTATTCTATAACTAATATGTCAACTTTATATCCATATACTTTTTATCTGGATGCAAGCAATTAACAACTTTCAACTCCTTAAAAACTGCCAAACATTCATTGAAGCTCAGGCTACGTTCCCATTCGTCGGGGCTTTCACGAAGAAAATCGTATGGCAATTCGCAGAGTTCAAACAAGCGTAGTGATTTGTTGGTGATAAAATAACTGATATCAACATCAACTATGCGCTTGAATTCGTCGCTACTCAATACTACACGTTTAACATTTTCATTCAGACTTTCGCGTTGTATTGCCTGAACCATTTTTTGTTTTGCGTTGAGTGGAATAGCCGGGTCGAATAAGGATAAGGCTGCGAGCTCTTCACATAAATACCATAGATATCCTCTCAGTTTGTTAGCAGCTGCCTTAGAAACGTCGGGATTGATAGCTTGAAACTTAATCAAATTTTGCATCAAGGACAAATCGCAATTATGGGTTTTGATTGCACATGGTGCAATCAAAGAAAGGATGCATGATTACGAAGGCTTTAATTTGGGGTTATAAATCCGTTTACTATATATAATAATCCCACTGATTAGTCCAGACCACTCAATGATTGTATCTAACGAAAATATATTGCATTGATATTGGGCTGTTGCCACCCAACAAAACTATTGATTCCACCAAGGACTGCTCACAAGTGGTCATATTAAAGCGAGCAATCGATCAGCAGCTGCCCGAATTGATGAACAGAAAGGGCGTAGTGTTTCACTCGGACAACGCTAGAACACACTTTTCTCTGATGACCCGGCGAAAGTTATTGCGGCTTGGGTGGAATGTTTTGGTGCACCCACTTTAGAGTCCGGACCTTGCACCTTCAGGCTATCACTTGCTCCAAGCGTTACATAGCAGTTTTAATAATAAAATCTTCAGCTCCCTGGACGTACTCAAAAATCACTCGAATGATTTGTTTTCCCAAAGATCTTAGGACTTCTAGGAACGAGGGACACTGAAACTCGTAGAGAGATGACAGAATTGAACAGAATGGAACATATTTAGTTGATTGAAATCACTTTTTTTGGCAAATGTTTGGCATTTGAAATTTACTCGCTTTTCGCTACGGAATTATGCATAGACCCAATATTTCTTCGTGTATATAAGGCCTTAATTGTTCGTCTTTCGGACGTTGAAATATTTTCGTATTTTGTTTATGGGGAAAGCTCAAATAAATCAATACTCAATTTCATAATTGTTACAACGTAGCCTGTTGTTCCAGATGTTCAATCTTTCTACCCTGAACACGCAACCCCTCCTATACGGGGTTGAATTTAGATCCTTGTGCATTCTTTTACTACCGCGGAATTTTTGTTCAGCTTGACCTTTTTTTTATTCGACGAAGATAGTACATTTTTCTTCCACAGCGATGATGTGGAGCTTTTTTCTTTTAGGAAGATTATCGAGTTGCCTCTCAAAGTGGAGCAATTTTCCAAATAACTGTTTCTTATTGTAGTTCGCAGTCCATTTTTCCCTCTCGGATATGCGAGGAAGCGAAATATTCGCTGTGTACGCATTAAGCGAGAGCGCTACTCATACGGTGCGCAAAATTTGGTCCGAGGAACGTGAGGATTATGTGAAACATGAAATGCATGGATGTAAGGGGTAGTTTGTGCGTCCACGTGCATGAGTCATAAATGTGTAAGACGAGCGTGTACGGATACTCCCGGATAAAAGTGTGGCTGGATGTATGAGTGCGCGCCCGTGTGATGTGTACGGGGAAGGGAAGGGGGGGGGGGGGGGGGTGAGGGTGAGCGAGGATGGTCTCACCGTTATTGCTGTACCAGTGTCTACATGACTGTCGGTAGTAACAGAAGCTTTGAAACAGCAGAGGTAGAATATTACAAGATTTTTTACGACCGGTGCCCTCAACCACGTTTCTCTATATCCAACTCACTTACCCTTATCATCCCTTCGTGGCGCCTGTCTTTTCTAACATCCCCTATTCCGATTCTGGCATTTCACCGACGACACAAATTCAATACAATAATTCACAAATTGCGCATTACGAAACGACATACGACGATATCATTTCGACGACATTGCCTGATGAGAATTTACATTGAGAGCATAAATTCTATGTATGCACGAAACAATATTTTTGCAAGAACCCTGCTCTTGCGATTTCGTGATTGATGATTTTTTTTTTCTTGCAAACTATTGCAGCTCGCTCTCGTGATATTTATGACGTTGCAGTTTGCCTAATTGGAACGCAACGATATTTTTCGTTCATTTTTTATTGTGTTGTTTTATCATCATCTGGACATTTTTTTTTTGCAAATTGAAGACGTAAATTTCTAATAAGAATTCGTAAAAACGTTTAAGGGATTTCTACAGCGTCAATTGGCGAAAAAAAATTGAGTTAATGAAAAGAATTAATTTTCGTTACGTTCCAACGATGTAAACTTCAATGTCATTGATACTTGGTGTCGTGCAAGGTATATAAAGGGTTTCTCTGACATTTTAAATTGCGCGCCATTTTTGTTGTGGCAAACATAGAGTACTAATCTTTGACAACTGGCATCGGGATGTATTGAGGTTTAGTCATGGAGATAGATGTGAATTTGCCCCTGAAATCGTGCAATTTGAAGCCACTGGACTTCTTTCTTTGGGATTTTCTGAAAGGAAAAGTGTATGCCAATGATTGACATACCATTTCGAAGCTCAAGAAAGCAATTGAACGCACCATTAATGAAATTAGTTCGCAATTATGCCAAAATGTTATTGGAAATTTCGTCAAAAGAGTAAACGTTTGCAAACAGAGACGAGGCGGCCATTTATCGGATATTATATTCCACACATAACCTCCATGTTTGTACCTTATATTAAAATAAAAATATTCGTACTTTTCAAATAAATAATACGTTTTATTAATAAATGTCAGGTCATTTGAGACACCCTTTGTATATATTTTTTTTATTTCCTCAGTTCCAGCTTATGCCTTTGCGGGTTTTTACGTGTTACCTTGCCGAATTAAAGCCTTTCGATTTAGGCTACACTATACCGCATTTTTCGCGGGTACGGGGAAGCTGTGAAAAACCCGTATCGGTAATAGAAAGCCCCACACTCTTTTGATTTTCTGATGCACAAACGTTTCACTCAAGTAGGGTAGGCTGGGGCATGTTGAGCAAGTTTGGAATGATCGCCCTGTAATTCTTTAACAGTCTGCCGTATAAAAAGAAAACCTACCTTGGTAAATAGGACATTTATCTGGGGAAAAAAGTCTGTAGACGAAATTGCTGTTATCCTTCGATTTTTTCATTTTCGGTAGCACTTGGAAGTCAAAAACGCAATTTTCGCTAAAAAAAATCGGCAAATTTGTTATTGTAAGATAAAAAATAATTATAAAAAAAACTCGGTAGCGTTACCTCGAGAAACATCTCACCTAATAAACGCATTTTGATTTTTTTGTTTCAGATGATCCAGTGACTCGTTATAGCGTACACCGCAAAACAACTTTTTTACGAGGCGCCTGCGGAGATTTGCTGCCAACGGCTTATTTATCAATATTTTGCAATGAAAATTTAGGAAAATATAGTTCAGATGTTGTATTATTATATGGAAATTAATTAAATAAACCAGCGTTACCTGTATCGTCTAAAAAAAATCTTGAAAATATGCTTTTTTTTTGTCACCGAATTAACCTTACCCCGCCCTTAATGCTATTTTTTTGAAGAAGTGTGCAAAATTTCAATAAGATCGGTGCATTAGTTTTTGAGAAATCGTGTTCACCGACTTAAAAAATAGTGTCTTGAGAAAAATGCGTATACCTGCGTCGCTCCCAGCCGGTCTTTCCCAACGGGGGGAATTCCCAAAGGCTCTCTCTCTCCTAGACTTTTACTCCGATTGACTTAAAACTTTGGAAGAATATTCTAGATATATTGTACTATTAGATAATAAAATAAAAAAATGGATTTTTTGAAATTTTCCAAACCCACGTAACTCCTTAAATTTACTAAGTACCAATGCTCACCTGTTTGCTGTACTCGTGCCTCATACAATGGTAGAAGAAAAACTTTCAATCGCGTTTTTTTTTTGTACTTCTGGGTGCACAAATAATGACGCGTCCCGTGTTATCGTCTCGTGCACCGCATGGCAACGGGCGATAGTGTGATGTGTTCCTCTCCACCATACCTCTCTTTCCGCAATTTCTTGCACCCGCGTGCGGTGCTTACTTTTCCAGATATTTCAATTGCCCAACTTACTCGACTGTTCAACATGCCCCTCTCTAACCTATATACACGAAGGTCTCAGAAGTATTGGCATTCCGCTCACTGGTCGATGCGCCAGCCGGTGTACGGCTGAGGCCATGTTCAGATGAGGCGATTTTTCGCACGACTCGATTAGAGGGTTTCGACTTGTGCGATTATGAGATACTAGTCCGTATATTCCGTCCACATACACTCGCGCGATTTTTTGAGCGCACGTGAATCGCGTGCAGTACGTGAAAACCTCGACTTGCGCACAGAACGTGCGGTTTGTGCGACTTTTTTTTGCATAACATGTGTGTTGAACAACTCAAGAATCAGCGCTCTTGAATCGTTGATTAGCCGGTAAGCCACTGAAATAATTGAGTTTCCGTAGTTCGAAACTTTAAACACGTTTTATTCAAAACTAAAGGTAATAATTTTTAAGCGAGTTGACCGCGATCCTACTCAATGATACTCATTTGTATCCTACTCATTTGAGACCTTCTCAAATTGTACACACAAATCAATAACAATATTACCTTAAACTTATACGCACTTGTTTATGAAAATCGCTTTTAAAAAGAATTTTTCTATTGCAAAAAAAAACGGAAAGTTTTTGTAAAATTTCAGTTTTTTAAATTAAAGTGTCCCTATTTATTTTTCCAATTTTTAAAATGTTTCCTAGTTATATGTTCAGCATTTGGATGTTAAAATACTAATAATTCTTGTCCCATAATTTTCAGATTAATATTGAAGTCGTTGGATTTTCCACAAATGGCGACTGCCGCCAAAACGTTTACTGGAAGACCACGCAATGACGTTGCCATTTGGCAATATTTTTTAATGACGAAAATTAATTTAAGTAGTTTAATGATGTAATAAATTGTATCTAGAGTTTCATAAATGTAAAATGTTGTTTCTTTCCGAGAAAAATGATCAAAATTGGCGATTCTTTCGTCGTCTGCATGTATTACCGCCCTTAAAATTAAAACAATAAAATATTTTGCTCTGCTATGAAAGTTGTTACTTATTAACGAAATAATCGGGAGATACGTTTCTTAACTTTACTAACTGAAATCCAGTACAACGCGTTTATATACTGACAAAAAAATTCTTTTGATATTAAGCAGCTGCGGATATTTAATTTTTTTTAAATTTCAATGGACTAGATTTTTCGTGAAATCAAATTTTTCCTATTACATTCCGTTATTACAATTATTTATTTAATATATATTTATTTATTCAAATCAAGATCTATTCAATATCGTCTAATAACTAAATATTTTATTTATTCATAATAAATCTGTGATTTGGTTTCATCTGGTAGTATAAGACAAAAGAGACAGACGAAAAAATGGTACACGATTCAGTATCTCAAAAATCTCCTGGCTTTGTTTTCATTAGAAGACTGTTGTAACATTCTGCAGTTGAGGAAAAGGGTTAATCTTTCTATATATAAATAGTCGCGCCTGTTAATAAAAGGCACGACGATATCTTTATTTTTTTCAAAATAACAGCCTCGTTAGTGAAAAAAAATAGTATAACTTTTTTTCACCGCACTTTTATGTCATGAACCTATATTTCTTTCTCGTATTCGTGCGATATATCTCGTTTTATATTTATTTATTTAATTTGAGTCTAATCCTTATTTATTAAATTTGAATATATTTAATATTCAAAAAGAATAGCTTTAGCAAATAAAAAAAAAATTAAAACAAATAGGGTCGTGGTAGGCCGTGAGACAAGGGAAAAACCCATTTGATTTAAATAGATCCTATTTAAATTAATTTTTTTTGGCAGTGCCAAAAGGCTGCCATAAAAGCTGCCTATATGGACACGTGGGAAAACGCCTCATTTGGACGCAATAAAAATAACGCCCGATTCGAAAGGCGCTACTAGAATCGCGCATAAATCCCCTCAACTGGACACGGCCGTAGCGGTCACCGCTCTAAGTATCGAACATGCACAACTCTGCTTAACTCGAAGTATCGCCGGAGCCGAACCTCGATCGTCAATCCACAGGTGTTAGTTGTCCAGAGCATATACCAGGTGTAGAAGTATGAAACCGGAATTTCCCTATAGATGGTGCTAGCCATCAGTTTATGGACCGTAAGACCGCTTCTGCAGCGCCATCATCTCCCTCTAACAGCTGACGAAGATTTTCAACACACAACAACCCAAGTTCCCTACACCGGTATATTTTTCTATAACCTTAAACATGTCGAGTTTTGTGCCTACGAACTACGATTTGCGGACAGCATTGGTTTTCTGTTATCATTTGAAGAAAACTGCTGCAGAATCGCATCGAATGCTTGTCGAAGCTTACGGCAAACATGCTCTTGGTAAAACACAGTGTTTCGAGTGGTTCAAAAAATTCAAAAGTGGTGATTTTGACGTGAGAAACGAAGAGCGTGGGAAACCACCGAAAAAGTTCGCAGACAACGAATTGCAAGCCTTATTGGATGAAGATGATACTCAAAGTCAACAAGAACTCGCGGATCAATTGAATTTGACGCAGAAAGCCGTCTACATTCGTTTGAAAGCCATGGGAAAGATTCAGAAAGTGGGAAAATGGGTTCCGCATGAACTGAATGAAAGACATCAATGGAATCGAAAAACCACTTGTCAAATGCTGCTCGACAGATACAAAAGAAAGTCATTTCTCCATCGAATCGCGACAGGTGATGAAAAATGGATATATTTTGAGAATCCTAAGCGTCGGAAATCATGGGTGAATCCAGGCGAACCATCGACATCCACTGCAAGACCAAATCGCTTTGGAAACAAGACAATGCTCTGTGTTTGGTGGGATCAGAAGGGTGTAATCTATTATGAGCTACTAAAACCTGGTGAAACCGTTAACACTGAGCGCTACCAACAGCAAATGATCGATTTAAATCGAGCATTGCGTGAAAAACGACCGGAATATGGAAAAACGCAACGCAAAGTCATTTTGCTCCATGATAATGGTCCATCACACACAGCAAGACGGGTCAGGGAAACGATCGAGGCGTTCAGTTGGGAAATACTAGCGCATGCGGCTTATTCTTCAGACTTGGCTCCGTCCGATTATCATCTATTCGCATCAATGGGACACGCTCTCGCTAAACAACTGGTTCGCTTCAAAAGAAGAACTGTTTTTTTGGCGTGGCATTCATAAACTGCCGGAGAGGTGGGAAAAATGTATAAATAGCAATGGAGATTATTTTGAATAAAATATTTTGTATTATTTTCAAACAACAGACGTGTAATTTTTACCAAAAAATTGCGGTTTCATACTTCTACACCTGGTATTTGCACGATATAAAATATCATGGAATAAGTAAATTCGGATGAAAAATTGCATACGCAGTGGCATTAGGGTCATGCGTTTGAAGAATTTCGCGCGAGTCTGTTTGTTCGTAGCGGAATCTCAGTTATTTTCAGTTTGAAATTCCCGACAAAGTCGACAGAATGTGAACGCCACAAAAAACGTTGCATGCCAATCTGTTTTATAGTGATGGAAAAAAGCATGTATTTTTTTTCGCGCAGTTCATCGTAAACGAATTTTTTATCGAACACCTTTATTATCCCTTGGGGATGAAGTTAGTACGCAGGCAGCATACCACGGTATGTGAATAATATTATATATAGAGCTTGTAAAAAGAATATATCGATACGGAAAATATCGAACAGAAAGGCTGGCTGGTGTACCCCGAAGGCGTTAGTAGCTCCGCAGTAGTGAGTTCCGGACTAGGTCAGACGTGGACCGAGCTCGACAGGAATTCTCTCTCTTTCCGCTGCTCTGCTCACGATTGCCGATAAATTATGCCACCCGTAAAACTTTGCTTTGTTCTGTCTCTAGACTTTTTTTATCATGCTTCTTATCTTCTTTTTTTTTCTTCCTTTTTTGCAATGGAAAAGAATGTCCCACTGGCGAAATAACGCTAATTCGACCTCCTGCGAGACTCGGGATTGTTTTTTAATTTGTTCGGTTCACCCGGAACTTCCTCGAAGCAGAAACAGATAGACAGAGAAAAGAAAGAAAGAAAGAAAGAGAGAAAGAAAAAGAGAGAGAGAGAGAGAGAGAGAGAAAGAGAGAGAGAGAGAGAGAGAGAGAGAGAGAGAGAGAGAGAGAGAGAGAGAGAGAGAGAGAGAGAGAGAGAGAGAGAGAGATTGATTGATTGATTTCTTTATTATGTCCTAGAAACAAAATTTCTTTTGGACAAACTAAATACTAAATACATAAAACGGTGAGTAAGTAAGTGCACCTGTCGTAGGTGACGCATTGTAAATTACAATCTGAGAGGCGTCATTGACACAAATTATCTAAACTAATTTACATGAGAATATCTTGATACATTGGAGATAATATTACTAAAATACTACATTACGATAACTACGATTCTACATACCTCTAACAGAACTAAATGATATTGCCGAAATGCACAGTACACCCAATATCACATGACGCTAGGGTTTTGAGAAAGAGTGACCAGACTTATTACGCACATTCAGAGTGGAATAAGTACGAGTGAAGACGAGTTTTAAAAATAGAAATAGATGGGGCATCTATGATATTGACCGGTAGAGAATTCCAAAAATAGGCAGCAGATAAACCAAAAGAATGTTGGAAAGCACTCGTACGATGAGTAGGAATGGCAAATGTAGGAGGGGTTCGTCTCAAGGAAGTGCGAAGAGAGGGATCAGCGAGTGGAAGGAGCTCACTAAGATATGAAGGGACAGCCAAGTAACGGGTCCGGTAGGTGAGAATGCCTAGAAAATAGAGTCGCCTGTTGGCAACAGAAAGCCAATTTAGCCGGTGTCGACAGGGTGTGATATGAATGTCCCTTCGGAGATTAAAAATGAAACGGATACAGCAATTGATAAGCTTTTGGAGCTTAGAATTGAGCTCACCCGTCAGATCATTATAAACGAGACAACAATAGTCGATATGCGGAAAAATTAAGGAGGTAACTAATTTAACCCGGAGTTGAGTTGAGAGCGAATTTTTGTGAAATTTTAGCCTGAACAATACATGATTAACTTTTTGAGAGATAGATGAGACGTGCGAACGCCACGACAAGTTTGAGGTAAAGAGAACACCCAGATTGCGAGCTTCAGATGTAAACGGTAGTATATTATTATTGATTAGTATTGGGGGACAAGTTTGGAGGTCCAATTCACGGATGAAGGCTGAGCTGCCAAAAATTAACGCTTTAGATTTTGAGGGGTTCAACGTGAGTCCATTTGCAATTGCGAACGAAGAAATAACGTTAGCGTCGTAGGTGATCATTTCGATAGCAGCTCTGAGATCATTTGGATGGCAGTGTAAATATATTTGCGTGTCATCAGCAAATAACATCACACTGGAAAACCGGAGCTGGTGGCTGATATCATTAATGTACAACGAGAAGAGCAGTGGGCCAAGGACGGAACCCTGAGGAACACCCCTGTTAGAGGGCATCCAGTCAGAGCAACCTCCCAGGTCATCCACAACCGCTTGCGTTCTTCCTGAGAGGTACGAGAAGAACCAGCTCACAGTCTGTAATGAAAGCCCAAGAGATCGAAGTTTTAGTAGCAGTTTTAGGTGAGGTACCGTATCGAACGCCTTAGTAAGATCGAATAGTACAAGGATTGTCAACATTTTCCGGTCAATACCGCGGCGAATGTCGTCAGAGACTCTCAACAGTGCCGTTTGCGTGCTGAAGAACTTTCGGAACCCTGACTGACGGTCGTTGAGCAGTTTATGTTCATCTAGAAAGGTTGAGATTTGGTGATGTAAAATTCGTTCAAGTATCTTAGAGAGCTCTGGAAGGATAGCAATCGGTCGAGTGTCCGAGGGAGTCAGAGGCGTTTTTATTTTCGATAACGGGCGAATATACGCTCGTTTCCAAACACAGGGAAAGTGGGAATAACGGATCGATAAATTAAATAAGGCCGTCAGCGTCGGTAGGATGGACGACTTGGCTTTAACGAGTGAGAAAGAAGAGAGGCCATCTGGTCCAGTATGGAGAGAGGAAGAGGCAGAGGGAGAGAGGTGTTTAGCGACTAAGTCAACTGATATAGGAAAGAAGGAAAAGGAATGATGTGGTTGTGGGACGGAGTTTAGGGAATCAATGAAGACTGAATGTGACAACTGGCTGTCCTGACCAGAGACGGATACAAAGTAGGTATTTAGATGATTAATATCGAAGTAACTGAGCGGAGAGGATACATTGATTTTAACAAGACCCATATTCGCAAGCTCCCTCCACAGACGCGCAGGCTCAATGATTGCACTGATTCTCTCGTGTAAAAATCGCTCCCTCGCATTACGCAACAGTTTAGTCACTCGATCCCTGAAAAGACGGTAGTCGACGTAAAGATCAAAGTTTCCAGAACGCTTAGCACGTCGAAACAATTTATTACGCTCGCGGATCATATCTCTAAGTTCAACGGTGAACCATGGTGCCACATACGAACGAGGCCGAAAATGTCGCATGGGAGCAGCCTCATCGATATTATCTCTGATTAGACGAGTAAAGGACATAAAAAGGTTGTCTAAGTCGATAGGCGTACCATCAGGCTCAGAGATAGGGCTCGCAATAGCGGACAAAGCTAAATCGATTTGATCGCAGTAAACGCGCTCGTTAAAGTACTTTAAACAGCGCCGAGATAGATGACGCAAGGGTGGCTCAGGATGACTTATGGAATAAGTGATTTGAATGAGATCATGTCCAGCTATAAACGGAGCAGACGATTTCTCAAACGCCAGTAATTTGTCTTCGGAGTCGATTAAAATTATGTCAAGCCACGAGTCACAATAAGAAGTGTGGTAAGACGCCTCAGTAGGGACAAGAAACAGCGCGTGCGAGAAAACGATGTCTCTAAGGACATCCGCCTCGTAATTGTGCGATAGTACGTTACAATTTAGATCACCCGCGATAACAATATTGGAATAAGCGTGACTGAACCTATCAAAGCTGGCCAGAAAGTCGGTGAAAAACAAACCTTTTGGCCTTCTATAAATAGTGGCAAATAAAATAGAATTTCCTTTGGTGATAGATAGATCGAGCAGGAGATATTCTGGAGCGTTGGAAAAGGCTGAAGGCGAAGTATCCAAAATGTTTACACGAATCGATTTATTAACATAGCAAGCTGCGCCTCCGCCCAACCTACCCTCACGATCATTGCGGATAATAATGAAGTCGTTGATTGAAACAAGATCATCAGGTATACGGGAATGCAACCATGTCTCCGAGACTGAGATTATATGAAATGTGTTTTCTTGGAAGTAAATTCTAATTTGGTCAATATGTGCGAGTAAGGAATTAGCGTTGAAGTGGCAAATTTTGAGATGAGAACCAAGTCTCTCAGAGACAGAATGTTGGACCGAGTCAGTTGGTAAGGATAATCGCGGGAGTCAGATAAGGCTATTGATATCTTCGGTTTTGCGAATTATTAAAGGGGATTGCCCATTTGCCTTGCGAACAAAAACAGAACCTCCCGAGGTCCAGACATACTTATAATTTGCCTCTCTAGCCCGAGTCTTCACTTGACGAAGTAATTGATACAATTCACTTGAGAGGAGCTCGTTGATATAAATTTTACCGTTGATATTCCCTCCAAAAACCTCACTTGCAAGCAGATCGCGTTTTGTGCGCTTAGCCTTAATAATAACATCTCGAATTATAGGCGAGGTCAAAGTGACTATTAATGAAAACGAGGTTCGAGGGTAAGATACGGATGACGTCGAAGCAGACTCATTTTGAGGTCTAGCCTTACGCTTCAGAATTCTGACTGCTAAAACATGCATTGAGAGATCGTCCAGACCCACGGCAGCGAGTACTTTATGGACTAAGGTTTTCGGTTCATTTATGAGATCTTTGGGGAGACCCGCCAAAACCATCTCACTTGATCCAGATCCCGGTGTATGTGTCTCCACCATGCTCCTAAGTTCAGTAACTTCATGGCGCAAATAGGAATTTTCTCGTTCCAAGTTAGCACTATTAATCTCTAATTGTTCGATTTTAGCAGTATGGTCGGCTATAGACGTCGCCAACAATGGTAAGCCACTTAATGACTCATTGATTTTATAAATCGCCGCGCGTTGTTCTTGGACAAAAGCCAATAAGGTAGCTTCAGAGTTACTAAGCATACTGACAATAGTGTCAAGAGATGTTGATGAGATGAGAGAGAGGGAGAGGGAGAGGGAGAGGGAGCGGGAGAGGGAGCGGGAGAGGGAGAGGGAGAGGGAGAGGGAGAGGGAGAGGGAGAGGGAGAGGGCGAGGGCGAGGGAGAGGGAGAGGGAGAGGGAGAGGGAGAGGGAGAGGGAGAGGAAAGTGCGACAAAAGCACAAACGCTGCCGGAAGAATAAAAAGGAGACGAGAAAAAGCACTCGTGTAAAGAATACAGCAAGACCATAGCCTCGAGCATATTTTTTTCCCTCTCGGAGCAAGTTAAATGCCTTTGAAAATTTCGCTCGTCTTTCTTTTTAACTTTATACTGAGATCATTTTCTCGAGGGAAATTATTCGGCTGGGTGGTTTCCACGCACCGTAAGTCGAAAAGACGTGAATCAGTGGATTAGCCGTGTAGTGATCAGCCGAAGCAAAGCGCTTGCGATCTTTTGGAGTGCTATCCTTTTTGCAACTAACGACATACTTTGCTAACCCTATTTTTGGGATTGCCAGCAATCGATCGATATTTTACAACAAAGAGGTTGGAGCGTTGACTACAATCCAAGATTAGAAAAAACAAAAATATATATGTCATTGTCCAGACTAGACCGAGTGTTTACGTATTTTTTTTTAAATTTTCACCTCAAAACACCAGAGCTAAAAAATCGTTTAATATAATTTACGTGCGGTTAGATGGGCAAGACGTTCACGCTACGGGTGAGGTAATTTTTTTTTATATTTAGCACCAAGATAATCCATTTCTAACGACGGATTAACATAAACTAAATCTTTGTAAACATTTAGAAAAAAACCCCATCCTGCCCATCGAAAATTATATATATTCAATATTGAACCATCAAGGTTTGATAAAAGATTACGAATGTTTTAAATCTTTTCAACACAGTTGATATTTTTTAATCTTTTTAGTCTAATAAAGGATTACGACTCTTTTATAATAATTATCAATAATGTTATACTTTTACAAGCTGGCAGTAACACAACAGTTTTTCTTTTTCACGTAATAAAAGTATAAAAATGCATAATTTTGCCCTTTAATTATATATTTTATTCAAACTTAGCATCTACAGAATAAATCTATACCTCGTATGCATGTTTTTAGGTTTATTGAGAAAAAAACTCATAAACCGTCAATTGAGTTAACTGGACCGCTGCAATCTCCTTAACCTTTGTAATTTAATAAAAGATTACGACTCTTTCATAATAATTATCCATAATGTTATACTTTTTCAAGTTGGTAGTAACACAACAGTTTTTCTTTTTCACGTAATAAAAGTGTAAAAATGCATAATTTTGCCCTTTAATTATATATTTTATTCAAACTTAGCATCTACCGAATAAATCTATACTTCGTATGTATTTTTTTTAGGTTTATTGAGAAAAAAACTCATAAACCGTCATTTGACTTAACTGGACCGCTGCAATCTTCTTAATCTTTGTAATCTAATAAAAGATTACGACTCTTTCATAATAATCATCCATAATGTTATACTTTTTCAAGTTGGTAGTAACACAAACGTTTTTCTTTTCCACGTAATCAAAGTATAAAAATGCATAATTTTGCCCTTTAATTATATATTTTATTCAAACTTAGCATCTACAGAATAAATCTATACCTCGTATGCATTTTTTTTAGGTTTATTGAGAAAAAAACTCATAAACCGTAATTTGACTCAACTGGACTGCTCCAATTAATGCAAGGATGAGGATCACGTATTCATTTCAATTCCCGAGTAACACTTTTGAGTCTACGAGATTGATTGAATTATTTGGCTATTGGCTTATTCGACATACGAAATAATGATATTTAATCGTACAGATTAAATTAGGATAAGAATTTTTGAAGAACAATTCGCTTGGAATAAAATACAAAATAGAATTACTTATCCATCGTACTCTTCGTTCAGATCAATCCCTTTTTGCGATTCTCGAACTCACCTGAAACAAAAGATACAATCGTTTTATCAACAAATACTTTTCACCTGGGCGCAATTATCTTAAATATTTAAGTGAATCAGTTTCAACTGAACACGAAACAGTGTGCTACTTTAGGATGAACATCTACTTGGGAATTCTGCAGCAGTGCATTGATCCGCTATCCCAATGCTAATTGCAACTTACATCTATATTATTCAGTAATGTTCTGATGCTGCGAGCCTAGGGTAAGTCATTAATATCATTGTGTGGTGATAGTCATCTGGGTTGAGGAATTTGATGGCTCTATCGTGCCCAATTCGACTTCTACTAATGGACGTTGCGGTTTACGAACTAGCGAATTGGCTTATGGTTTTTATATCAAATGATAAAATTTTCACTGTGAGTGGCGTGCTAGTAAATAAACAAAATTTCGGTTACATCAGACCTTTAGGAATCTATTCTGCTTGAATGACGTATTGGCTCCGAGCGCAACGCTCGCGCCGCGTAGCGTTCGTATTATAAAAATTATAAAAATTTAAATTGCGCCTCAATTGCATTTAATTTGTTTGCATTAAATCAATTTGTCTGGCCAAATACGGAAAGAAGTGTTTCTTTTCAGTAAGTCTCAAAATGTATATATTTATTTACTTGTAATTTTGTTATAAGACGAAAAAAATCAAGCTATATAATTGCTCTTATTGAAATTTAACAAATATATATTGTTGCTGTACCACTAATAATAAGTAAAATTTTGTCTTCAGACCGAAATGAGCATAACTTTAAAGACTGGATTTGAAAATATAACTTACAATATTAATTTCCAAGCTCAAAATCAATCTAAGCGGAAAATATTGGTATCTGCTAAATACGTCAGGGACATAGAAGACTTAAGGAGCTATTCTACTGTGTAGCTTCAAAAAATAAGCTAATTTTAATAATTTTTTTTTTTGAAAACTGTTGCATACATCGGTACAAACTTTTTTCGCTTAAAGGTACACTCTTATAGAAGAGAAAACAATTTTTTATGTTGCATATAAATGTATATTCAACAGCTTATAATCGTGTAAAGGCATGAAAAAAGTATGTCATTGGCGTTGATGATTTGCGCTCTCCAGGTAATTTGAAACAAAAAATTCGAAAAGATTCTCAATGTGTATGAGTGTCGCTGTCGCTTGAACTAGAATTATTTGAAAACTATTAATTTTTACATATATTATGTGTAGTAAAAAGAAATCCATTATTTTTGCAATAGATGACTTTAATAATCTGTATCTTGCGTTGTATAAGTGCGATCGGATTACGCTAGATGGCGTTAGAAAGATAAGAATTCGTACTAAAATAAACATCTCAGACAGTTTTGTGATTGCTTGACTCAATATTTTTTGAGCGCGCGTCAAAGATGGCCACCAGCAAAGTGAAAATACGCCATATTTTACAGTTTTTCTTCGATAAAGGCGAAAACGCAAGCCAGGCGGCTGAAAATGTGAATAGTGTTTATGGTCCTGATACTGTAACAGCCAATCACGCGCAATTTTGGTTTCGTTGATTCCGTTCTGGTAATTTTGATGTCAAAGATGCACCACGCTCTGGAAGGCCAATTGGCGAAAATGTCGATAAAATAATGGAAATCGTGGAGTCCGACCGTCATATAAGCACTGTTTCGATTACCCAGGAGCTAAACATTGCACAAAAAACCGTTTGGAACCACTTGAATAAGGCTGGATACAAAAAGAAGCTCGACGTATGGGTGCCATACGAGTTAACGCAAAAAAACCTCATGGACCGTATTTCCATCTGCGAATCGCTACTGAATCGCAACAAAATCGACCCATTTCTGAAGCGGATGGTGACCGGTGATGAAAAGTGCGTCACTTACGACAACGTCAAGCGAAAACGGTCGTGGTCGAATCGCGGTGAGCCGGCGCAAACGGTGGCCAAGCCAGGATTGACGGTCAGGAAGATTTTGCTGTGTGTTCGGTGGGATTGGCAGGGAATCATCTACTATGAGCTGCTCCCCTACGGCCAAACTCTTAATTCGGACCTGTACTGTCAACAATTGGACCGTCTGAAGGAAGCAATCTCCCAGAAGCGGCCAGCTTTGGCCAATAGGAGAGGAACTGTGTTCCATCAGGACAACGCCAGGCCACACACATCGATAGTGACTCGCCAGAAGCTCCGGGAGCTTGGTTGGGAGGTTCTTATGCATCCACCTTATAGTCCGGATCTGGCACCAAGTGATTACCACCTGTTCCTGCCTATAACGAATGCTTTTGCTGGTGAAAAATTCGCCTCAAGAGAAGCTTGTGAAAATCGACTGTCCCAGTTTTTTGCCAATAGGGACGAGGGTTTTTATGAGAAAGGCATAATGAAATTACCTTCAAAGTGGCAACAAGTTATCGATCAAAACGGTGCATATTAGACCTAAATCGGATCATTCTAACTATGCTAAATAAAGCCTTCAATTTCATGCAAAAATAATGGATTTCTTTTTACTACACCTTATACTTTTGCCCGAATTATGATGAAAAAAAACGTATTACTAACACTTTTGCGAAAAAACGACGCCATTTTGTTATTTTGCAATAGAAAATAATAATTCTAGTTCGGGCGATAGCGACACTCATACGTATTAAGGGACAACACCACTGTGACGGCTTCAAAAAATCGATTTTTTGAAAACCATCTAGAAAAATCTAAAATACATTTAAGATTAAGATGCCGTTGGACCCAGGTCGAAAAAATAATTATTTTCGGAGATATTGAATATTTTGTGGAGCGGTGCAGCGCTCCGTGACACTCGGGGTCCCGCGCAGCTGCGCAATTACGCAGGGGCAATTACGCCAGTCTTCGAAAATTTGAGCAGAGACGATTTGCTGCAGCGTTGTTTGGGCGGCTTCACGCAAAACAACAACGAAAGCTACAACAAATCAGTTTGGGCAATAGCCCCCAAGTGTCAGTCCGGGAGCAAAAAAATCGTCGATATTGTAGCTGATATCGCGGTATTATTATTCAATGATGGCCTGAGAAGCCTCATGAAAGTTTTGGAGACGTTGGGGATAACTATCGGCCCAAATTGTTTCAATTTTTGCGTTGAAACCGACGCAGCGCGGATCGAGCTGGCGGAGCGCTCGCTCACAAACGCTGCAAAAGAGGCAAGAAGAGCCTCTACAAGTTCGAGAAAAGATGCTAGGGACAATCATTTGCTTCTTGAAGGCCAGCTACATGGTGCCGGCATCGCTGATTAAAGGTAAAAAAATTTTTTTCCAATTTATATTTATAAATTAACAAACCTAAAACTTTGAACGCGTTTTTCTCAAAACCACTTTTTTGAGTGCGGCACGCAGCAGAACTCGAGCAATTTTTATCCGATCGACTTCAAATTTGGACTGCATCAATAAAACTAGATTATCTAAAGAAGTACATAGGATTTTTTCGATATCTGAATAATAAAAAAAGTTATAGCCTATTTTCGACGAGAAATTTTGCTCGAAAATCGTCCTTTAATTTCAAAAGCGTGCCTATTTTTTAAAAATCAATATTTTTTCAAATCCCTGTGTACTTCTCTTCAAAATATCATATTATTAACGAAAACACTCGGTATTTTTTTTCAGATCGACTTTGAAGAGAGTTCTGCTGCGTGCCGCGAACCACTGCAGAGGCAACAGTACCTGACGCGGGAGCTTCCCCAGCGTCACCATGGGGCGTGAAAAATTTGAAATTTTTTTTTATGTATCTTCAATAAACAACGAAAAAAACAAAAAGAAAATTTTCGAATATCTCTTTTTTTTCCCACAAAAAAAAATTCTTGAAAAATGGCAAAAAAACAGGGGGTCACAGTGATGTTCTGCCTTAAGAATCTTTTTGAATTTTTTGTTTCAGATTACCTGGAGAACGCAAATCATCAACGCCAGCGACATACTTTTATTTTCCATGCCTTTACACGATTATCAATTGTTAAATAAATATACATTTATATGCAACAATAAAAATTGTTTTCTATTCTGTTAGAGTGTAGCGAAAAAAAAGTTTGCACCGACTCATGCAACACTTTTCGAAAAAAAATGATTAAAACTAGCTTATTTTTTGAGCCATCGCAGTAGAATAGCCCCTTAAGGACAAAACATGACCCAAGTTTAATAATTCAAGCTCGTGTCATAAGGCAAACCTTGTAATGCTTACTTTTTTTTTATCTAACTGCAGCTATCCATTTGTTGCGTTGTTCTAACTTCCAATTTGCCGAAGGGAATCGATAAAATTTGCATTTACTATTTCTTCCGGTATTATTTAAATTTATTACACAGCTACTGTCGTGGCCCATTTTTAATGAAACAATATTTTCAATTTGATTGCCAAAATCTCGTACTATGCTCATACAGATTTGACAGCTAAATAGCCGGTTTGTTGCAATTTTTGTTCACTGTGGGCGCTGGGTTTAATTTCATTACACCCACCCTATACTCTGCACGAAGCTAATACAGTATTTTAACCACAATGGACGGTAACATCGAATAAGGTGTTCGTACTGTAAGAAACGACAACATAAGATCTGTGCTTACTGCATAAAAAAAATTGTTACAACTATTACATTACCCTCATAGGAATTGTAAAAGTTAAGAGGGCACATCCCAGTGAACGGCGAAAAAAATTGGTGAATTTTTGAAAGTATTATATTCAAAACCATTTTTCCCATTTCACCCGTTTGTTTTATTCAAAACTACAAATATTGAGGTATATTGACCAATTTCTTTGTAAATATATATTGACTGGGAGCGCTGTTATTGTAGCCGGCGTAAAAAATGTCCCGCGCTGGCGGTTTCTATGATTGCATGCAGTCGGTTAATCCGAAACAAAAATTTCGAAAAGATTCCTAAAATCTAATGCATAAAGGATTAGATTTTTGATCCTTTTGCACCGTAGGATTTTTTGAAAAAACGTATTTTTCACATAATTGCGCCTGATTGAAATTTATATTCATTTTTCAATCTAAATTTCCGACTTGTCTGGCTTGATAAAAAAAAATAATTAAGTGAAAAAAACCTACGATGCGAAACGCTTTTACATTATATTTTACATACATTACATTTTAAGAATCTTTTCAAACCCATGCGGAAATTGAGTTCGGGCTTTGATCGGGCTTAACTTTATTAAGGTCTTAGGCCACCCTAGAGGCTAAAAAAGGGCATATTTTGTAATTTTTTTTTCAGCGAAACCATAAAATAAATCGGAATTACAAAATAGGGGTTTTATTATAAACGTAGTGACTATACAGAATTATTTTTTTACAGCGATACATGTCAAAATAGCGACTGTGCAGCATTTCTCCAATGACGTCTTTATTTCTGGAATGTCAACGGCCGGACCAACAGCTCCTATAATTGTTTAGTTATGATGAGAAACTAAAGTTTTTTCGATTATATATAAGAATAGCTATAGAAATACGTATTATTTTTTTTACATATTGTTTTTTGTCAAAACAGCGCATTTCTAAAACAAAAAGTATAAAATGCCATGAGAAAATCATCAGAAAATTGTTTATAAAAAAGGAACTATGCAATATAATAAAAAAAATCCTACGTAGTGCCTCAGAAAATGTAATTCTAAATATACAGTTAAAATTTCAAGTGAATCGGTTGAAATTTGTTTGAGTTATGAGTCTGGCAGACTTGAAAAATGTAGTTTTGAGATAAACGCGTTTAAAGTTAGTAGAAAGTCACGACATGAATCAAGAGGGGTTGGGCTAGAATCCGAAAATCGAGTACTTAGAGATTTTTCACACCCATAATCTTTTGGAATATAAATTTATCTCACTGTACTTAATAGTAACTCATTGGAGTCCCTAACAAATGTCTATAGAGATGTGGGCGCATCTTGGGACTTCTCAATAAATTTGTGCACGGGATCACGAGAAGATATTTTTTTTTTAAGGTCCAACAAATTCTGGTTGAGACTTTGTAATAAAAATATTCAAACGACTCCATTTTCACTAGAATTCGAAAATCGAGTACTTAAAGATTTTTCACACCCAGAATCTTTTTGAATATAATTTTACAGGTACTAAGGTACACTTTTAACAAAAAAAAATCGATTTTTGGAGAATCCTCAAGTGGCCTAAGGCCTTAAGACCCTAGTCTGGAAGCCTCACATGGCCCATCAGTGGCCGGTCACACTTTGCTACCGCGGGCCATTGAAGGCAAAACAACCATGGCCTTTGAAGTTGCCTCAACGGTGCCTCATACAATTTATTGCAGCGATATGAGTAGGTGCGTGTGTGTGCACTGTGAAAAAGAAATGTATTATTGCAATACATTTGAGGCTTAGCATTCTGTCGCATATTCTGACACGTTTGATCCCGCGTTGTACCAATGAATGCACCGCATGCGTGTTAATTATTATATTTAATCGATCTCGATAATTATTATTCCACAAATGCTTTCGTCAACCCCTATAATAGCAAAGTTTAGTAGTTTTGGGGAAATCGCTACGAGGATCTACAACTAGACCCCTTAATGGCATTAGCTTGGCCTCCGTAATTAGACCATAGTTTTAGTCAACCTACCTACCCCACCATTCCCTAATAGGGGTCTCGGTCCAGCTCTTTTACGGGAAACCCTACTATGGAATCTACAAATAATCCATTGAAGGCCCCAAATTGTATTAAGTATACCCTGCCAATTTTCCGCACGGGAACTTTTTGTTTCAGATCAACCTACTGCATGCAATCATAGGGACCCTGCAGCGAGGGACATGTTTGACGCCGGCCAAAATAACAGCGCTCCCAGTCGCTATATATTTATAAGAAAAATTTATCAATATAACTCCATATTTATACTTTTGAATAAAACAAACTTGGATGAAATCGGACAAATAGTTTTTGAGATATTAATTCCTAAAATTCACCTATTTTTTCCGCCGTTTACTTGGGTGTGCCCCCTCAAAATTGCGGAATTCGCAACGACTATTTTTTCTTCTTTTTTGAAAATAATAAGTCCGTATTCTATGATCGAAGTAAGTTGGTTAATTATCCATTGCTAATAGGTAAATCATGTTTTCGGTGTTTGTCTAAATAAATAAGATTTCGACCATGTCATGTGTTTTCACGAATAAACATAAGTAGTTCAGCTTTCTTGCATCAGATGGTCTAGCCAGATAAGAATGATGAATCTGCCCCCACCGTATTTTGTGGCGCTGATTTTTTCCTAAGTTTCTAAACTAAAAAAAAAAGTTGTGCAAAATTACAGCTTTCTACATCGATTCCGAGGGGTCTTCCTGCTGAAAAAACGTGTTTTTTCCATTTTTGCAGTTATCCAATACTAAGAGGCGACCGAACAATCTGAAAAAATTCTGTAAAATCAGAAACATGTCAATGTTAATGGAAAAATTATTTTCGTTTTTTTTAATGCTGAACTCTATTTTCAATCATCGAATCTTCCTTCAAAAACATTATTTTGTAGCGAAGAGATTTTTCTACTATTATGACAAAAATTTACATGATTTTACTCTTCATTCCCTACATTTCAAAAAAAAAAAGTCTCAAAATTCGATCTGCAACGCATTGGAAAAAAATAAAAACGACAAAATTTCTCATTTTTCATTGGAAATCCATACATAAATCATTCTTTCGGTTTAATAAATGGGTGCTCATGACTGGAGTAGTTATGAGAAATGAGACATGACATCTAGATCGATTGCGTAATTCAATTTAGTTCGATGCATCCACACTAGTGGCGCCACTTGAACTGTGCGGTTTTACCGACAGCTATGCTGAGATGAGTATGTTTACGCGGACTTTTGGTCAAGCTAATGAGCTGAAATATTCAGATCCGCGTAAACTATCAAACAACTGTGAGAGTTGTTTACGCAGAGTACGTTTACGCAAGCCGCAATTCTGTAACGCTGCGCTGTTACCTTACTACTGTAGAAAAAACTCGCGTAAACGCCATCAGTTCGTTCTTCATGTTATTATGCATGCGTGTTTGACCGTTTACGTAACTAGAATATCTTAGCGTAACGTGAGCAAGTGTCTGCATAAACATACTCAATGATTTTCTCATCGACATGTTATTAAATGACGTCGAAAAATAAAAAATATCCAAAATCAGCGTAAAAATCCTATTGTTTACATCTGTTTGTTATGTCTGACAACTACTCCAGCTTTGAGCACCCATTTATTCAACCGAAAGAATGATTTATGTATGGATTTCCAATGAAAAATGAGAAATTTTGTCGTTTTTATTTTTTTCCAATGTGTTGCAGGTCGAATTTTGAGACTTTTTTTTTTTGAAATGCAGGGAATCAAGAGTAAAATCATGGCAATTTTTCTCATAATAGTAGAAAAATCTCTTCACTACAAAATAATGTTTTTAAAGGAAGATTTGATGATTAAAAAGGGAGTTTAGCGTTTAAAAAAACGAAAAAAAATTTCCCATTAACATTGGCATGTTTCTGATTTTTCCGAATTTTTTCAGATTTTTCGGTCGCCTCTTGGTATTGAAAAACTGCAAAAATCGAAAAAACACGTTTTTTCAGTAGGAAGACCCCTCGGCATCGATGTAGAAAGCTGTAATTTTGCACGAAATTGTTTTTTTAGGTTAGGGACTTGGGAAAAAATCGGCGCCACAAAATTCGGTGGGGGCACATTCACCATTCTTATCCGGCTAGACCCTTTGTCGCCGATTATAATCTCCTTCTCTCTTTCTTTGTTTGAACGAAACCAACCGTTGGACTTTCAAGCCTCATAACGGGCCAATATATACATTAAATAATTCCCATGTGCACATATAAATCCTTTAAGAGAATGGTCTTCCATCCCTTTCTCGGTTGCTTTTCCAGTTTTCTAATTGCGACAGGAGAACGTATAATTTTCGCGTAATCCTTGGTACGGTCTAAGTCCGGATTATTTTGTCCTCTATGATAAACAAGAAGGGGTGAGCAAATGGGGTGAAACGCCGAGGCCGCTGGTACGTCCCTTCCGGGCTGGTAGAAAAATCCGTAGCGAAACTTGCACGCACGAAAGCTCGTGTAAAACGGTCGAACGCGAGAAAAAAGTACGGTTTACTGTTTTTTTTTATTCTTTCTTTCTGTTCACCGCTATAATCGTGAACAGAGATGAGAAAATCCTGGTAATAGCTCAATAAGTCTATTGTCCACACAATCAAATAATTAACTGAGTTAATTAAAAATATAATAATTGCTCGGTAGTCTCGTTGAGCAACGTATACACCGAGATATCATCCGGTAAAATTTGATGGAGTGAAGAGTTCATTTTTAACGGGTATATGAAACTACGTCACTTATCCTAATGGAAATTTCACTGGCGCTCGCAGGCTACCTCGCCGTGCTCCTTTATTTTTATGAATTACGATGGTAAAGTATTTTCATAATTGATTTTGCGGATATCTCATTCGCTAACAGGTTGCGTTTAACGCGTTCGTTTTTATTTTAATTAATTAATTTAAACAATTCCTTTGCAGCTTGATAAAAATTTGTAATGGAAATTCGATGCCTTTAGTAGGCGAGGTCCGGGCAAAGTGAATACCTTAAACTTTCCGTGATTATTGCCCATAATGTATAATAGAGAAAATTAAAACAATTATCTGAGATTAGTCTTTATTTAATCAACTGTCGAAACGCGTCAACAATTTTCCTTAATTCTGGTTTAAGTAGTTGCTATAAATTAAATAACAAAAAATGTCAAAGTATCCACTTTGCCCGAGCCCCCGGGTAAAGTAGATAACAACAAAGAAATATTTGGAAACGAAAGTTACTAACAAAATGATCTGTCTAAGGTAGCCTATGCTAACTCGTACTTTCTGGCTGTTCCATTGATGGATTCTCCAGCTTTACATAAATTTATTGCTGTTTGCATGACGTCTGCATTCCAAGAACCTTGCGTCGTCTTTTTTTCGTATTTATTAACCATCTGAAACGAAATATGCAGATTATTATATATAATGAAATTCTTTACGATCACTAGAAAGTACGAGTCCTGTTTACGAACAAGTTTTTAATTCACTTGAGTAATTAATTTATGTTAAAAAGTTTCTTATCTTCCTATCAAAATTTGTCTATCCTTCCTAACCAATTATGTTATTTTAAATTCTAATATTTAAAAACTATTATTGTAATTTGTAAAATTTTAATACAAATTTTAAATAAAACCCTTTGTAAATGTTTTAAAAACTGTGTGTTAAGTCTCTATTACAAATACTTCTATGTAACATTCGGACAGATTGATTTTTCCCTAGCGTTACTAAGCAAAAACAGTACTGTCCCAAAGTTACCCCAATTCATGGGGTAAGATTGGGACAAAGATGAAGGATTTTTATGAGGGTGTCATTAGTTGTAGAGTAAAATCGTGCCCATGTTTTGAAAGAAGAAGGTTAACTTCATATAACACCATAGTCTGAGTTGCCTAACTTGATATATATTGGGAGGAGTCATAAAAACCTGAAAAAATGTCCCAAAGTTACCCCGGTTTTCGGTAATGTGGCGGTCGGCAAACGCATAATTTACGAGTGGGGGCGAGTATTCATTTTGCCCGGGGTATTCGCTTCACCCGGACTTCCCCTACTGTGGATGGAGATCCAAGGTGTTGTAAGGTTATTTCCATAAAAATGAAATTATGGGAATATACGGGGTGTTTTTGGTTCAAACCCTGCTGAAGGTGGCCGATTAATCTTTCTCACATTGTTGACCCCAGTTTAAATTTCCCTACTGTTGACGATCTCTGTTTTTTTTTTCTATAGTGAAAGAAATCGAGATGATATCCGTCAAGATCTTATCTCACCCGTTGCTTGCTTTTTACCTTGGCAGGGCGTTTAGTCGTGTGCTGGATTTTTCACGAGATTTTCCTTGCCTAACCAGGATCATCACTCAGGTGTTCGCCTTCGATTTCGTTAAAACTCGTATATGTGATGAAGCATCAAAAACTATCGGACACGTATTTTTTTTATCGGTGGGATAACGGTTCTAAGGGGGGAAACCATCAAAATTCGAATGAAAAAAAAATAGAGGGGGCAGTTTGTCCTTGAGACCAACGTAATAATTTCGAAACATGGACAAACATTAAATTGTAGTTTATAGGAATATTTTGAATAAGCGGATGCATTTTAAATACCGAAAACACGGCTGTGATGAATGAATTGATGTAAGGAGTAATTAACACCCTTAAGGCCTTAGGCCGCTTTAGGATTTTCCAAAAATCGATTTTTTTTGTGAAAATGTACCTTTGTACCTATAAAATTATATTACAAAAGATTATGGGTGTGAAAAATCGCTAAGTACTCGATTTTCGAATTCTAGCGCAACCCCTCTTGATTCATGTCGTGACTTTCTACTAAATTTAAACGCGTTTATCTCAAAACTACATTTTTCACGTAGGCCGGACTCATAACTCAAACAAATTTCAACCGATTTACTTGAAATTTTCACTGTATATTTAGAATTACATTTTCTGAGGCACTACGTAGGATTTTTTTTATTATATTGCATAGTTCCTTTTTTATAAACAATTTTCTGATGATTTTCTCATGGCATTTTATACTTTTTGTTTTAGAAATGCGCCATTTTGACAAAAAACAATATATAAAAAAAATACTAAGTATTTCTATAGATATTCTTATATATAATCGAAAAAACTTTAGTTTCTCATCATAACTCAAAAACTATAGAAGCTGTTGGTTCGGCCGTTCACTGGCCATTTTGACATGTATCGCTGTGAAAAATTAATTTTGTATAGTCAATTACGTGTATAATAAAACCCCTATTTTGGAATTTCGATTTATTTTATGGTTTCGCTGAAAAAAAAATCACAAAATATGCCCTTTTTTGGCCTCTAGAGTGGCTTAAGGCCTTTAATTTTCTGTCCGGCATAAATGCAAAAACACGTAAACTTTGATTCTATTCCCTCTTCAAAATGATACCTGTTTTATTCATTTTTGGGCAGCTCGTCTAATTGTGGGGTAAGAAAAAGGCAAATGGAAGGGTGGTTCACACCTTTATAATTTTTTTTCAATATTTATATAGTGGATTTTTCATCGCTTTACATTAGAAGAATTTTGGTTCTTGTTTCATTCAGATCCCCTTGAAACAGTTTTTCCGCCGATAAAAAAAATACGCGTCTAATAGTTTTTAATGCTTTATCAAATACATGAGTTTCAACAAAATCGAAGGTGGACACTTAAGTGATGTTCCTTGTGAGTGACAGAATTTTCTGTTGAACGAGCCGCTATACGCCCTTTGACCTCTTGAGTTGCGAAAAACACACTGGGTTCATGCCAATCTTGTTCTTAGTTCCACGTACTTGAATTAAGGGGTACATTCTAGTGGACGACAGAAAAAAACAAGTGAATTTTGGGAATCATTATCTCAAAATCTATTCGTCCGATTTCATCCAAGTTTATTTTATTCGAAAGTATAAATATTGAGGTTCATTGACAATTTTTTTTATAAATATATATTGACTGGGAGCGCTGTTATTGCGGTCATCGTAAAACATTTCCCTCGCTGGCATGGTCTGCGATGCCCATGTATTGCAGTCGATTAATCCGAAACAAACATTTCGAGAAGATTCTTAAAATATAATTTATAAAGAATTTCGCATCGTAGGATTTGTTTATAAAATTATTTTTCATAAAATGGACTTTGGGTGAAATTTACATCGATTTTTCAGTAAAAACATTCCATTTTTCAATTGAAAAAATCAGTGAAAAAAATCTTTAGAAAGGCTTTGTATATTACATTTAAAGCATCGTTGCAAAACTTTTGTTTAAGATCAACCGACTGCACGCAATCATAGGAACTGCCAACGAGAGACTTGTTTTATGCAGGCTACGATAACAGCGCTCTCAGTCAATATATATTTATAAAAAAATTGTTGATATACAGTAGAGCGTTGATTATCCGAACATAAGTTATACGAAACGTCAATTAATCGAATCTCGATTTGGTTTATCCAAAACGTCAATTATCCGTATGGTGATTTGGGTTATCCAAAATATCAATTATCTAAACAATAATTTTGTTCATCCGAATGGTCAGTTACTCGAACGATCACGCCCTATATATATTACGGCAATTGAGTGGTACGAAACTCAGCCTGAATGTTGTTAAATGCAACTTCTTCTTCTAAAACAATTGTGAGATTTGGCAGCAAAGAAACGAGCTTCCATTGTGAAGCAGAAGAAAATCGTCGACTTTTTCAAAAATAAATACATAAGAACTCAAAGATGTACGAATGTTGATTATTTTTAAATCCATATTTAACTTCGTTCTGTATCATTAAATGATACAATGGTGATTTGCAAGTCACCAAAAATGTACTTGTATTATAAACATATTAATGTTCATCGTATTTTTAAATATATATATTTTATCATATTGAAAGGATCAACGTTTTTTTCGCCCACAGAATACTGCTGTTCGATTATCCAAATTTTCGATTATCCGAAAGGCGGTCGATCCCAATTGATTCGGATAATCGACGCTCTACTGTACCCCAATATTTATACTTTTAAATAAAATAAATTTGGATGAAATCGAACAAATAGTTATTGAGATAATGATTCCCAAAATTCACCTATTTTTTTCGCCGTCTACTCGGGTTGGAGGACTTAATATCGTTGGCTGACCACACACTGTTCTTTACTACTTGGCTCAATTTTTTTTTCTTTCAACTAGGGGCTATTTCCCCTATTTGAAAACACAATTTTAATCACGTCGTTTCATGTCGCCTGATTCCTTCATCATCTCGATTCACTCAAGGGCACTGTGCTATCAGTTTTATATCTTAAGGTTGAGTGGCTGGATGAAGTTTACTTGGTGACTTCTTACAAGTAAACCACCAGATGCGACATTTTATGGCTCGTAATTTCACTTCAGAGTCGCAAGGGAAGGTTAAGAGTGAGAAAACGCTTTTCCGCAAGCTCACCGCACGCTGTCGCCTTTAGACCCGCTCTATTAAGCTACGTGAGATCTCAAACTTTCAACGAGCCCGTGCTATATTTTCGCTGGAGCCAGAACGAAAAAGCTGTTGAGCGAACGTGAAAACTTAAGATAGAATACTTCATTCTACGATCTCATTCACGCTCCAAATATTGAGGTTATCCACTGAAAATGTGTGGAGATGAAAGTAACCCTGTGGCGTTTCGGTATTTTTTGTTCACGTACAAATAGTCGAGGCATGCATTTTTTCGAGATCTAGGTTATGGACTGACCGGATCACACCGATGTGACTGAAAATTCGCAAGGTAACATATTTTTATTCCACTCGGTACGGTAATGGACGTTTTACGCACACGAGGCGTGCATAAAAACCCCATTTTTACACCTTGTAAAATAAAATTTCGTACAACACTCGACGAAAAAACTTTTTCTAACCTCGTGTGATTGCAACACTCGCCTTTGGCTCGTGCTGCAAACTCACACTCGTTAGAAAACGTTTTTTCGTCCTCGTGTCATAATGTACTATTAATAAACTTCACGATTGAACATAAACTCAAGTCTCATTGCAATCCATAAAGTTACTAGGGTTTCTCCGGGGGAATTGGCCATAAGGGAGAGATGGCCAATATGAAATGTCAAAACCAAAGAGAAAACCAAGAATTAAGTACTGGCCATCTCTTCTGTACTTCTATGGCTATCACACCCGGATTCTCCGCGAGAGATGGCCAAAACTGATTCTAAAAAAATACTACCTTTTTTTACGGTTGATCTCCTAAGAATTTATTATAGTATATAGAATTTTGAAAAATTATCTTAAGGGAGTATCTCTCTCTGGAAACTTCAAGAAATTCTTTTTTTTTTGCATATTGTTATAGTGTTAACTTTCAAGAATATTTTAAGGCCCTACACCATGGTTCGTACGCGGTACGAGGGTGTATTTTTCGTAATTATTTTCAAGCAAACGATGAATGGATTTTTTAAAATGAATACTCATAGTCAATATATACATATAGAAGACTGTATACAAATTTTTGTACTCGAATCTAAAGTATAGTTTGTGGTGTACGCCGCTTCTAAGAGGACACTCTGACGAAATTGCTGCTCGGCGGTTGACAGCGATTAAGCCATACGGTTCATCTGAAAAATAAAATAAAAATATATTTAGAAACTAGACATATAGGATTACAGAATCACGTAGGGGAATTTCGATATCTAAAAAAAAAATGGCGGACCAGCGAATTTTATTTCCGATTTTCATGGAAAATTATCATCGTTCATAAAAAAAAAAATAGAAGGGGGCCCTTTATTAAAAAATCCCTACGTGGTGCCATAGAGACTGGATTTTCGAACAGTTTATGACTTGGCGCATGCAAAGCGGATGAATAGTTTTTTTTAATATGTTGTCAACCAGGTTGAAAAACGTAGTTTCGAGAAAAACGCGTTCAAAGTTTTGCTGAAGGATAATTCAACATACAAACTAAATTTTTTATTTGTCTCATTTTTTTTTGTTTCTCACCGTTAGTCAGCTATTCCTGGACCATACAACAGCTCCTCAGCATCCAGAGACTCATTATTTTTTTCATGTTTTGCACGCAGACGACCCTCATGCGTGCTTTTTTCGGCTTCGTGCTCAGCTTCCCATATTCGCTTCTGGTCGATGTTTTGACAATATTGGTAGAGTGTTTCATCAATTTTTATCGTTAATATCTCCAATGCATTTATGAGGCCAATATGACCATTGTTAAAAAGTATTGAAGCAATATTAGCGGCAGTTTCTTAATCGAAGAAACTGCCGATTATTTAATCGAAGACCTTAATCGAAATATATTCCAAGAATTAGGGTTCATAGAGGCCAACAAAGGGTCGCCACGTAGCAGACCCTTTCGACAGCCGCACATCTGCCGCTCGGCGCGGTCGTGCGCTTCAAACGGTTTCACATAAAATGCTGTATATCCGCCAATTTTACAAATTTCTTTGAAAAATTTGGTGAGAGCATTCTTAACAAATGTCTCTTTCAGAAGATGAAAACAAAAAAATGACAAAGAATTTTTTTTACCGTGGTGTGTGCGTCAGGTTTACCGCGATCCGTCGATACAGTTATCTGAGGTAGTTACACACAAATGAAGATCATTATCGAGATCGTGTGCAACATGATCTCGATGACGGGGAAGGACACTTCATGGTGCCGGAATCGCTGACTAGCGGTAAGACGACAATATTTCACAAGATCGTGTAAAATATGTAGCAAAATTTTGAACGCGATTATCTCGTAACTACATATTTTGACACGGCGGGATTGATATCTTGAGTAACTTTCACACTATTGATTTGAATTTGCACAGTTAGCGTTTGCACATTAACCATTTGTTAATAACAATGACTTCAGCATGCTGTTTTTCAAGAGTAAAATGAGGTTTCCTTTGGAGACGCTGTAATTTTTCGAATTTTTCGAAATTTCGAAAAGTGGATCGTGAACCCATAGCCAGTTGGTTATATTTGAAGAGAAAAAATTTTGTTTTCGTTTCAGATTACATTTGAGCCTGGTAGAGATTCCGCCGTTTCGGGCCTCGCCGCTGGAGGACTGCAACGCCAACTGCAGCACCACGAACACTTTGAAAGATTTTCTTCCGAAAAAAATTACATTGTAACTGCACAAACATGTGTACAACATGCTGGGAAAAAAATTAATTTATTCCAACCAATGTGTTACTAGAAAAAAAAATCATCATTCTGACCCTTCAAATAGGGCTTTCAGAAAAGAATACCCCCTTAAAGTTAAATGTTCAAAGTTTGATTACAAATAGAGATGAACAAAGAAATGTCTGTACTTTTATTTTGACGGATTTTTGAAAAAAATGTGGCCAGCTACCTCGGACTTACCCTATATTTCTGTTGAGCAAAGTTTAGACTAATCGATATCTAGTTCGATCTTTTTTTCATACACATGGGAGAAAAACTGCCCATGAGTTACCGATATTTTAAAAACATTGCGAGTTTCAACTTGCAAATAGCAGATACTCTTTCGTTTCTTTCCTTCAGCCGGAGATAAACGCAGTTTCACTCTTAACGGTCACTTTATCGCAAGAACACTTTATTGGCCGAGCTGAAAGATTCCGTTACCTCACGATGGAGACGGAATTGCGAAATGTCAAATTCAAAGGAAAACATAGTAGAATTACTCGCGGTAAAGTACCCAGGGAACCAGGAAACGAATTAATTTCATATCGGAGTTTTCATCGGTGTTGTGTAGGGGACGTGAGTGTGGATTCGGGTTCACGAGGAAAGGAAAATCAAACGCGATCTGAATGGGTAATCGACGGACGGAAGTCCTGACAGATTAAGGTACAATAAAAGTTACGAAAAAAAAAAAACAAAAGCGAATTGTGCAGGCGAGAGATAATTTCGTTCTTCTCGAATCGCTTCAGACGCTTTCGCGATTTGACATGAGAAAAATTCGCTGTTGTTGCAATGAGTATAACAGTCGTATGGCTGATAAAAATCATAAAAAAAAAAATCATTTTTAGTCTCAAATAAAAATAAAAAAATCAGGCGCAATCAGCGACGAGGTAGAAAGCACCTTAATTATCATTCAAATGTATGTTTGGCTCCGATTCGGAGAAATATATGCATCCGTGCTGTATCCGAAATAAAAGTTAAAATTTGTTATTGAAATTTACGAATACCCGAATAATGGTGAAAGTTCGACTATAATGATGTACTTTTTTCAGCAATGCACTGATATTAATGCAGGATCTTCAAAAGATGGCGTCCGATTACGAAATATTTGCATAGTTTGGACAACCCAACGATTTTAACTTTTGATCGAGCATGGATGGAAGACCGATAAAATGGAAAATTCGTCGTGGTGTCAATCTTTCACCCCTTTTGCCACCCTTTATGTGGCTAAGGTCCCGACCTCTTCGGGAATTGGCAAAAGTGCCAGCTGACTTTTCGATGACGAACGACGATATTACTTCCGATGAAAATGGACCGAAGTTAGTGGGAATGTTTGCAGAAGCGGTGGGTCTTCGCCCCGACACTCGCCCGAGCGTGGATTCGATCGCAAAAGGTTCGGCGCTGAGTGAGGAGGACGAGGGAAAAAATTTGATCGGAAGTTCCAAGTCGATATTGACTGAGGGCTTGGGAGTTTTCGTGCCGGGAAAAGATGAAATACGAATGGACGATAGCACGGATCCTATGATATCTCACATGTTGTAAGATATACGTTGTGATTTTATTCCTGTTTCGCGTATATACGGAGCAAGAAAAATTGAGGAGGTACATGCCTAGAAGGATGAAAAAGGTTTTTTTGGGGCTTGATAAAAAAATATATATATTTTTAGTATCCATTTTCTTGTAGTCTTTTTTTTTTATTGATATTTCCAGAACTTATAAAAAAAAGTTTGTGCAAAAAAAAATTACAAAGTGGGCCTTTAAATATGGCCGTGAAAAAAAAGGATCGACGCGGTTGACATGATTTCAAAGCTCCCATTCATTTAAAACCGAAATAAAAACAATTTTCTTGATCAATAAGAATGCCATTATGGCCAAGGAGAAAAAGTTAATTAAAAGTAAAAAAATGGCGACTGTCTGAAAAAAAATTATTTTTCACCCCATTTGTTTCAGTATACATTCTTTTTAATAGTAATAATAATAATAATATTGCAATGCCTGAGGTAAGGATGATAAAGGAATATATACTGAAGATCTGTACCAAATTTAAAGTCAATCGGTTGAATAGAAATCGAGATTTTATGTTAACCAGGTTGAAAGAAGTACTTTACAGAAAAACGCGTTCGAAGTTTTGAGTATAATTCCAGAACGTGGCTATTGTCATAATTAGCCATTTATGCCTCGTAAAATGTGCTTTTCTCGACTTCAAAATTATGATTTTTTGAAGCTCGTTCTTCCCTGCGAGCAGTTCCAACTTCCATAGAATCTTTTGCTTTTCTGCATCGCTATCTTCCAAATTGCTATAACTTCGTAAATATTGGGAATTTTGAGATTGTCTTTTGAGGACATATTCTTAAGAGTCTATACTTCAATAAAATATTTAAAAAAAATCGATTTTTCCAAATTTCTAGACCAGAATACCCCCTTAAAAGAACAGCGTGATAAATTTGAGTTCAAGAATTCTTACTGTTTTCTGGATTTTCTAGATCGAGCAGTTACGATCAAATGCCATCAGCTCGTTATTACAAACTGGATGCAACGAAGAGGCGGTACAAGACAGTCATTTTGAGAAAGCGACCGTATTCTCCAATCAGGTATGCATGGCGATCCTGCCTCAAAGTCTTTCCTTGTATGACGAGTCTCACCAACAGCCATATTTTTCCAATGGAAATGGATTGGCTAACAAGCATCCAAACTGAATGATCAGAATAAAGCCATATGTTAATTTATTGGATATACGTTAGAATGCAGCACCAGTGAATAAACATGTTTAATTCTGACCTATTATTATGAATTTCTTTCAAGTTTTTGAAAAACGCCAATTATTTATTCTATCTTAAATAATAAAAGTAATATTTATCCTAAAAAATTATAATAGAACATTGTGTATCAAGGAAACAAAGCCCCGGTCGCCGCCGTGCACACGATGATTTATATATCAAAACCATGTTTTCCGAGCTTTTGTATTGTTAAATACATATGGCTGCAATCATGTGCCATAGCTATGTTGCATATGTAAGGTGTATAGTACATGGAAGCTGTATCGCACGCGCTGCGGGGGGGTGTCGGAGCACCCCATCCACGCCAAACGTAGCTTTGAAATCTATCAGCATCTACACAAATACGCCGTACGTCGATTCATAGAGGTCTTTTGATTTTTATGGCAATATTTCGTGTGTCATCTTTGTCGCGGCTTCCTTTAGATCTGGCGGCGTGCATTGTAGCTACTCATCGCTGCTATGTTTTTTACTATCACTCATTTTTTATTTAATTTTTTTATTAATGATTTATGTCGCAGCGAGATCGACGATGCTCTGTCGTGGTGTCACGTGAAAATGAGGTTGTGTTTCTTCCCGCAAACAACGCCTCCGCGTAAACAATAATTCCTCGATCTAACAACTGAGGGCAGCATCTAACGACCGACAGCTGTTTTACAGGGACGTTTCACAATTTTTCAATCCTAAGACATAAAATACTTCTTTTACGTACCACTTACACGCACGAAAAAGCGAGGAAAACATGGTTGTGGTATATAATAACTTTTGACTTCGCCTTCAGAACGACTACTCTGCACAGCCGTATCGTAACTAAGTTGCGCGGTGTGTAATTATCACAAACTAGAAATATTCCGTGTGCCGTCAAAATTTGATATTAAACTAATAAATTGGTTTTAACGACACCTGTGATTTATTTGCTAAATTATAGCTGTGCGAGTTTTTATCGACAATTCATATTCTTTACGTATTTTGAATATCGATCAGCTATCGTCCATTCAGTGATCCCCATCCATTCACCGATCGGTGTACTCTAGTGGGTGGAAAAAGCTGTAATGACTAACCTTTTCTGAAATTTCAAGGAGTCGAATCCTTTTTTAGCTCTAGATATTAGACATCAAAGTTAGCAACTTTTTAAATATTGTTCATAGAAATTGTGTAACACACACGGCTATTATGCAGACGGGGTAAAAAAATAAGAATGATTCACCAGTTTCTTGCCGGGAATCACGAAAAAGATTCAATTTCAACCAAGAATGGGCGCATGAAATACTACGGCCGTAAGTCAGAAGAACACTTTACAGTATACGAATGTGCCCGCGCAGCCAATACATTCGTGTGCAGCAGCGCTTCGAGTATAGACTCAATAAAAAAGTTCAAGGCTCAACTTCAAAGCATTCCTACGTTTTGCCATGTGTCAAGAGGAAAACTTTTTCACACTATTGTAGCCCAAGAATCACGGTAATTAGTGTTTAACAAGTAAAACCACATCAATATTTATCAGGCATGTACTGGCGGACAAATTTGACCTGGAGACTTCGAGAAAAAAGATCATGGAGCTTTCACAAAAGTCCGCGGCGACTGATTATCTTGAGGGATCAAGACCTCGAGCATGCGGTTTCATAAAGCAATGTCCTGGTGAGAATGGATTCGAACCCTTTAGCTCGAATTTTCCGAGGAACTTCAGGATCGTTCACGACGAGGTGACACTCAAGCATGCCTGCGAAAGCTTGGGTATTGCGATTGAAGGCATAAATTAAAATCGAAATATACATTTTGATAAATTATTTCCGAATAAAAAAGAAAGCTCAATAAGCCTATACGTTGCCGGAGTATTGTTACCGGCGGAGCAGACCAATTTTTTTTACTAGGGGAAGCTGGAGTAAAATGAGATACTCAAGAAAAAAATATTTATATGTACGAAATCATTGGCTTTATTAATAAACTTTTTAGTTAGAAACAATAGTTATACTCTTAGTTATTATATTTCGAGGTTGTTCGGGGGTCACTGCGAGACCCCTCACAACGCTCTTCGGGCAGCCTACGGCTGGAGCCACCTGGGCCACTGGGGCGGGTTTCACCCGCAAATTTGAAGTAAAGCTTGTTAGAATGTCCCAGAAGAAATCGAATTAAAATTGGAAACTTTCTTCCAGTTTTCCAGTTTCAAAAGGGGTGAAATGACAATTGATGACAAACTCGCTCCAGTTGTTCTTCCATGGCCCGAACCGATTAAAATGTTGAAAACATTCGCGGTATCATCCTGAAAGATCGACGACTGACCATTGAAAAAGGTGTGAAGCTGTCTGGCGTGTCTTGGGGTTCAATTTGAGGTGGAAAAGTCCTGATTTGTGGCAGTTGGGCGACTGGTTTTGCCACCACGATAGTGCCCCTGCTCCCACGGCCCGGTCTGCGCCAATTTTTTACCAAAAATAGTTTTTTGTTTTAAAGTTAAGTAGATGAAAAAAAAGTTTGGTTTCTTTTGGGTACCCTCTCGTGCACATGGGTGCACTGACACAAAAATTCTTTCGTTATTAAGAAGATGCGTCTATTTGATTTTGTTTTATTTAAACTAGATTTTTCGTGAAATCAAATTTTTCCTATTACATTCCAACATTAAAATTATTTATTTTCAATATATCCATTTATTCAAATCAAGATCTATTTAATGTCGTCTAATAACTAAATATTTTATTCATTCCTAATAAATCTTTGCTTTCATCTGGTACTATAAGACGGAAAAATTGTACACGATTCAGTGTCTCAAAAATCTCATGGCTTTGTTTTCATTAGAAGACTGTTGTAACATTCTGCAGTTGAGGAAATTGGTTAGTCTTTCTATACATAAATAGCCGCGCCTGTTAATAAAAGACACGACGATACCTTTTTACCAAATAACAACTTTGTTAGTGAAAAAAAGGAAAAATAATTTAACTTTTTTTCACCGCCCTTTTATGTTATGAATCAATATTCCTTTCTTGTATTCATAGGATATATAGTGTTTTATCTTTATTCATTTAATTTGAATCTAATCTTTATTTATTTAATTTCAATATATTTAATATTTAAAAAGAACAGGTTGAACAAATAGAAAAATTATATATTTGAAACAGGGTCGAAATAGGGAAGAAATAGGGTCGTAGTAGGTTGTGAGACAAGGAAAAAACCTATTTGATTTAAATAGATCCTATTTAAATAAAATATTTGTTTTTTCGGCAGTGTATTTAACAAGATAATTAATTTAAAAATCCACTTAAAACTGTTTTTGATAGTCACAACGCTAAAACACACACCGACACGTTCCGTTTACACTGACTCAAGTGCGGTGAATTAACAACGAACGAATTCCTCCCCTCATTTTGCCCCAGCTTCCCCTACTGGTCATTAATCATTGAGCATTTGAGGATAAAGGGACGGTAACGAAAGATTCGTTATTGAAGTAAATCCCGGACGAAATCTGCATTTTAGATTGTACTCCATGCAGCAGTTGTTCATTGAAGGTCAAAAGCGCGTTGGGATAAGTCCTGTAGGATGGAAAAATTAAGCTTTCAGGGCTGGTCGGTTTGCAAGGAGCTTAGGTAACGACCAGACGTATTCATAGTTCCCTAGAGACGGCAAAGTGCCTCGATGAAGTAACACTGCCTCGAGGAGAATACAAAATCTCGGCTCGGTCGTACCAAGGTAGGCATCATTGTCCACCCAGAGCTTATCCTGCGCTAGCTTTTGTGTCCTCGCGCGAGTGCATGATTGTGACGACGAGACTTATCTTGGCGTGGCTCATTGCGTCGATACGAAACTTCAGAAAAGACTCGGAAGACAAGCCTTCCGGATTCGACGCGTTACCGTTTTCACGGGATCCTCGCGTTTCTTTATCCGCCCCAGAAAGCTCGTACTTTGCAAAAATGAATTTCCTGGCGATGTAGCAGCGTGAAATGTGATATCGCTGGATACAAAGAATTTACCCGTACAGAATCGATAAGCTTTTTCCAGTAGGGGCGAGAAAAGTTTTTCACATTTGCAGGAAAATCGTTCGATCTTTACGAAATTCGACTATTCCACTTTTAGTGATGATATTTCTTTGCATGGGATTTTGTTACGAGGCTCTCCATATTTGGAGTTTGGTAGAATAATTGTTGTGGCAGTGGTAACGAGCGTAACAATCGTATTTATAAAGATGGGAATTAATGGGAACAACAGTGTCAACCATAGGAGTAATAAAGTCCAACAGTGGCTTAATACATTCATACATATTTCATTTACGTATAATTAATATTGTGCTTTAAAAAAATGAAAATGTACTCAACAGTGGTAATTTGTGTTTATCACTGGAACGCGAGTGGCAATCGTGTTTATTTGAATGTGCTTGCCCTATGAGTGAAAAAGTGGTCAAGTGCGCGTAGGGTTACGCAGTAAAGGACGATTTTGTAGGTTGTTGGTTACGCGGTTAATTACAATATTTAATTAAAACTCAATTGCAATTCGGACCTGTAAAATTCATCCAAAGGTGTCGAAAATGCGGCAGCTAGAATCCTGTCAAATTAAATACCGCTTTTCTTTCGATTCGAAAGTGTTGGTTTTATATGCGACATTCAATGATATTCTCCTCAATGGGGTAGGCAATTTTTTCTATCGACACTTGATATGGAAATCCTTAATTTCCCGGTCACAACTCGATCGGACCAAAACATTTCGCCCAGCTGTGAAAAATTCGTGATCAGCTGAGCTTTTGTTTGAAGCGCCTGCCAAATAACAGCATCATAGGGGTGAATTGTAGGAGTTGGAACTCTGAAACAAAGGGACCGGATGGACGTAGATGACGAAATTATGAGGGTTGCTAGTGGCTATGGAACTCCAAAAACGAAGAATGTGGGGTTGACCGGAGAAAAAGACGCATCCATTCTTGAGGTTGATGCAGTGATTGACCGAACATACGTACGAGCATGAAGGATGGAACGTATGTTCCATCCTTCGAGAGAGCTTCGAGAGAGCTCGTAATATAATAACTAAGAGTATAACTATTGTTTCTCACTAAAAAGTTCATTAATAAAGTCATTGATTTCGTACATATAAATATTTTTTCTTGAGTATCCCATTTTACCCCACCTTCCCCTAGTAAAAAAAATTGGTCTGCTCCGCCGGTAACAATACTCCGGGAACGTATAGACTTATTGAGCTTTCTTTTTTACTCGGAAATAATTTATCAAAATGTATATTTCGATTTTAATTTATGTCTTCAATCGCAATACCCAAGCTTTAACAGGCATGCTTGAGTGTCACCTCGTCGTGAACGATTCTGAAGTTCCTAGGAAAATTCAAGCTAAAGGGTTCGAATCCATTCTCACCAGGACATTGCTTTATGAAACTGCATACTCGAAGTCTTGATCGCTCAAGATAATCAGTCGCCGCGGACTTTTGTGAAAGCTCCATGATCTTTTTTCTCGAAGCGTCCACGTCAAATTTGTCCGCTAGTACATGCCTGATAAATATTGATGTGGTTTTACTTGTTAAACACTCATTACCGTGGTTCTTGGGCTACAATAGTGTGAAAAAGTTTTCCTCTTGACACATGGCAAAACGTAGGAATGCTTTGAAGTTGAGCTTTGAACATTTTTATTGAGTCTATACTCGAAGCGCTGCTGTACACGAATGTATTGGCTGTGCGGGCACATTCGTATACTGTAAAGTGTTCTTCTGAGTTACGGCCGTACCCGAGCAGAAATCTAATCAGGCTGCCTGAGGATCCATCAGGGCCGGATCAGGGATCAATAAGGCGCCCTGATCAGGCACGCATGATTTGCGCCGGACAGGGGCCTTATCAGGTATCAATAAGGCGCCCTGATCAGGCACGCATGATTTGCGCCGGACAGGGGTCTGAGCAGGGATCAATAAGGCGCCCTGATCAGGCACGCCTGATTTGCGCCAGACAGGGGCCTGAGCAGGGATCAATAAGGCGCCCTGATCAGGCACGCCTGATTTGCGCCGGATAGAAGCCTTATCAGGTATCAATAAGGCGCCCTGATAAGGCACGCATGATTTGCGCCGGACAGATTGGGCCGGAAAGATTGGGACGGTCATCGCCAAAACCGCGAACAAAAACTAAACGATCAAGTCAAGTAAAATAAAAACTTAAACTTTAAAAAAATGTTTTCATATGTTTCATATTTTTAATAACGTTAGTAAACTTGATAACGTGTAACTGCGATAATAATTTAATAAATGTTGATCTATTTTTGAACAAAAAATTAATCAAATGATTGAGCCAGATGACACGCATGTCTCAGGCTGGATGAGGCACCTCATCCGGGCCAGATAAGTTGCTTGATCCGAGCCAGATATAGTGCCTAATCCGAGCCTGGCAAGGTGCCTGATCCGGGCCTGATAAAGCGCCTGATCAGAGCCTGATAAGGTGCCTGATCCGGGCCTGAATTTGCAAAAGCGTTACATCCCTGATCAGGGCCGGACTAAATTTGCCTGATCCGGCCCGGATTTGCTATTGTGGCAGCCTGATCCGGTCCGGATTTCACCCTGAACAAATTTCTGCTCGGGTAGTATTTCATGCGTCCATTCTTGGTTGAAATTGAATCTTTTTCGTGATTCTCGGGAAGAAACTGGTGAATCATTCTTATTTTTTTTACCCCGTCTGCATAATAGCCGTGCATGTTACACAATTTCTATAAAAAATATTTAAAAAGTTGCTAACTTTGATGTTTAATATCTAGAGCTAATAAAGGATTCGACTTCTGGAAATTTCAGAAAAGGTTAGTCATTACAGCTTTTTCCACCCACTAGAGTACACCGATCAGTGAATGGATGGAGAAAAAGATGCATTCATCCTTGTGGTTGATGCAGTGATTGTACGACCATGAAGGATGGAATGTATGTTCCATCCTTCGAGAGAGCTATTTTTGTGGCTATTTAGCGTCAAGGGGCACCACTAGTGTGACACTTAAAAAAAATCGATTTTTTCTTGCATTCTTCGATAGTCTACACCTTCAAGAATAACATACTAAAATTTCAAGTGCGGATCTCAAATAGTTTTTGAAGTACAGCCATCTAAAGAGCAGCTACTCGTCGGCCAGAAACGTGCGTAAGCTGAGATGCCGTACCTGAGTTATTATTCGGGCTCTGTCGGCATCGTAAATATTATAAAAGTATTAGGTGTGGAATGTTCGACAGCTGTGAGGGCAATAATACACGAAATAACAACGAAAGTTACAAGGGCTTGCTTTGGCACTTTGCTTCGAAAGACCTCCACAATGGTTTGAAAACCATTGAATTAGCCAATTACCTTGCTGTGGGGATATTCATTGATGGATTTTCGTCAATTCTGAAAATGTTGAGCGTGATGGGAATGATAATTGGATCTGCAGCAAGGGATTATGCCGCCGACAGAGATAAAACGAGGCTGCGCGTAACAGATCATCATCATCAGGCTGCCGCGAAAGAGGGTCGATTAGCTCGAAGGAGAGCTTCAACAGCCTGGCAAGTGCTTTTCAAAGAAGAGAAAGGTGAATTGTATGGGCCTGGAATAGCAGATTAGCTCTAGGCAAGATATTTATCGATTTATAACAATGAAATCAATATTTTTATTTTTCAACACGTTGTTCTCGAAAACGACATTTTTCAAATTTGCTGCAGTTCTAACTCGAATACAAATCATCCGATCGACTTGAATCTTGTTTCAGCGTATTTAGTATTTGTTTCGTCATACAATGACCCTTCAGTTTTTCGATTGGATAAAAAATGTCAATTTGCCATGCAAAAAACCATCAGATTTTTAAGCGTAATTTGGAAATTTTTTTTAACACTCCGCTATTTTGTTGGTTTTTAATTTTTTTTTCACAATCCTGCGTCATTGTATAGGCAATACCTTCTATTTTAACGTACTTTTTTTTTATTTCACGCACTCTGAAGGCCGCAATAACAGCAGCAGTGGGCGAACTTTTATTTTGGTGACTCGGGAAACGGCGTATAAGTCGCTGAAAATTGAATATTTTCATCCAAAAAGATTACTGTATATACACAATTTATACACAAATATATCCTCGAAATTTCAAAATATTCGGAGCAATACTTTACTTTCAATAAATTCTCGAAAATCACCGTTTTTTTTGGGCAGTCACACTAGTGGTCCCCCTGAACTAAATCTTGGGAAGATTATGTTTCGTTGTGATATTTGAGGATGGAAGATTCCGCGGGTGCAATTTTGTAAATCTTCAATCCGCGTTACCGAACTTAAAAAAAAATTACGACTTTAAAAATCGTCTAATTTATGTAGCACTTCATGGAGATGACATGCTGAAAATAAAAACAAGGGGTCAACTAATTTTTAAAGAAAATATTAATGATAAAACTTACAAAAATGTGACTAGGAGGAGAATTTTTGTAACCGCGACTTTTCAGAGAAAATGTCTAAACCTACAAAATTTATGCGAAGTTTTTAATTCCTGTTGATCGTTTGGTATAATGATTGATCGTAACTTATTTTCATTAAGCATCACTGTAATCTACTAACCCATGCAGAAATTTCTTAGGGATACCTAAGCTCCGATCAGATCCCGATAGGGACATGATACGGATTCCATAGAAGGGGTATCCTCATCGGAATTCAGATGGCGCCCACTACGTAGCACAGGGTGGAGACGTAGCGGCAAGAATTTGAAATACATATTAAATACATTTTTCCTAGAAAATTAAATACATATTTTCTTCGTTCCAATGATCTCCATTAAATTTAAGGCCCCACACCACGGTTCGTGCGCGGTACGAGGGTATATTTTTCGTAATTATTTTCAAGCAAACGATGAATGGAATTTAAAAAAATTTTTTTTTATTAATAACTTATTAATAACTTAAGACTCATAGTCAATATATACATATAGAAGACTGTATACAAATTTTTGTACTCGAATCTAAAGTATAGTTTGCGGTGTACGCCGTTTCCAAGAGGACGCTCCGACGAAATTGCTGCTCGGCGGTTGACAGCGATTAAGCCATACGGTTCATCTGAAAAATAAAATAAAAATATATTTAGAAATTAGACATATAGGTTTACAGCATCACATAGGGGAATTTCGATATCTAAAAAAATGGCGGACCAGCGAATTTTATTTCCGATTTTCATGGAAAATTTTCATCGTTCATAAAAAAAAAAATAGAAGGGGGCCCTTTATAAAAAAATTCCTACGTGATGCCATAGAGACTGGATTTTCGAACAGTTTATGACTTGGCGCATGCAAAGCGGATGAATAGTTTTTTTTAATATGTTGTCAACCGGGTTGAAAAACGTAGTTTCGAGAAAAACGCGTTCAAAGTTTTGCTGAAGGATAATTCAACATACAAACTAAATTTTTTATTTGTCTCATTTTTTTTTGTTTCTCACCGTTAGTCAGCTATTTCTGGACCATACAACAGCTCCTCAGCATCCAGAGACTCATCATTTTTTTCATGTTTTGCACGCAGACGACCCTCATGCGTGCTTTTTTCGGCTTCGTGCTCGGCTTCCCATATTCGCTTCTCGTCGATGTTTTGACAATATTGGTAGAGTGTTTCACCAATTTTTATGTTTAATATCTCCAATACATTTATGAGGCCAATATGACCATTGTAAAAACGTATTGAAGCAATATTAGCGGCAGTTTCAACTGTGGGTCTGCCGCTCCACGATGTCTTTGGCGCAAATTTCCATATAACAGAGTTCAAACACTCGTTGTTATTCTGGTGAAAAGCGCCTAAACATCGTTGAAGAAGCTCGTCTTTACTACGGTCCACGTATATCGGTTTTATTGCCGCACATCTGCCGTTCGGCGCGGTCGTAGGCTTCGAACGGTTTCACATAAAATGCTGTATCTCCGCCAATTTTACAAATTTCTTTTAAAAATTTGGTGAGAGCATTCTTAATAAATGTATCTTTCAGAAAATGAAAAAAAAAATTGACAAAAACAATTTTTTTACCGTGGTGTGGGGCCTTAAGAGATATATTGATTTTCATTTCAAAATTGATCAAAGTAACCCCAATCCACGGTAATCCAAAGATATTTTCTAATAATCGTGTTTTTTTTCATTTATAATATTTTTTTTTTATTTTCCAATATTCCCAATAATAATAATGCCGATCATAATCCAAAGATCTTCGACTCTGCACAAATAAGTTTGCAGGGGAGTGTAAAATTTACAATATGAAAGTGACAGGGAATCTTGCCAGAGGCTCGAACAACTGTTGAAGTGGAGAATGTCTGACGAGAGATGGGCAGCGCAAGGGGGTTGGCATGGCCAGAGGCAAGGGAGGATTGGTCGATGCGAGTTGCGGTTTTGCTGGGTTTGTTCGTAATCTCATTACGAGCTCGCAACAAGTTAACTCGGGTCTCGTTGGCCCGGTGGACGTGGCATAACCATGGTGGTAGCCAAGGGAGGGATGGTGGTGCGACGGAGGGGGATGATTCGAGAGGCTAAAACGTAGTAAACCGAGAGTGGGGTTGGTTTAGAGAAGCTAGTACGGGGGATAAAGGGAATGACTCCTAGTGTTCGTAGTATTGCACAAACTATAGGAAGTACATTGCACAGCTAGTTCCGCGGGTCATAAGGGCGGGGGAGGGAGATTGGAGGTGTGGGAAAATTCAGTTGGTGGTGAGAGAGCGTGAATACGTTGCCAGTAGTTGAACGAGTAACGACGTAACTCGAGTTCTCACCCCATTTTAACCGCCTACACTTTCAACTCTCCCTTCGCCAGTCCCTCTCCCCCCTCCCGCCAGGATCCTCATCCCTCTCCCCTTGTCTGTCACGATAAATTTCTACAGTCACGAGCAATTTTGTCGCAAATATATACCTTCCGGGCCTCTCGACTAATGCAGTAAAAGTACGCCGGATTCGCCGAAACGAGCGAAAAGTGAAGCGAATGACAGGACAGATAGGGGATGACGGAGAGAAAGACAAAGTGCCGGCTCTAATTTCATTGAGCTTCGGGCGAATCTCGTATTTTCGATTCTCTCACTCTTGCCACGCTAATAAGGACGAACAGCGAGAATTTTACTGCCGCGGCATTAGTTCATCGTCAAGAAAAGCTAACGGGCTAAAGTCTTTTGTTATCGCCAAGATGCCGCGGAACAAAGTTCGCGAGACATCACTGATGAAGATTTCGACAAGTTTGCGTGAGTTGCGGCAAGTTTGTTCCCGATGGGAAATGGCGCGGAACTCAAAAAGGAAAAATTGCGCATTTACACGCGATTCTGTTCGATCACACTGACAGAAAAATTCTTTTGATATTAACTAGATGCGTCTATTTAATTTAAAAAAAAATTCAATTAACTAGATTTTTCGCGAAAACAAATTTTTCCTATTGCATTGCATTATTAAAATGATTTATTTTAAATATATATATTTATTCAAATCAAGATCTATTTAATATCGTCTAATAACTAAATATATCTATTTATTCCTAATACAGATAGACGAAAAAATGGTACACGATTCAGTCTCTCAAAAATCTCATGGCTTTGTTTTTATTAGAAGACTGTTGTAACATTCTGCAATTGAGGAAAAGGTTTAATCTTTCTATATATAAATAGTCTCGCCTGTTTATAAAAGGTACGACGATATCTTTCTTTTTTCCAAATAACAGCCTTGTTAGTGAAAAAAAAGAAAAATAGTATATCTTTTTTTCACCGCACTTTTATGTCATGAAGCTATATTTCTTTCTCGTATTCATGCGATATATCGTGTTTTATCTTTATTTATTTCATTTGAATCTAGTCTTTGTTTATTTAATTTGAATGTAATCTTTATTCATTTAATTTGAATGCACTAATATTTTATTATAAAAGAATAGTTTGAACGAATAAAAAAATATATTTGAAACAAATAGGGTCGTAGTAGGCCGTGAGACAAGGAAAAATCCCATTTGATTTAAGTAGATTCTATTTAAATGAAATATTTTTTTGGCAGTGTAGGGAAATAGTTGAGTTAACAGCTTTTACATTTATTCTCATTTCATCTCCTCGATTTGGCTCGACGTTTCAATTTTTTCTTCTCAATAAGTTGACACTGAAGATTTATTTTAAACTAGATTCCACCCGCGTGGAATTTGACTTCAAGCTGTTAGGAGCTCCAGGCAGGGGTGTTTCTGAACAGATTACATTCAAATGGGAAAAGACAAAATAATGACGATTCATCCAAAAATAAATTCCACTAAAATTGCTTAGCCCGAAGAAAAATAGCTGATATATTACTGATCCGAAGCGTGGCGAGAAGTCAGTCTTTAACGAGATACAAGATGAAGAGTTGGTGCAGTTCATCCTAAAATTATCCCAAAACGTGTGCGTATTTACCCGAATGACATTGGGTAATTCCGGACAGTAAGGGATTTTTTAAATATCAATGTTCGTTGATTAATTACAAATTAATAATAATGTTGATCTCGTAAGGTAATGACCAAAGTTTGATGATTAATAAAAAGAGACTGATTCATACTAATATTTTAACTTTTATTGAAGGATTTCTTTAAGCGTCCGCAATTACCCCACTCTCCCCTACAAGTTACGCCCTTTATTGGAGGTTGTTTGAAAAAATCTTAAAATATGCGTTTTATTATTCGTTTTGAAAAATATTTATACCGAGTTTTAAGTATACAAGCAAGGAATAGAATTTCTTCATGCAAGCTTTCACATCCCTTCTTAACCTTTTAGGGATTGATTTTCGAAAAAATGCTTTCTTAGTGCACCCTACGCCCTCTAAAAAGTGCACTCTACGCTTAGTGCACTCTACGCCCTCTAAGAAGCATATCTTTCGAATTTCGATGAGGTAAAAGCTGGGAATCCGATTTTCCTATACACACTTCAACACCCCGTTGCACCCTAAATTAGGGGTTGTTTTGAAGAATCCAAAAGAATGCGTTGCATTATTTATTTTAAAGAATATTTATACCAAGTTTAAAGTTGATACACGCAAGGAATACAATTTTCCATATAAACTTTTACACCTCATTTCACCCCTTAGGAGTTGATTTTAGAAAAATCCTTTCTTAGTGCACCTCTATACCTTCCAAGGACCACAATTTCCAAATTTCATGTTTCTATATTCAGCGGCTTAGGCTGTGCGTTGTTTATATGTCAGTCAGTCAGTCACGGGATTATTTTATATATATAGATTACATTTTTTTCCGATCGAATGCAAGCATTTTAATATTTTTCATTTCGTTTTTCGTCAACTCAAGAACCGAGCGGGTGCTGCAGAATGACCATCAGGAATTTCCGGTTTTACTTAACGCTGCCGAGACACCCCATCGATCACTCGACCGTCCAGTCCTCTCGTTCGAATCTCGCAGACTCGAAAACATCGTGACTTTCACTTGTCGATGTTTTGTTGTAAGAAGATTGTTGTAAGAAGAACGAAGTTGTAGTCGAAAGCACTCACATCACTCAGCGATCCCTCCGAATTCTCAAAGAGTCACCGATTCCATCTTTTTGTCTTTCGATTTACACGTCAGGAGCTTGTGTGCTTGCAAGCTCTTGCAACTTTCGGCTTTAACACAAATAAAGAAAAATCGAAAAGTATTCAGTCAACCAGTCAGCTTCTGGATCGAAGCTGAGGAGGGATGGAAGAGGGTGGGAAAAAGGAACGAAAGCTGAGAAACCAATGTAATTTCCGCGGGTGAATCGGTAACCTTTTCAGGCGAATGTTCCACCAGGACGGAACCGGAGAGCGATTAACCATTGAAGGATTCCCATCGTTTCTCGTCAATGCTCCACATTCCACTTTTACCTCGTTCTCGATTCTTAGACTTTTACTCTTCACATTTAAGAGACTGTGATGGCTAAAAAAATAAGCTATTTTTTAATAATTTTTTTTTGAAAACTGTTGCATGTATCGATACAATGTTTTTTTTCGCTTAAAGGTACACTTTTATAGAATAGAAAACGATGTTTTTTGTTGCATATAAATGTATAATTATTTAACAGGTTATAATCGTGTAAAGGCATGAAAAAAGTATGTTGCTGGCGTTGATGATTTGCGCTCTCCAGGTAATTGGAAACAAGAAAATGAAACAGATTCTTAATTTACATGAGTGTCGTTATCGCCCGAACTAGAATGAGTGAAAAATATTAATTTTTACTTATACTTTCGCCCGAATTGTGATGAAAAAAAAAAAACGTGTTTTCGAACACTTTTGCAAAAAGACGACGCCATTTCGTTAATTTGAAATATAAAATAATCATTCTAATTCGGGCGATAGCGACACTCATACAGATTAAGAATCTTTTTGAATGTTTTGTTACAGATTACCTGGAGAGCGCAAATCATCAACGCCAGCGACATACTTTTTTCATGCCTTTACACGCTTATCAATTGTTAAATGACTATTTTTATATGCAACAAAATGCATTTATATGCAATGAAAAAATTATTTTCTATTTTGTAAGAGTGTACCTTTGGGCGAAAAAAAAGTTTGTACCGATACGTGCAACAGTTTTAATGAAAAAAATTATTAAAAATAGCTTATTTTTTTAGCCATCACAGTAAAATAGCCCAAAGACACTTTTGTACCGTTACAGGACGAACAGCCAGTTGTTCAAAATTAAGCCATTATATACAGATGCGTGCAAAAGCTTTGGAAGATAAGGAAAACTTCTTTCAACGGTAATTTTTTGAGAGTCGGTATATATTTTCAAAATTGCGGAGTTTGTTTAGAGCAACGCTTCAGGCACTTAAGGTATTCCTTTCACGAACCCGAATATTTAACAATAAACTGATTTTCATTTAAAATTAGGTAAAAATACATCCCAGTATACTGGTAAAATTTCAAGCCAAGTTACCGAACTTTTAACAAAAAAATTACGACTTTAAAAATCGTTTAATTTATGCAGCACTTTATGGAGAGGGCATGCTGGCCATATTTCGATCTAATAATTTGTACACTACATAACTCTAGATGTCTGATATAAAGTACGCTAGGCATGTAAAAAATGCTGATAATGGATGAATCTGAAAATATTAATGATAAAACTTAGAAAAATGTGACTAGGAGAAGCCTAGAGCGTAACCGCGAGAGAAAATCTAAAATTGTCTAAATCTACTAAATTTTCGAGAAATTTTTAATTCCAGTTGATCGTGTGGTGTAATAATTGACTGTAACTTATTTTTATTACGCGCTACTGTAATCTACTAATAATTTAACCCTTCGTGGTCACACATCCAAATTCAATCGCGGTGGTCACACTTGGATCGATTCTACCCAGGCAGTTTTCAAAAAAGTATTGTGACCAAACTAGCCGTCTGAAGTGGTTCCAAAAATTACGGACCATGCTTTGAACTTTCTAGATGTTGTACGAAAAATTTATTTATAAGAAATAGCATGGATGCCTGTTTATGCAATTTTTTAAGTCAATCCGGCTAAAAAAATATATTTTTTTTCTATTCAAAATTTTCCACGCCCTTGCAACCCCTTAAGGGTTAAATTTTGGAAAATATTGGAATACGTGTTTCATCAATTATATTGTAGAGTATTTATGCCATTTTTCAAATCGATTGAACGAAAACAATATTTTTTTCAACACAAACTTTTCTACCCCCGTGTAACCCTTTAAGGGTTGAATTTTTTGGAAATTCTGAAATACGTGTTTCATTAATTTTATTGTAGAGAGTTTATGCAAAAAATTTCAAGCCATGTTACCGAACTTTTAACAAAAAAATTGCGACTTTAAAAATCGTTTAATTTATGCAGCACTTTATGGAGAGGGCATGCTGGCCACATTTCGATCTAATAATTTGTACACTACATAACTCTAGATGTCTGATATAAAGTACGCTAGGCATGTAAAAAATGCTGATAATGGATGAATCTGAAAATATTAATAATAAAACTTAGAAAAATGTGACTAGGAGAAGCCTAGAGCGTAACCGCGAGAGAAAATCTAAAAATGTCTAAATCTACAAAATTTTCGAGAAATTTTTAATTCCAGTTGATCGTGAGGTGTAATAATTGACTGTAACTTATTTTTATTACGCGCTACTGTAATCTACTAATAATTTAACCCTTCGTGGTCACACATCCACATTCAATCGCGGTGGTCACACTTGGATCGATTCTACCCAGTCAGTTTTCAAAAAAGTATCGTGACCAAACTAGCCGTCTGAAGTGGTTCCAAAAATTACGGAACATGCTTTGAACTTTCTAGATGTTGTACGAAAAATTTATTTATAAGAAATAGCATGGATGCTTGTTGAAAAAAATTCATAAAGAAGTGAAAAAGCAAAAAATACACTTTTTCGCTAAAAAAATCATAGTTCCTTGATGTTTCAACATTTTTACTCTTTAGATATGCTACTTTTGGGAAAAGCAGTAGCATAGTGCGTGTTCCAAAAAAGGTACTTGTTCCGATATGCGAAGGGGGTAAATTTTATGGTATGAGGACACTTCAAACTCCAGGTAAGATGGTGAAGCCGGGAATTATTTTACATTTACGCTGAAAATTGATCGACTGGTCGATTCTACCCAGGGTGACCACGAACAGTTAAAAGGACCTTGCTTATGCAGCCGCAAAATAGGGCCCACCGGGAAAGAAATACCTCAAAAAGGTTCATATCCTGTTGAATCGGAATAAAAATTCCCAGACAGGCCAAGAAAAAAAACTTTCGAGTAGAGCTCGTACATTATAACAGCAGACAAGGCAATTATAAAAATATTATTATAATAGGAATATTGCCAGTGTATCAAATTGCGTCTTAAAAGTCATAAATCGGAGTAATTTGAATGGCCATAATTCCGAACACAATCCAAAGATATTTTCTAGTAATATAATATTTCCTTTTATTTTCTAATATTCTGTTATTTTCTAATGTTCTCAATAGTCATAATTTCGATCATAATATAAAGATATTTACTAATAAACTTTGTTTTTTTTTATTTCTAATTTTTTGTTGTATTTTCTAATATTCTCAATAGTAATAATTCCGATCAGAATACAAAGATCTTCGTCCCTGCACGAATAAATTTACAGGAGAGTGTAAAATATTACATATTACCCTTATATCTTGTAAACGTATGTTTTTCATTAATTTGTTAACGAAAAATCACTTTGTTGATATTTTTTCAAATTCTTGGTTAATAATAAAATAAAGGGAGATTTTGAAACTTTTCTGATTAACCCTGCATCCGATGAAGAAAATAATTTTACCCCGTAATATAAAGTACTAGCTTCCGCCCGCGGCTTCGCCCGCGTAGATTTTGGAATGTCCTTTTATATCTATAGAAGAAGAAGAAAAAATCCAAAATTCAAATGCAAATTCAAATTCAACCTTGTTGAATTCTGGAAAATGCTGAAATATTATATGTGTTGCATTATTTGCATTGTAGAGTATTTATGCCAAATTTCAAGTAGAATCGACAAAAAAATTGTTTTCTACACAAACTTTTCCACGCTCTTGCAACTTCTTAAGAATCAAATTTTGGGAAATGCTGAAATACGTGTTTAATTATTTGTATTGTAGAAAATTTATGTAATTTTTGAAGTCAATCCGGCTAAAAAAATATATTTTTTTTCTATTCAAAATTTTCCATGCCCTTGCAACCCCTTAAGGGTTAAATTTTTGGAAAATATTGGAATACGTGTTTCATCAATTGTATTGTAGAGTATTTATGCCATTTTTCAAATCGATCCAACGAAAACAATATGTTTTTCAACACAAACTTTTCTACCCCCTTGTAACCCTTTAAGGGTTGAATTTTTTGGAAATTCTGAAATACGTGTTTCATTAATTTTATTGTAGAGAGTTTATGCAAAGTTTCAAGTAAATCCGACCAAAAAAAATTCTTTTCCCATACTAACTTTTACACGCCATTTCACCCCTTTAAGGATCGAATTTCAAAAAATCCTTTCTTACTGCACTTTATACCCTCTAAGGAACATATATACTAAATTTCATGTTTCTATCTTCAGTAGTTTAGTCTGTGCGTTGTCAGTCAGTCAGTCAGTCAGTCACGGAATAGTTTTATATATATTGATAGAAGATGAGACCTGCGGACATTTGGCCCGAACTTAGCGGGTTTTTCGGAATAGTTTCCCGCGCTTATTCTTATTACCAGGTGTACAAGTATGAAATGCGGATTTCAGACAACAGATGGTGCACCTATGCAGTTTGTGCTATAAAGATTTGACACTGCGCCATTTTGTTGTGTCATCAACAAGTGTCAGACGCGCACGACTGATAAATTGGAAAAGTGTGTGCATAGTGTTGTGTTGTTGTGTTCAATATGTCGAAATTTATACCGAACAAAGAGCATTCGCGGACAGCATTATTTTTTTGTTTTCATTTGAAGAAAACTGCTGCTGAATCATACCGATTATTTCGAGAAGCTTATGGTGAACATGCTCCATCGCAAGATACGTGTGAACGATGGTTTCGGCGTTTCAAAAGTGGTGACTTCGATGTTGCAGACAAGGAACATGGAAAACCGCCAAAAAAATACGAAGATGTGGAATTGCAAGCATTGTTGGACGAAGATGATTCGCAAACACAAAATCAACTCGCCGAGCAATTGGGCGTTAGTCAACAAGCTATTTCCAGTCGGCTAAGAGAGATGGGAAAGATTCAGAAGACCGGTAGATGGGTACCACATGAGTTGAACGACAGGCAAATGGAAAAGCGCAAAAACACATGTGACATTTTGCTCGCTCGGTACAAAAGGAAGTCGTTTTTGCATAGTATAGTTACAGGGGATGAAAAGTGGATTTATTTTGAGAATCCCAAGCGCAAAAAATCATGGGTAGACCCAGGCGCACCACCCACATCGACCGCAAGACCGATTCGCTTTGGCAGAAAGACGATGCTCTGTGTTTGGTGGGACCAGAGGGGCGCGGTCTATTATGAGCTATTAAAATCTGGGGAAACGGTTAATACTAAACGTTACCAACAACAATTGACCGATTTGAAGCGTTCGCTGCTTGAAAAAAGGCCAGAATACCGAAAGAGGCAACACAAAGTCATTTTTCTTCATGACAATGCTCCATCACATACTGCAAAACCGATTTGCGACACGTTGGAAGCACTCAGCTCGGAAGTTCTACCCCATGCGGCTTACTCATCAGACTTGGCTCCTTCCGGTTACCACTTGTTTGCATCGATGGGTCACGCACTTGCTGAGCAGCGCTTTGGTTCGTACAAAGATGTGAAAAAAAGGCTCGATGAATGGTTCGCAGCAAAAGGGGTACGCCAGGGATATTCACAAATTGCCCGAAAGTTGGGAAAAATATAGAAAAAAACTCAGCATTTCATACCTGTACCATACAACTGGTATATCGATTTTTTTTTTCGGGTGGGAACGATGTACGAGATGATTCGAAAACGGTTTCAAATTTTCAGGCTAAATTTGTTCGTGCTGCATCGAGTAACGCTCGAAGGTAACAGTGGTACCATTATCGCTGCAAAGTTACTCTATCTTCTCACGTACCGATAGTATAGATGCATCGTGCGAGCCATTTTCTCCTACCCCTCTGCCGATTTGAAGTGTGCCCACGAGCGTTGAGCGGGAATACCGTCAGTAGTAATTTACCGTATTGTGCGGACATGCCATAAATTCGATGGACCGTGTCTGCATCAAATAAATGGCCATTGGCATTTCTTTTTTTGCACTTATATCATTCTCATGGCCTTGTTTCGGCTTGCCCTTAAATACTGTAATTGCTCGCGCGAATCGCGTTGATACGACGTACTATAAAACTGTACTCGGGTCATCAACGGTCAGTAGTAAAGCTTCCTATCAGCATTCATTTTTACGATCTCGTTTTTTTCATCTCCAATTCCGTTCATCAAGGATTGATGACACAATAAACAATCATTAGTTCCATGACAAAAAAGGAATATTTATTGGAGTATGTTTCTACTATTTTTCCGGCCGTTGGAAAAAAAGAAACTCATTAAGGAGGGAGATACCTTTAGGACTTTTAAAAAATGGATTTTTTTTTCTTTCCATAAAACGTTAGTCCAATGTCTTAAAAATATCGTACCCAAATTTTAAACCAAAATTCGAAGACCTTTGGAGTTATAGCCACAAACGTGACACAAATTCCCGAAACTTGAGGGCACTGCATGCATAGTCGTGCGTTACCGACGGGGCTCACTATCTTTTATACTCTACTGTTTCCAAATGCGTCCACGGTTATTTTTGAGCATACTTAAGGGTTAACACGACTCTAGCGGCAGAAAATAAGGCCTAACTTTGACGATTTATTTTGGGAGTATGAAAAAAGGAATAGGATTTCTTTTGAGAGGGTTTATTTAACACATTAAAGTATAAATAAAAAAATGTTATTATAATTTTCATACAAAATTGACAGAGGCGACAGAGCCCATCTTGAAAAACGTGTTTTTTTTTACAAATAGCTTCACGGGAGGACGGTTTTCTCGTAAAGTATAAGACCTGGAACAAAAACCAAAAAAATATACTCTATATATTATTAGCTATGGGGACTACGTAGGGATTTTTTTTAATCAAATTTTGAAAAAATGGCGCACCTTGGAAGAAATAAATCGATTTTTTGCCCAAAAATTAAGCAGTAAATTGTTTATAAAAAAAAGTTTACATTTAAGTAAAAAACGGCTACGTATTCCCGTAGAGATTATAATTGTGAAGCTACCATAAAAATTTCAAATCGATCCATGCAAAGGTATCCGAGTAATCCGTCCTCCCAGTTTGAAAAACGTGGTTTCGAGAAGAACGCGTTTAAAGTTGTACGAGCACTCAGCGCGCGCTCCGAGGCGCTACGGCAAAATCGATAATTGAATTAAAAAAAAAAAAATTTCGTTCCAGGACCAAATTGCATATTGTTTTTATGACCCCAAAGTATTTTTTAAGAAAAAAAAACGATTTTTCCAAAATACTAGAGTGGTGTTATCCCTTAAAATACTCAAAATGCCAATGAAAGTTTGAAAACAAACTCAACGATCTGGATCTTGGCTCCGAAGCACTTGAATTCTGGACTGAAAATCGTCGAAATCGTATCATATCTTGCGGCTAGACTATTCAACGAAGGATATACATCGATTTTGAAAAACATGCTCGCATTGAATATCATAATTGGAACTCGGTGCAAAAATTACGCCAAGAACGCTGGCGCTCGACGGGCGTATCGACAGGACCAGCGCAGCTTGTTATCGACCCAAGAGGCTCGAAAGCACGGAAAAATCAAATGGCTGAAGAAAATCAATTCTTCGAAGAAGCTAAAGGCTTAGGCTCTGGAATCGCTGATTAGCCGGCAAGTAATTGTTATCATTGACTCTTTCCGTGAGCAAACTTTAAATGCGTTTTACTCAAAACTACATTTTTCAAATTGGCATACATCTTCGAGTAAAAACTATTCAAACAATCTTAACCAAATTTAGTACATGACTGAATAACATCACTACCTAGTCTGTAAGCCTAAATGTTTTAAAAAATCGGCCAAGAAAAGGACGTTTCCATATCAAAATATAAAAAAAAATTTCATGAAAAATCGCAATGTGTATTTAAAAATGGTATTATTCTTCCAATTTTTTATTTCTTACTTGTTTTTTAGGCTTACAGACGAACTATAAATATTTTCAATGAAAATCTTCAACCCTATTGGTTTGAGATGAAAACCACGAAAACCCGAGTGTAAGCTATTTTCGAAGTCCCGAGTCGACCTACTCCAAAGCCAGCGGGATATCTCAGCTATTTTTTAATTTTTTTGTAACTTAAAAAATACGCTTTGTTCGATCAAAGTACACCCTAATAAATGGTAAAGTTTCAAAAATCTGAAATCATTATTTTCCTTTCAAAAAAATTCCACAAAATCATCGATTTTTTAGCCTTGTAAAGGTATCTACCCCCTTAAAGTGGCGAGCACAAGTATTCTATTGACTTTTCAGCGCTGTGGTCAGTTCATGATGGCCAGGGCAAAATCAAACTTCCATGAACCTTCTTCGCGATCGAAATCTTCGATAAAAACTCACCCGAGACGAATTGCCAAGATTTGAGCTCACAAACTTGACTTTTGATGTTTCTGTAAGAGTATCGAGAGCTCGAGTGGTCTGGAGTATTAGAGGTAGACACAGGAGAGTGAGGAAGAGCGAGAGAGAGAGAGAGAGAGAGAGAGAGAGAGAGAGAGAGAGAGAGGAGAAAACGAAAATCGAAGGCAAAACTCGTCGGAAGAGCGGGGGCGGGTTCAAGTGCTCGGTCTTCTTGACCAAAATTTCAATTTATCACACGAACAATGATGCTCCCGAAAGCCGAAAAGTTTTCAAAACTTTCTCAGAAGCTTTTAGCTTTAAATCTAAAGAAGGTTTGCTGGCTCGGAAACTTCGATCTCGATAAAAGTACCGATAAAATCGAGCCCCATTTTTTTATCGCGGTCTTCCATGCTCATAAAAAACATGCCATAAAACAGTACTCGAGTTGTAAAAGAAATACAAGAAAAAAATCGTATTTTCACAATGAATCGCGACAGAGAAGTGCAGCGAAGAACGTGAGATCTTTATTGCGTCGCCGTGTCACGAGTACGAAACCTCGAAATAATCGTTCGATCCACGATTTTCGCAAGAGTCATAAGTTCTACATCTATACATATGAAATAGTTTCATGACTGACTGACTAACTGACTGACATATAGACGACGCACAACCTAAATCGCTGAAGATAGGAATATGAAATTTCAAAGATATATTCCTTAGAAGGTATAGAGTTGCACTAAGAAAGAATTTTTTGAAAATTAACTCTTAAAGGGGTGAAATGGGGTGTAAAAGTTTGTATGGAAAATTGTATTCCTTGCGTTTATCAACCTCAAACTTGGTATAAATATTCTCTAAAAAAATCATAAAACGCATATTGTAGAATTTCTTAAAACAACCATTAATTAGGGGTGAAAGGGGGTGTTAAAGTTTTTATGAGTAAATCGCATTCCCTGCTTTTATGTTAATAAAATTCGGAAGATATGTTTCTCACAGGGCGTGGAGGTTCAGTAAGAAAAGATTTTTCGAAAATCAACCCCTAAAAGGACGAAATGGGATTTAAAAGTTTGTACGAATTTATTTCTTGCGCGTATCAACCTGAAACTTGGTACCAATATTCTTCAAAACAAATAATAAAACGTATATTTTAGGATTTGAAAAATAACCCTTAATTAGGGGTGCCGTAAAAATAACCTTAACGAGGCGTTAAAGTTTGGATGGTAAAATCGACTAGCCTGCTTCTATGTTAATAAAATTCGGAAGATATGTTTCTTACAGGGCGTGGAGGTTCACTAAGAGAGGATTTTCCGAAAATCAACCCCTAAAAGGAAGAAATGGGATGTAAAAGTTTGAGCGGATTTATTTATTGCGTGTATCAACTTGAAACTCAGTATAAATATTCTTTAAAACAAATAATAAAATGCATGTTTCAGAATTTTAAAAAACAACCCCTAATAAGGTGTGCAACGGGGTGTTAAAGTTTGTATGGGAAAATCGTATGCCTTGCTTCTATATTAATGAAATTTGGAAGATATGTTTTTTAGAGGGCGTAGAGATGCGTTAAGAAAGGATGTTTCGAAAATCAACCCCTAAAAGGATGAAATGGCATGTAAACGTTTATACGGATAAATGTATTTCTTCCGTGTATCAACTTGAATCTCGGTATAAATATTTTTCAAAACAAATAATAAAACACGTATTTTAGGATTTTTTTAAACAACCCCTTATAAGGGGTGTAAGTGGTAATGGAATTTCTTTGGGCCAAATTGAATTAGTTGAACATAAAAAACGCGATGTTTTTCATCACGAGGGATCTCTCAACGTGAAAACCGATGTTGAAAACTACCTTCCAAATTGATCCATTGAAATGTAATAATCGTTAAATAAACACCCACAGCTTCAACACATCCAGACTCACTTTTGTTGTCCGCGACGTGTATGAGCCACCCTTCGCGAATTGGTTTTCGAGCATTTGACGCGGCGCAAAGTGCCCACTGCGTTTACAAAAGCGCTCTAACGGGCTCACCTGTCTGCGTGCACATACATAAAAGAGGTATAGATGTGTATCAATCGACAAGTGAAGTTGCACAGGTGGTCAAGGATTATGGGGGTAGTCAGGCGGCTAAGAAGTGTCCCATGTTCTGCAGCGACATTCGGCGAGGTATTGCGGTGTGTTAGAAATGATTTCATGGTGAAATACATATAATTTAAGTGTTATAGCTCGTGCTTTATTGCCGTATACGTCATTGCTATTGATGGATCCAATGAAAGTACACTCGCAATCGAGCTCATCCTTTTGGTATTCATATTCGACACAATGACGTACTTCGTCATGCTTTCAAACCAGATTATTTGCCCTGACTCCTCTCCCTGAACTTAGGCCCTTGCGCCTCTTGCGTTGCGTTGACACCAAATTTCCAGTATCTGACACAACGAATTCGCTATGTTTCCACATCGAAATCCACATAAGAGCGATCTGGTGCCAGCATTATTTTGTGAGGGGGGACTAGGAGGGGCCTGGTAAAAGCTGGGTTTGATCAAAATCATCTTTTTTTTCAATCAAATTTACATAATAGTCGATATTCACATAACACAGATGGAATATGAAACTTGCTTTAGTCACTCGTTCATGTTAACATTAATATCAAACTCGAGCAACACCTGAAAAGTTTATCTACTAACTTTTCATCGTTCTATAATCCAGTTATCAGCCTGCAAACTTCAGTTTCAGTAGATACTCAACAAAATAAGTCTTAGTTTTCTATTTTTTCTGCAAATCGGCCCAACACTTTTCCAGCTGGAATTTCCGACCGGCAAATTGCCGGCCGATACATAACCAGGAGGTAATTGTGATAGTTGAATGTCCATTGAATTTACGCAATGAAATACTTTTTCTACAAATAACGAAATCACGACTAAGGCAATTTAAGTTTTATTGACTTATTTCTTTAAGCCGACTTGGATGAAACTTAAATAAAATGAATCGATTATTTGACTTTAATTATTTTGGATCGATTTTTTCTGGGGGGAGGGGTGCATCGGGCTTTCTGGGGAATGTTGTGCCCACTCGGCCCTCTTCCCCTCAAGCCAATATCATTGTATTCACTTCTTTTCTATTTTTATGTGGGTGTACTGCTGTGCAGCTACATTACGTGTTTACATTGGAAAATTCGACCACGCGAGAAACTCGAAACTCAGCTCATTCCGCACTACGTTCTTGTACAAACAACCTGCCTGAAAATGACCAAAGTTCATTGTTCGCGTTCAGCGTTCGTGAATCGTAATGCACCCGCCCCTTCGTATCCACCCCTGTCGCTATCCCTCCTCAACACGGGTACGTTTGGTTTACGACTGTCGGAAAGTCGGTCGGCAGTACACTCCCAACTCCCCGCTATCATGAATATTTATCGAGTTATCCTGTCAGCTTTCTCCGTACGCTCTTTACGCGTGTGTGCCCATTTCGCGTATACGTGTGCACCGTGTGTTCTATATAACGTGGCTCTGTCTAGTGAGCTTTCGCCGAGGACGCGAGGGAAGCTTTAGACGAGGATCTCGAGGATTGTTTCGCTATTCAATGGACCGCGAAGGGTTGCTTTATTGCACGCATTACCGCATGTTCGGCTAAGTTTTGGATTTGCTCGAGCATCGGTTCTAGCAAGCTCGATTGTGCTTCTCCCTTTTGCTTTCCATCGAGTTTTTTTTTCGTCTCTGTTCAATTTTCATCTCGTCTTGTACACGTACGGACATTGCTCTGGCACCGTTGAGGCTGACGAAGTGACAATGGTAGTGTCGGCTCATTGATAAAGAGGAGCCAATCGTTTATGTTGAAGCGCATCAAGCTTTCCGAACAATCGCTGCTTGAAGCTGCAGAAGAGGCAAGGGCTAATTAGAAATTTCTATAGGGTCCGATTGAGGACGCTTTCAAGTTGCCTGACTGTCCTGATAGGGCACTTTCTATATAATAATCTGATCAGGCCGTTGTAATGTTGCCTGATCAGGTCATTATAATACTGCCTTACGTAGCCAGTACACATACAGGCTCGTACACATACGCACTCTACAATATATGCATACAAGGCCTAGAATGTATTTTTCAATATATTTTTTATTACGGAAAGTTACAAAAAAGATTCAAGTTAGATTAATCAAAAGTAGTATGGAGATAATTATAAATAATGTTCCATTTATGTTTTATGATGAAGTGTTTTTCTTCCGAACCGCGCGGTTCCCTCCCAATCCTTGGCATTATTAATTACTTTTACCACGGCTTGTTCAAAATCTTTTGATAGAAAATAGAGGAAAATATATGCTCGTTCAATTCAAGCACCTCGTTAATCAGTTCGTCTTTTTCGGACATGAATTTGGTGACAAAGTATTTTTCTTAAAGGAATTTACGCATTAATAATGTATTAAACGTCCATATATATTTTTCGGGTTATACATATCTTGTTCGCAAGTCGATGAAACATTTTGTGCTGTGTTTAGAGATTTCGAAATACAGCGAAATCTTTTAACACGCATCCGAGTTGAATAACGTTTTTTTTTGTCATAGTCCACAACACCTTTAAAAAACGTAAAAACTTCAAAGATAATATTCTGCTGAATTAAAATTTTCACGTAGGACATAGGAGGTTCTGTACGTTGAAGGAATGCTGAGGTAGTTATAAGGCCCCAACAGGGGCTTATTAGGTCAAGCCCTAGTAGGGCCATATTAGTATTGCCTGATATACGGGAGTAAAAAGGCATCCTGATCAGGCCACAGTAAGGTAGCCTTCGTACTCCCGTACTACGTTTCCACTGATCTGGTGGACATCCGGCACCGATCAGGCGTGCATTATTACGGTGTTCCACATCGCAGCTTGATAGCGGCCTGATCAGTGTTCCGGCTGCCGGATCAACATTTCTAGTCGGGTACAGAGGGCTCAGAATGGAAACAGAGGAGCAGGACATCACTGTGGAAGGCCAGTTGTATGGTGCATCGCAAATTAGAGGTACAGTGAGACCTCGACTTTCCACCACTACGATTCTTTTCGATTTCCTTTTTTTTCCTCCCACTTTGTCGATTTCATCAAAGGGACTACTTGGTGTTCGCGTCTGCAGTCTCTGCTACGCGCGTCTGACACGCCGGCGCAATGGTACATATTGAGTACCGCAGTCCCTCCATTTCGAGTCAGAAACATAAGCTCAAACGTAAAAATGACGGAAAAGGTCGACCCGAACAACAATTGTCCTACGAAAATTGCACGACTACTCTTTAGTAGGTTTAGTAGACCCCTCCAAAAAAGGCGGCAACCAAGAAATGCTGTACAGCCGCCATTTTATTATTAATCGTTAGGAAAAAAATATTTTGTATAGTTAATTAGTAATGCAATAAAGACTTGAGTACGGAATTTCGATTAATTTGATTATTTCATAAAATAAAAAATTCCAAATTATGCCTTTTTTTTTCCTCCTTTAAAGTGGCCTAACTCCTTAAGGATATTGTTTTGAATGTGGAAATGTAAAACTGGAAACCCAAACAAACCGAAACGTAAAACTGGAAATTCGAGGCTTATTCACTTATTCCGGCACTTATGACTAGCTTAACTTTACATCTAGGCAATATATTTGGAAATGTTAAATGTCGGCTTCTTTTTCTCGTATATCATCTCCCAGACATCCTTAAACATTGCCCTCAGTTTGTAAATTACACTTGAAGTAAATATATATTATTAACCAACAATTCTCTAATTTTAATTATATTCCGTTGGTACCGTTTTGCAGTTTCGTAAATTAAATATAAATGAAGAATTAATTAATGCACGAGAATAATAAATAAATCAATTGAACCGATCAATAAAACGGCGGATACTGTAAATACTTGGCATTGAATGCAAACCAATGAAATTCGATGTTGACGAATCTTCGATAAAACTGAAGGGCACCAAGATTTTCATATAAAATAGTACTCGTACGGTGAGCGTATTGGCAATAAATCTTGGCAAATTGGAAACTCTTGAAAGATCCGTGCCCGAGGCCGACCATGGTTGAAGCGGCGGGCTTGAGAGAAAATCGCGAGTGGACGTAACCGAGGTACCCTGCGAATATTTATCGGATTGACTTTGAATGTGTAGGCTACCTCGAGAAGCAATGGCTCGAAGAAGAAAATAAATGAGGCGAAATGAGAAAGCAGTTGGAAAATAGAAAGATGAATAAGTTTTTTTTTTCTATTTTTATTACCGCTGCCTTGAGGTACTCGTGCTTTTTTTTTCATTTGAAAGTAAAGGGCTCATATTGCATATGTATTTCATGAGTTCCAACGCATACCTTTGCAGGTTTTTACGTATTGCCTTTGTCCATTGAAGCCTTTCCTATTACCTCGCCCCCGCACTTCGATAATCTAGACTAACTTGTGTTATCTTAAGGTAGTAATCTCGTCACGGCGTCTTTCGATAGAATTTTCTTCAATTTTCAGGACACATTTAAGACACTATTAAATGATTATCTGCAACATTTCAAAAGGATTCACCGTTCCGTTTTCGAGACATTGGCAATCAAAGATTTCACGATTTTACACGTGTTCTTATGGGGAGCAGTGGAAAATTTCACATTTCACGCAATAACTTCGAAACTTTATTACAGATTTTTTTTTTATTCTCAATTACAGAGGAATATATGACGAAGTGGGTGAAAAAAATCATGAATTTTGACCGTCTATTTTCAGAGATATAGCGATTTCAATTAAGGCCGGATCCTGAATTAGAAGGTCCAAAAAATCGATTTTTTTTTTATTGTTTAAATCTATTCCTGATGTATCTAAGAATGTCTAGACAAAGTTTTATAGCCCAATTCGAAATATTTCCAAAGATACAGCACTGAACGTAGTGGAGTGTCGAGCAGGTATACGGGCGCTCGGGCAGTTAGGGCGCCCGTTTTCTCGAGTTTTCGTTTTTACGATTTTTCTAATTTGGCGTACCTGATTACAAAAAAACTAGAAGTCCAATCGAAACAAACCAAAGCTTGTTCGCTTCAGTATCGTTTTCTTTTCTATTTGAACTAAAAACATTGTCGAAAAAAAAATTCTTAACAATTTTTTTAGCAAGTTGAAATAATTTTTTTTTTCACAAAAAGCACATTTTCTACTTCAAACCCGAAAAAACATTCAAATTTCAAATTTTTTTTCTAGTTCATATAGAAGAAAAATATGTCACAATCAAAATGGTTTTTGGTTTTTTTGTTTCAGATGAAAATTACGAGCTCCATTTGTCACGCCGCATGGAAACAGCAGTGGCACGAATGTGCATAAAAATCGGTTGCCTGTTGATATTTTTCTTTAAAAAAAATTGTTTTCTTATGTTCAGACATGTAATAAAATAACCTGAAAATTTCGCTAAACTTGCTTTTTTTTTACCCGAAAAAAATTCCTCAAAATATCGATTTTTCGAACCGGCTAATTCAGGATCCCGCCTTAAGCAATGTCCAGCGACGTTACCGCCACGAAGCTACTGCAGCAGACTAGACCTAGGTTACGGTAGTGTGTGCATATCCGTCTACGCAGAGTATCTACGTATTAGTAGCCGAAATGTGGATGGTCTGATACAAAAGTATGGGTTAGGTAAACATTATATTAGGCGTTTTCGTCATTACTATATACGTTTTTTTACATCCCGATAAGATGTACAACTTACATTATAAGGATATTTCGCAATATTTGGAAGCTTTTATTGATTGAGCGGAGAATAAACTTTTCAACGACACCGTGGCGAGACCTTAAGCTACACTACACATATTCTTCTGATTCTCTGGCGCACATGTGGTTTGTTCAACTCCATCGAGGTCTCAGAAGTACTGGCCTTCCGCTCATTGGTTGATGAGCCAGCCGGTGCACGGCTAAGTGTTTACCGCTCTGAGTATTGTCCATGCACAGCACTGCTCAATTCAATGGACCGTAGGTGCCGAACCCCCACTGTCCATCCACCAGTGTCAGGCATATTGCTTAAGAGTTCAGACACATCGAATGCACCCGTGCGGAAATTGTGCAGGGCTTTGATCGGGCCGATCTTAATTTTCCCTAACTTTATTAGGGCCCTAGCCTGGAAGCCTTACATGGTCCTTCAGTGGCCGATTACACTTTGTTTCGGAGGGCCAATAAAGGTAAACTAATCAGGGCCTTCAAAATTGCCTTAACGGTGCCTCTTCAAAACCATTGCAGTCATATGCGTACGCGCGTGTCTGTGCACTGTGAAAAAGAAATGTGTTATTTCAATAGATATGATGCTTAAAATTCCGTCGCACATTTTGACACGTATGATCCCGCGTTGTTCGAATGAACGAACTGCATGCGTTTTGGTTCAAGGCATTACAGCTCGTCTGCCAAGCGCATAGTTTAATTATTATATTTAATCGATCTCGATAATTATTATGCCACAAATTCTTTAGTCAAGCAATTCATACTGATTTGCCCCTATAATAACAAAGTCTAGTAGTATTGGGAAAATCGCTACTGGGGAATCTACAATTGCACCTTTTGAAGGCCCTTATTTGGTCTCTGTGCCTAGACCATAGCTTTAGTCAACCTTCCTACCCTACCATTCCCTAATAAGAGCCCGGTCCGGCTCTTTTACGGAAAACCCTACTATGGAATCTCCAAATAATTCCTTGAAGGCCCTGAATTGTATTAGGGATGCCCTGCCAATTTTCTACGAGAAAATCATCTAAACGCATAGAATATTTCATAATTCGAAAATAAAATAAAATACTCCACTGCCAGTTCTACGTCAGTGATTCGTCATTCCCTGACCTTCTAGAATGATTTTGGTTGAAGAAAATATTTCGCCTCCACATCGGCTGGAACCTACAACTTACAACTGCCTACTTTTTACCTATATTACGCACGCTGTCAGTACGCTATTAAGTGCTTGTGGCATCTGAACGGCCGATATGGTATAACAGACAAAAGTAATCCCTATAATTATTAGTCGTATCACATAAACCATATCAAGTTGTTGATACTGTGATAATTAGGGAGTGTTGTCAAATATCATGCTATATATTTTTTCAAACATAACTTACATGTAGATGTATATATACAGGGTAGACCACGCAACGTGTGCACCTCTTTTACGACCAAAATATGCGTTGCACAAAAAAATGTTTTATACAAAAGTTACATGGTTTATAAGGCTACACTATGTGGTGCATTTATTTTTTTTATAGGTGGATGCGCTTCGAAGATTTGAAGGTCAACTTTATTTTTTCAAATGGAATGCTATATTTTTTATAGCGTAATATGATAGAGTATCGAATTCTGAGTAAAAAAGTATAGACCTTTATTAGCCCTAGAATTAATAGCTAACGAGTAATTTCACTTTATTACTTTAAAATTTTCTTTACGTAATATCAAGTTAGAGATTCATTCATTCATTTTCACTTTTATCTTTCTGATAATAATCACGCACAATCACCGAAGGATACTTTAATACTGGATTACAATCATTGAGAAGATTGTGAATCATGATAAGTGTGTGTGATGTGGTAAATGTTTTCGTATTGATAAACACTGTGATGTAAACACTGCCATTCAGAAATTTGTAGTAGATTTGAATCTCCAACTTGATATTACGTGAAGAAAATTTTAAAGTAATAAAGTGAAATTACTCGTTAGCTATTAACTCTATGGCTAATAAAGATCTATACTTTTTTACTCAGAATTCGATACTCTATCATATTGCGCTATAAAAAATATAGCATTCCATTTGAAAAAATAAAGTTGACCTTCAAATCTTCGAAGCGCCTCCACCTATAAAAAAAATAAATGCACCACATAGTGTAGCCTTATAAACCATGTAACTTTTGTATAAAACATTTTTTTGTGCAACGCATATTTTGGTCGTAAAAGAGGTGCACCTTGGATATCTTCGAAACTATAAGGTTCACAGAAATATTTGCTGAAATGAAATTGCACAGTACGAAAGGGGCCATCCGATAGCGATAATAGTTTTTTTGCAGGTGGAGGTACTTCGGCCATTTGAAGGTCAACTCCATTTTTTTAAATGGATCGGTATTTTTTTTTTCTGTATCATGATATAGGAGCTTAAAACGATTTCAACGACATAACATAAGGTCATTGAAGGTCATAGAAAGTACAGAAAGGCGTTTATCTTACTATAAACGTAGTAATTTTATTTACTACCGAAACTGTAAGTATTATCGCCTTTCTGTACTTTCTATGACCTTCAATGACCTTATGTTATAGGTCGTTGAACTCTTTTTAAGCTCCTCTTTCATGATACAGAAAAAAAACATACCGATCCATTTAAAAAAATGGAGTTGACCTTCAAATGTCCGAAGTACCTCCACCTGCAAAAAAACTATTATCGCTATCGGATGGCCCCTTTTGTACTGTGCAATTTCATTTCAGCAAATATTTCTGTGACCCTTATAGTTTCGAAGATATCCAAGGTGCTAATAGTTATTGATCCACCCTGTATATACATACAGCGTGGACCATTTAACGTGAACCCCCAAATATCTCCGTTGCCTTTAGAATGACGAAAAAAGTGTTAAGAAGTAATTTGTTTGATTTCGAAGGGCTGATACAGTGGTGAAAAATTCATTTTTGTCAAGGTCATAGTTTTCGTGTTCTCGAGGTGATCAAAGGTTTTTCAAATGGGAACATGTTTATTTTTTATTAAGAAGTTGTAGCTGATATTCAGACGAATCCAACGATCTTGATATCATGGCCTTGCAATGATTTTTCACCAAAATATACATGTAAAAACGAGATCTCGTGATGGTATTGACAATAAGAATATCCGAACAATGTAATTGAATTTTTTGTGCAATAAATTTATTGTAACAAATGTTCGAAGCGATGTCCATTAACCTCGATACATTTTTGAAGACGTCGGATGAATGATTCTCTTGACCTGCAAATAGTTTCTGGTGTGATATCGGCGCAGGCTCTTGTAATTCGTTCTCGCATGTTCGCCGACGTCGTCGGAATATCATGGTAAACACGATCCTTTATAGCTCCCCATAGGAAGAAATCAAGTTGATTCTACTATTGGTAGATGGTAAACATTCTTCACTCTACTACGGTTTTACTACGTTACAATGCCAGAGTAGAGGAACTAGGCCGGTTCTAACGCAGGGATCTCAGGGGGGAGCGGGGCGGGGGAGTCGAGCGCGGGGAAGCCGGGGTATGCATGGCTTTGGGGGGGGGGGCACGGGAAAGCCTCGGTGTGACGTCAGGGGGGGGGGGGGGGGGCATCCTGCATACGGCAGCCGAGTGCGGAGTTGCGGTGGAGGGAGGGGGGGGGGGGTCCTGCATACGGCAGCCGAGTGCGCGGTTGCGGCGGAAGGAAAGGGGAGGGGGGTGGTGTTGGAGAGTGGGGAGGCTAGTTTTTGGTGACGATGTCTTCCAGGCGATAGCTGGACCCGCGGGCGAGAGGGGGAAGCCGCTGTCGACTCTGTGGGGGAGGGGGCATCATAGAGTCGCGGGTCCTTGAAAACCCATAAAATCTGATAATTTATTATCAACATTATAGATGTAAGCGGAGCATTTTTTTCTAGACTATTCACAGGAGTTTATATATATATAAAAAACAACTTAGACAAATGTGTGCAGGTGTATGTGTGTGTGTGTGTGTGACCCCAAATGCCCTTTTGGGGAAGTGCATATTTTCCAATCCCTATAGGTTTTTTTTTTCTAGTATGGTGGGGATGCCTATCTGCTGTTCGATTTTTTAACATAGTTTTAGTACGAGAGATGGAAAGCGCTTTCGCACTTGAACATAGGCGAAATACGACAAAAAAAAAACGTTGTCTCTTAAGAAGTTACGTAGAGGGCTAAGAAAACGTGCATGAATTTATCCAGATGTTCTTTTTTTTTTCAACTATCTGGACGGAGGCTCATGTCTGAGACACTGTTATACACTGCAACGTTTCAACCACCTCGTCCGAAAATCTCAAATTTTACGACTCTTTTTTTTCTTACGTCGAGCGCCAGGGACCGTCATACCCTATCGCTTCGCATGTGCAACTCGAGCCTCATCATTCCACTCTTGAAAACCCATAAAATTTTATGACAGCATGCGAGGAAGACAGTGATCCGGGGAAAAAAAATGCATTTCCATTTTACAGGGCTTTAGTTTTTCATCTCTGAATGATAATATATACAGAGAGTGCAACGTCAAACCTTGATGCCGACACTTGAGATCATGCAGGTCTGGACAAGTTAGCCCCATGGTTAAGGACTTTTTTCTTCGTTAACACCACTCTCCAAGCCATTAGAATTTTTTGTTTTATTGCTCCGCTATTCAGAGCATATATGATAACGGGGTGTTTATTTTGAAAAACTATAAACTTTCGGAGATCTGTGGATAAAGACCTTTTTTAGGCTTCGACCGTGGACCACTTGAGCGCTGATGGAGAGCCCATGAAGTTTTTTTTTTTTTTTCACTACACGCATCTCGACTGAGATGCGCTTTTATTTTTCCCGGCAATCCAATGCGATATTAGAAAATTCTCGTGGGTTGGTGATATTTTCCGAGATGGTAGGGAAAGACGAAAAATGTCTAAAGGGGAGAACCATTTCTAATGATCTGCTGCGCTCAAAAGTGTTTGCACTTTGGATCGAGCAGTCAGTTAGTGAACATCATCTCTTTTGGGAAGCCTCGTTTCATCAAATATGGAGAGCAACGCGGAGAAGTCAGAACAAATCTTGCACGACCAAGCCGCGCTCCTAAGTTCATTCGAAGATTTTGCTGTGTGGGAACAACGGTGCGTTGAGTTTATCGAAGAATTGGAAACGCAAAGCCGGATTAAGCGCCCGCGACTATCAATTGGACTTCATCAGTCATTGATAGCCCAAATAGCGCGGCTGGAAGGGTTGAGGAATTCTGTGCGTAATCATTTTATACACACGGGTGCAGGACACGGTCATCATGGGCTAATCTGGCGAGAGATTGACACATCCTTCAATAGTCGAATATTGACCGGTTCCGTAATCAATCGCAACCACATCGAACCACGGCAATTTCTCAACGATGCTCGCGACCTAGTGCTTCAACATGTGCAAAATACTATCTGCAAACACAACAGTATTAAAGTTAATACAGTGTTTAATGGCGAATTCGCGAGTGGTGACAACCATGCCAATAAAAGTATAAACACGCGAAACTGTGAACTATTTAACACAAGCGATTTGAATGAGTGGTACCAGCAACGCGTTATGGAGCCCACTTTAACCTTACTCGACGAATTTCAAGAACGAGATAGTGGCTGGGCTTTGCGGAAAATACTTAACCTCACGATAAATGTGAATAAGTATAACCCGATGCGTGCCGGGTGCACTATATCATTGCCGCGGGAAATAATTATGAAGCGGGCTGTGATTAATGTGAAATCAAACGATCACGCATGTTTCGCGTGGGCAATAGTCGCAGCTCTATACCCAGCCAAACGAGACAGTGCCCGTCCGTCATCTTACCCACATTACTCAAGCGTACTGAATCTACAGGACATTCAATTCCCGGTAACCATACACCAAATAAAAAAATTTGAGCTGCAAAACAATTTATCCATCAACGTGTACACCACCACCACCGCCGCCAAAAAGGACATCGTTCCAATACGCGTGACTCAAAATAAGAAAGAAAAGCACATCAATTTGCTGTACATGCAAGATACTGAAGACAACAATGTGGGGCATTTCACATGGATTAAGAACTTGTCGAGACTCGTAAACGCACAACTGAGCAAAAAGGAGCACAAAAAATATATCTGTGATAGGTATGTAAAGTTAACATAAGTTATATTCCGTTGGCATGTACTAGATGGATTGAACGAAACAATGTTTTTTTTTTTGCAGGTGTTTGCATTACTTCGGATCCGAGGATAAATTGCAATCGCACGAGGTCGATTGTGGAGCAATAAACGACTGCGCGATCCGACTACCGAATGACACCACCAAGTGGCTCCAATTCACCAACTATAGCCGGAAAGAGCGACATCCCTTCATTGTGTATGCCGATTTGGAGTGTGTGTTAGCAAAGACTGATGAGAAGAACCAAGCAAAAAATATGCATCAACACCATGAAGTGTTTAGTATCGGGTATTACGTATGTTGTTCGTATGACGAATCACTATCTTCGTATCACTCGCGTCGCAGTGCTGATTGTGTCTCATGGTTTGTCGAAGAACTGAAAAATCTAGCATTGCGCATAAAAGAAATTTTCTGCGACAATGTCCCAATGATTTATCTGACACCGAGCGAGTGGGCAAGTTTTCGCAAAGCGACCCAATGTCATATATGCAGGAAACCATTCGCGCAAGACGATATACGCGTTCGAGATCATTGTCATCTGACTGGACGCTATAGAGGCCCTGCCCACTCTAATTGCAATTTAAACTACAAACAGTCATTCTTCATTCCAGTAGTTTTTCACAATTTATCGGGTTACGATGCACATTTTATCATCAAGGAAGTAGCCACAGCGTTCGAAGGAAAGACCGATGTGCTTCCAATCACAAAAGAGAAATACATCTCCTTCACGAAGCATGTTGACATTACAGACGATTCAAAACATAAGATTCAATTGCGCTTCATCGATTCATACAAATTCCTCAACACCAGTCTCGACAAATTAGCCTCATTTTTGACCGAGGACAAACTCAAAATTTTACGCATGCAATTTTCAACTCTATCGACGGACAATTTCAATTTGCTGACGCGAAAAGGGGTCTTCCCTTATGAGTATATTGACAACGTGAGCAGGTTGGACGACACTTGCTTACCACCACGTGACGCATTTTATAGTTCCCTGACAGATGCTACAGTATCCGAGAGCGAGTACGCACATGCGGAGAACGTTTGGGAGCGGTTCTCCATTCGAACGCTGGGTGAATATAGCGATTTATACTTGAAGACAGATGTCTTATTATTAGCAGACATTTTCGAAAACTTTCGGAATACGTGCATTGAGAGTTATGGACTAGATCCCGCGTATTATTACACGTTGCCCGGGTATACCTGGGATGCGATGTTAAAACACTCGAACGTCAAGTTTGAATTACTAACGGACATCGACATGGTTTTATTCGTTGAGCGGGGTATACGCGGTGGCCTTAGTCAATGCTCAAACCGATATGCACATGCTAATAATAAGTATATGAAGTCATTTGATCCATCGAAAGCATCGTCATACTTGATGTATTTTGATGTCAACAATTTGTATGGATGGGCAATGTGTCAACCTCTGCCATATGCAGATTTTCGATGGGTCAACGACGTGTCCAAGTTTGATCCATTATCCATCGCGCTAGATTCACCTACAGGCTACATCCTTGAGGTCGACTTGGAATATCCCCAATCTCTACATGATGCGCACAAAGACCTACCGTTTTGCCCAATACACGAAAAACCACCGGGTAAGCAGCAAGAAAAGCTGCTAGCAACCGTCTGCGATAAAAAACGCTACATCATACACTACAGAAATTTACAACAATGTTTACGTCATGGACTTTGCCTCACGAGTATCCATAGGGTATTACAATTCACACAATCCCCATGGCTACGTTCATATATCGAGTTAAATACTCAGTTTCGAACGCTGGCCAAAAATGATTTTGAAAAGAATTTATTCAAATTGATGAATAATGCGGTGTTTGGCAAAACGATGGAGAATGTGCGCAATCATGTAGATGTAAAGCTTTTGACAAAATGGGAGGGCAGGTATGGCGCGGAGGCAATGATTGCGAAGCCAAACTTCCACAGCCGAAGCGTTTTTTCCGAAAACCTCGTTGCCGTAGAATTGCGCAATCTCGAGGTGAAGTTCAACAAGCCGATATATGTGGGTATGTGCATACTCGACATATCCAAAACGTGCTTGTATGGATTTCATCACGAGTATATGGTACCATTGTATCGGGATAAATGTAAAGTGATGTATACCGATACAGATAGCCTCATATATGCCATTGAGAGCGAAGATGTATATGCAGACATGAAGTGCGACATTGAAAAATTTGATACGAGCGACTATTCAGCGGACAATAGGTATGATATGCCGCTTGTCAACAAGAAGGTACCCGGTCTCATGAAAGACGAATGCAATGGTGCAATTATGACCGAGTTCATTGGACTTCGATCGAAAATGTATGCGACACGTGTCGAGGGTAAGAAGGAAACTAAAAAAGTTAAAGGTGTCAAGAGCAGTGTTGTGGCTAGGACAATCACGTTTGACGATTATACCCGATGCTTGAAGGAAGACATTGAAATGATGCGTAGTCAAACGTGTATTCGATCGAAGTTGCACAAGGTCTACACCATTCGTGAGACGAAAATCGCTCTAAGTCCTCATGATGATAAGCGGTATATCATACCTGGGACCTGTGAAACCCTACCATGGGGGCATTACAGCATACCGTTGTAAAAAACTATTATGCATATAAACTCGATGTAAAATTATGTACATTTTTGTAAATACTTGATGTATTAAACTTGTGAAAATTGTGTATATTTTTTGTAAATATTAACTCGATGTAAAACTTGTTTGTTGTAAATATTTGATATTGTAAAAATGGACTTTTGTAAGTAAAGAAAACAGCTTTTGTAATCCATGTGTACCCATTATTTCCCGCATACACTTTTCGAGAGTGGGGGGGAAGAAGGGATTAGAGGGAGAGAGAAAACGCCTGCTGTGGCGCACCACGTTGACGGGTAGAAAGAGAGTCATAAAAGTCTAAATGTTTTTGGTCTCTTTTATTGTCGACTACAAATCAGATTTACTTATCCAACTATTGTGGGTATTGTCGAAACCCAGCCATTTTACAAACATTCGATGACCGCGCTTCTTCAAAATTTTTTCTATGAGATAGATATCGGGGTACTTGACACGGAGAAGCTCTTGTTCGTAGAGACCACCGGCGATGGGTTCATCTTTATGGTCCTTCAAACGATACGTCACTGGATGCGTTTTCTTCACACGAGATACCGTAAATATTTCCGTTGTCCAATTTGGCGTGTAACCCTTTTCGAAAACACTCTTAAATTTGCTGATTCTCACTTTATCGCCAATGGTGAATTTCGGTGGTGTTTTTTTTGGCGGCTGAGTCTTATTAAAAACTTGCCGCAATATTTCCTTCTCATTCTCCGCATTTACATTTCTCGGTTTCATCTTAATGGTGCGGTGTACAGAATCATTATACTCGGCTACTAGCTTATCGAGAATATCGATCCACGTATAATTACCACGAAGACTAAATTGCATCCACATCTTATTTTTCAATGTACGATTGAAACGCTCGCAAATGGATGCCTTTAAATTGCTGTGCGTAGAATACATGTGAATATTGTGCTCCTTCATTAAGGATTTAAAGTGACAATTGTAAAATTCTTTTCCCTCGTCGACGTGCAAGTGCTGTGGTATGCGTCCCTTAACGAGTATCGACTTCATTGCGGCCGCTGCATCTTTACCACTCTTACTCAGCATTGGTACGGCCCAGGCGAATTTTGAGAAAGTATCGATGACGGTGAGGAGAAATTTATGTTTGGAGTTTTGATGCGCGTACGATGACATATCGACGAGATCAGCTTGCCAGGTTTCGTCCAAACCACGGATGTCCACATGTCGACGTGGATAGTTTCGCCGTGCAGGCTTATGCAGTTCCCGCACGAGAGCGTTCTTTTTCTCGTTCATTTTCCAGTCCACCCAGTCGCGAATCCAGTTCAGCAATGATGTGTGAATTACGAGTCACCAGATCTTGTAGAGTTTTGACATCGGCCTCGAGTGTCTTTGCAATGTCTCTCATCGCAACTTCAAGTCCATTAACCAGCAACTGATTACTCTCATTTATTTCTCGCCGTATGTTCTTAACGATAGTTCGGGATCTTTTGTGCAAAGCACTTAGAGTTATGGCATCGTCCTGTCCTTCCGGATTGGCTATGTTACACAAACGTTTCTGCCCCAAGTCATAATGACCATCTGCGGTAGTTTTGAATCCAATCCCCGGTCTGCCTGGAGGTCCTTGCTTGCTGAGGAGTAGACTCTTATTCAACTGGCGTCCAAACACATCGACACTCATGTTGAGAATGTGTAAAACTTCCGATGTCGAGTTAATAAATGATTTCAGCTTCACGCAATTCCTCGATAATCGATATAATTTCATTCGAATGTGCAGAGTTTCCGGCTGCTTGTGATGCCAAAAGTAGACGAAGACGGTCTACCAGCTCATTGGGATTGTCCCAATATACATAGTCGAATTGGGCATTTTTTCTAGCCAGCTTATACGTTGGCATACCCTTTCCCACGTGGTGGTCAGCTATATTTGCAATATAAGTGTTGAATTTGTGGCAGGTATTACGTCGTATAGCCGCACTAGGTTTATAAAATTTTTTATGAGCATTCGTCGCAATGACAATTTTTTCATAGTTTTTCAAGTCGTCCGGTGTGAGAGCTTCGACATTGGGCACTTTTTTAAACAGCAGCTCAGTTAATCCAACAGTTTTCGCATAATTCACATCTCCCACACGAATATGTTGAGAGTCGAAATTTATCGGAGAATCACCAATCATTAATCGGTTGTTTGAGAGATTCCGCACACCATATGATACATCCAGGCTTGCTTTTCTATTCGTTCGTAACAACAGGAGATATTCGGTGATTAATTCATCGACATTTTGAGAGTCATCATCATCATCATCCTCATATATCAATTTGAAAGAATCTTGTGTTTCACTCTTGAAGGAATCGTGTGTCTCGTTCTTCAATTCATGTTTCACACTATTTATCGCATCTCCTTCTTTATCGTCGGCGTTTTCATCCTTGATTTCCTCCTTCGCCACCTCACCGTTTTTGTACGACACCAATTTCTCCAATGGTCTGACTATAGGCTTAAAGACATCTTGCATTCTCTGCTCATCACTCTCTTTGCCGATTTTCATCATTCGATGCTTTCGTCTGATTGCATCGCTCGCCTTGGCAATTTCATGCAATACATCTTTTTCTCTCAATAGTTGTTCACTCTTCATGTTGTCACTGTCGACGCGTGCACAATACTGCCTCTTGAACCACCAGCGACGAGTCATTTATCAATGGCGAGAAAATCATCAAAACCTTGCCTATATCGACCCTCGTTCATATTGCTATCTTTGTCGATCGTGATAAATGCATACTTGTCGGAATTCCAGCATTTCATGCACATGTTTTTGAAGCATGTATAAGTCATATCCGTATTAACGTGATCGTTGTACACATGTTTGAGATTCATATCATCCTGCTTGAAAAGCACCACGAAATTTGCGTTATCTCTCACGAGATGTTTGGGGATACGAGTGTACGTCTGACAAAGATAAAAACTGTCTACAATCTCGTGTCTTCCCATGGAAAAGAATGCTCTAACATTATCCTGCTTTTCACACGCAATATCATCAAAGATGAATATAGAGTTGGAACGTGCATCACTTGGTGCAATCACTTGTTCATGCTCATTGAATGGATTATAGGTAACTCCACTCACGGGTTTAAGTAATCGTTCAAGCAACTTGTACTTTGGTTGCTTCAGCGACTTGGAATACAAATAAATGTTCTCAAATCTCAAGCCATTGGGATGGATGATGAGAGTGAGCAAAGCATTGGTTTTCCCACAATTCGATGGACCACAAAACACCGCATGTATGCTATCCGGCAATAAGTGTCCATGACGCTTTTGTCTCTTCTCCCGGCCATCTTCGACAAATTCATCGAAATTTATCACGGGAAGGCTACCTCCGTGAGTTTGCTTCTTGGACGTCATCTCGCACACGACTAACGGAAAAATCATATAAATAGCATTTTTATAAGGATTCACCGTCAGTCGAGTATTGTCTTTAGACATGATCATTCATAGCGGTAAAGGTGTCGTCAATCGCCTAATCAACAAACTACCCGTTGAATTGCATCTGCCTGGTTATCAATATTGCGGACCAGGCACAAAGTTGGCCAAGCGTCTTGCTCGTGGTGATCCAGGCATTAATCCATTGGATGCAGCTTGCAAACAACACGATATTGCATATTCGAAAAATCCGGACAATCTTGATGCGAGACATTTGGCGGATAAAGTGTTGGCTGAACAGGCTCGGCAACGTGTTACCGCTAAAGACGCTAGCATCGGTGAGAAAGCAAGTGCGTGGGGCGTGACAAATATTATGAAGGCCAAGAGAAAATTCGGCATGGGTATGAAGACCCGAGAGGGGGGCGTTTGTTTGAAAAAAATAATTGGCGCTGCGAAGAAGACAATGATTCAAAGTGATGACCCAAATAAGATTATTAAATCAGCTCTAAAGGGCGCACGTGCAGCTGTAAAGATGCGTGGTGGCAAAGTCCGCACACCACGGGTTCTACCTGTACCTCATAAAATTGGTGGTTTATTACCATTCCTCGTGCCCATTTTTGCGGGTCTCAGCGCTGCTGGTGCTTTGTCAGGTGGAGCGGCTAGTATAGCTAAAGCTGTAAATGCTGCTCAAGCAGCTAAACGTGAATTGGATGAAAGTAAGCGCCATAATCGAACAATTGAAGCGATTGCATTGGGTAAGGGCTTACATCTGAAACCATATAAGCAGGGATTGGGTCTTCATATCAAGCCAAAAAACTAAAAGTCACGCTACCTCACCGCCCCCTAACCGACATCGACCTACTGAAATATGCGACAATCCTGAAGATTCCAAATTTCCGTGGAGTTTACATGCGTGATACGTTGCCAGTGAGTGGACCCCTCAAATGTGAAGCAGCAATTGTGAATTTGGATGAAAATGTGGGCCCTGGCACACACTGGGTCGCTTACAAAAAGACTGGTTGGAAAGTCATGTACTTTGATAGTTTCGGCAATCTCCCGCCGCCATTCGAACTCATGAGATATTTTGGTGTTGGTAGCGTCAATTATAATTATAAGAGATATCAGGAGTATGATACGATTGAATGTGGGCATTTGTGTCTCAAGTTCCTTTGTCGACAATTGCAATACAAGGACAAATATACACTATATATTGGTGGTAAGTGAGGTGGAGAATTCAGTTGTCAATTTACCAGCATCATGGATGATAGTTTAACATTGACCATATCTGGCTCATCGTCCATACTTGAGGCGCAATACTTTCCCCCCATCGAACTCTCGCCACACAAAAATTATACCCTCGGCCTCGTGGAATTGTTAACCTTCAACTCTATTCCCAATATAGACATTGACCACAATAAACTTTACGTGGGAGATGAGGTGTTGACAATACCCACGGGTAGCTATGAAATAGAGGATATTGAGACGTTTGTACAAGCAGAGCTCGCGCGTAAAAACATCAAAATCAGCATCAAACCTAATAACAATACGTTGCGCAGTGAAATCGAGTGCGATCACGAACTTAATTTTGAGCCTAATGATTCTATTGGACATCTACTAGGCTTTACCGCACGCAAATTGGAAGCCAATAAAAGACACGAATCCGACCTCCCAGTAGCCATTCTCAAAGTGAACGCCCTGCGCGTCGAGTGCAACATTACCGCTGGTGCCTATATTAACGGACAAAAAGTACACACAATTCACGAATTTTTCCCATCCGTGCCACCGGGCTATAAGATCATTGAAGTTCCATCACACGTCATTTATCTACCAATCACGAATCGAACAATTGACTCGATACAGCTTCGAATAGTGGATCAGGACGGCGATTTGGTAAATTTCCGCGGTGAAGTGATCACCATACGCCTGCATATAAAATCGTGATGGGTATAGCTTTCAATAGATCCACTAATAACAATAAACGACCATGGATAAAACCAATCAGTCGTCGACCAGCACCCAAAGTGCTAACACCTCAAAACGTGCTACTCTTGAAGAATTTGGGTCTCAGAGTTCGTGGCGAAGGCGCATAAAAAATTATTTAGTCTGTGCTCTGTGCATCTGCTGCGTGCAATGGAAGAAGAAATTGTAAACATTCAGGCACCCGTGGTCTTTGATGAATCCATCATCCATTGTGAGATCCACGCTCATCAGCCATATGCATCGTCAACCTTCAATAACAGCGATGAAATTCGTATTGCCATCCAGCATCAAGACCTGTCCATCCTGCCAAGCAAGAGTTCCCTACACATATGTGGGAAATTATCTAAGCGTGATGGGATGCCAACCACTGCCACAAGTCTCGTCAACAATGCCATTTGTCATTTGTTTGAGGAAGTGCGATATGAGCTGAATGCCATAGAAATCGATCGTAATAAGAATGTCGGTATTACGAGTACAATGAAGGGATATTCATCGCTGAGTCCGGCCAAGAGCTCTATGCTTGAGAACACGGGATGGCTCGATGTCGAAGAGACGAAGCAGATTGTCGATGCATCGGGAAATTTTGATGTGTGCATACCGCTCAACATGCTCCTTGGATTTGCCGAGGATTATCGAAAGATTGTCGTAAATGCCAAGCACGAGTTGATTCTCACAAGATCAAAGACCGATGATAATGCCATTCTACAAACAGCCCCTGAAGACTACAAACTCGCGCTGCATAAAATAGAATGGCTTGTACCGTATGTAACAGTCTCGGACCAACGAAAAATTCAGCTGTTAAAGTTTCTCGCCAAAGATGCACCAATTTCCATGAGTTTTCGAACATGGGAATTGTATGAATATCCTTTGCTCCCTGCCACCTCTAAGCACGTGTGGTCTGTTAAAACCTCCAATCAGCTGGAGAAGCCACGATATGTCATACTCGCGCTGCAGACGGGGCGAAAAAATAAGAAAGCACAGAATGCGAGCCACTTTGATCATTGTAACATGAGCGATGTCAAACTATACCTAAATTCACAATGTTACCCATATGGAAATTTGAATTTGAATTTTGATCAAAATCAGTATGCCCTACTCTACGAGATGTACACAAACTTTCAACCGACCTATTACAACAAAGAGGCTGAACCGTGGCTAAGTAGGATTGAATTTTTGGAAAAGGCCCCTCTCGTCGTCATTGACTGTTCGAAGCAAAACGATTCTCTCAAGTCGGGCCCCGTGGACGTGCGTCTTGAATTTGAATTAAATAAAAATATTCCGCCACAAACCTCAGCATACTGCATGATCCTCCATGATCGTATTGTCGAGTACAATCCAATCAGTGGTGGGGTTAAAAAATTGGTATAAAATCATGCCAATGATCCGCGCCCACTTCAGTCAACATGGAGCTTATCGTCGACGTGCAAGGGTTCAAGAGACCCGTCAACGAATTTGTTCTAAAGGAGATGTCCATCGTCAAACTCCATGAGAAGAACACTGAACCGCTGACATTCTTCTTCGATGCACCATTCGCCTGGGACGCTTTACCGGCCAAGTACAAAATGACAAACAAGTGGCTGGAACGCAATTATCATGGAATACGATGGGAACACAGCGGCATACCATACGAGGCAGCTAGGACGGCAATTCGAGGAATCTTGGAAGGAGCTTCTACGATCTATGCCAAGGGATTCGAGAAGTGCTCATGGCTATCGAGATTCACGGATTCAGCAACAAAAGTCGTCGATCTGGAGACTCTGGACTGTCCATCGCTGCAGAAGTTGCCGAAAATCGCAAACGTTAAATGTCCCCATCATTCCTTCAATACAAAATACAATTGCGCCAAAGCTAATGTAAAGTCGTTGAAAAGCTGGCTCTCTGTGTACGAAGCGTTGTGTGAGCGAGGGATTTTTTTTAAATGAATAAAAACATTTTGAACAAATATCGTTCTCCATTTATTTCCTATATCTACGGCGAATACAGTTTGACGACAATTTTTTTTTTTTTACATTATATTCGATGAAAACGTTTTTTTTGTACATTTTTACATAGCACTAAGCGTTGAAAACTCTACGATGATGACTGTGATGCAAACAGTCGTTGCACTCTCTACGATGGTGACGATGCCGGCTGCCGTTGAACTCATTCTTTCCACCGGGCCTTCACGAGCGTTCTTTTTCACCATACTCAGACTCGAGCGTCGAAAATTCTACGATGATGATGACCGTGATGCAAACAGTCCTTGCACTCTACGATGGTGATGATGCTGGCTGCTGTTGAACTCGTTGTTTCCACCGGGCCTTCACGAGCGTTCTTTTTTCCACCATACTCAAACTCGATGGAACTCGACGCTGTTGTATTTTCCACCAATGTACTTCATATAGAGTTGACCATTGCGCGCCAGTTGCAGCATACTCTCGAACATTTTCGGATCTTGATCGAAGGCCTTTACCAGCCGCGCTGGCAAGAAGACGGCAAACTCATTTGCAACGTCCACGATGTAGCGTTTTCCAAACTTGGTCTGTACAGCTCTCATGTCCGTGATTTGATGATCCGATTGGACGTGGAGTTCTGACAGCTTCTTCGTTGGGAGGAATTCCGCCATCAGGCTGACTTTGTTGATATTTGAGAGATCCATTTTCACTCTTTTCAAAGTTCTTTTCGGAGAAGTTGATGATGCGGTGGAATAGTGCAGTCTGAGCTTGGTCCACGAAATCATAAGCTCCCTCGTAACCCCTCCACTCAGATTTTAAAAACTTCTCCCCACTTATCCAATCATAGGCATGTGTAACAGGTTCAAACACGTTCGAAGAACCCCGCACGTAGAGAATTTCCCCCCTCGCAACACTTTTCACAGTCCCGACGTTGGGGTGGGGGACCATCAATGTGATCCTTCATCTGTCGCGTATTATAATGCTCCATGCATGGAAGATACGATTTCACTTCACTATCGTTTCGATGATGCTCCGGCAAACGATCCCACAGTAAACCAATAAAGTTACCCCAATACTTTAGGAGCAAGACCTTTGGAACCTGTTCGAGCTCGTTTTTGGTCAAGTCCAGGGGGTGCTTGGCCGGATGCACTGCGTACATACTCGCACATGTGAACATCTTGACGTAATCTTGTGGAATGAAAACTCGACGGGTTGAAACTTGTTTTGGAATAACGCTGCAGCTGCATGCAATAAATAAAGCATTTTATGGGCTTTGAAGGGCCACCCTTCATATGGGAACTATCGTTATCTCACTCCCGAAAATTTTCCTACCCATAAATGGGAGTTTCCCAGACACACACACACACACACACACACACACACACACACAGGCATGCACACATTTGTCTAAGTTGTTTTTTTTTTATATATATAAACTCCTGTGAATAGACTAGAAAAAAATGCTCCGCTTACATCTATAATGTTGATAATAAATTATCAGATTTTATGGGTTTTCAAGGACCCGCGACTCTATGATGCCCCCTCCCCCACAGAGTCGACAGCGGCTTCCCCCTCTCGCCCGCGGGTCCAGCTATCGCCTGGAAGACATCGTCACCAAAAACTAGCCTCCCCACTCTCCAACACCACCCCCCTCCCCTTGCCCTCCGCCGCAACCACGCACTCGGCTGCCGTATGCAGGACCCCCCCCCCCCCCCCCCCGACGTCACACCGAGGCTTTCCCGTGCCCCCCCCCCCCCAGCCATGCATACCCCGGCTTCCCCGCGCTCGACTCCCCCGCCCCGCTCCCCCCTGAGATCCCTGCGTTAGAACCGGCCTAGTTCCTCTACTTGCCAGTATTTACAAACATCAGAAACATCTCCGACTATTGACATTATTGTATCCGTTGGCTAACCTGCGCTGTTTTCACACCAGAAACTATTCGCAGGTCAAGAGAATTATTCATCCAACGTCTTAAAAAATGTGTCGAGGTTAACGGCCATCACTTCGAACATTTGTTACAATAAATTGTCTGCACAAAAAATTCAATTACATTATTCGGATATTCTTATTGTCAATACCATCACGATTTCCCGTTTTTACACGTGTATTTTGGTGAAAAATCATTTCGAGATCATGATATCATAGGTCGTTGGATTTGTCTGAATATCAGCTACAACGTCTTAATAAAAAAAAAAAAACATGTTCCCATGTGAAAAACCATTGATGACCTTGAGAACGTAAAAACTATGATCTTGACAAAAATGAATTTCTCACCACTGTATCAGCCCTTCGAAATCAATAAAATTACCTCCTGACATTTTTTTCGTTACTTTAAAGGCAACGGAGATATTTGGGGTGGTCACGTTAAATGGTCCACCCTGTATATAGGGTGTGTTCATAAGGTAATGCAAGTGTTTTCGTAAAAAAACAAATTTATTCAAGATATTGTTACAAATGTTTACAAATCTACGAAGCACTCCCCTTGCGCAGATACACATTTTTCCAGCGATTATCCCAGGCACGGTACGCGCCCTGGAAGCCTTCGACGGGAACCTCATTCAGAGCGGTCGTCACGGCGGCTTAGATCGCCATCAATGCCGTCAAAACGGTGTCCTTTGAGGGCGGTCTTAATCCTCGGAAACAAAAAGAAGTCTGCCGAAGCCAAGTCGGGTCTATAAGGGGACTGAGGCAGCGTTGCTAAATTGTGCTGCGCCAGGAACTCACGGCGTAGAACTTGATCGCGTACCGTTGTTCGATCGTTTGCTCCATCGCGCGTCGTGACACGGTCTTTGAGACGCGTTTCATAAAATCAACGATACTGACGCAACTACTGCTCAGAGCAGATTGACCTTAGGGACGTTAGTGGAGCCATGTGCCCCTCCCCCCCAATCTGGTCTATGCGGTTCGAACGCGCTGCGACGGACAGTCGCTTCACAATAAAATCACTTGCATTACTTTACAAACACACTTTGTATATATATATATATTAGATGAAGTAAAAAGTTCTGAGCGTTTTTTCGCTTTATTTCGACGAAGAAATTAACATAGGATTATCCGATTTAGATCAAATATGCGCCGTTTTGTTCAATAACTTTTGTCCATTTTGAAGACAATTTCATAATTCCGCGATTGAAGAATTCCTCGTACCTATTGGTAAAAAACTTGACCAGCTCATTTTCACAAGCCTCTCTTGAGGCCAGTTTTGTACCATCAAGAAAGTCGCTTGGTGCCAGGTCTGGACTATACGGCGGGTGCGATAGAACCTCCCATCCAAGCTCTCGGAGCTTCTGGCGCGTAGTTAAATATGTGTGCGGCCTGGCGTTGTCTTGATGGAACACAACACCCTTCCTATTGGCCAATTCTGATCGCTTCTGGTCGATCGCCTGCTTCAATCTGGTCAGTTGTTGACAGTAGAGGTCCGAATTGAGTGTTTGGCCCGATGGGAGCAGCTCATAGTGGATGATTCCCTTCCAATCCCACCAAACACACAGCAAAACCTTCTTGGCCGTTAATCCGGGCTTGGCGATCGTTTGGGCCGGCTCACCGCGATTGGACCACGATCTTTTTCGGCTGTTGTTCTCGTATGTGACCCATTTGTCATCGCCAGTCACCATCCGCTTCAAAAATGAGTCGATTTTGTTACGTTTCAGCAAAGAATCACAGGCATCAATTCGGTACAAAAGGTTCTTTTGCGTCAATTCGTGTGGCACTACATCGAGCTTCTTCTGGAGACCAGCCTTATGCAAATGGTTCCAAACGGTTTTCTGGCTAATCTTCAGTTCCTGGGCAATGGAATAAGTGCTCACATGCCGGTCCGACTCGCCGATTTCCATGATTTTATCGACATTTTCGACAATTGGCCTACCAAAGCGTGCCTCATCTTCGACGTCCATATTACCAGAACGGAATCGTTGCAACCACTGCTTTGCTGTTGCATTCGATACTGTATTGGGTCCATAAACAGCACAAATTCTTTACCCGCCTGCTCCGCCTTTTCACCTTGGTCGTAGTGGTACTGAAGAATGTATCGAAATTTCTCTTTTTTTACCTCCATTTTGGAACGCTGTGACACACAACTGGCTTCACCAAACACAAAACTGTCAAAGAACTTTTTTTGAAGCGTAATGTCACCTTTAAATCGTCGTATAGTATGCGATGTACCGTATAGTATAGTACCCGATGCGATGTATACATCGTGAGATATGACTCACTAAAGACATCTACCGGAAAACGCTCAGAACTTTTAATTTCACCCTATATATATATATATATATATATATATATATACACACATATAATTATGACAGTAGAAAAATCTTCGATTGATGGTGAAATGGGGAGAGGGGCGGTAGAGAGAGGAAGAGAGTGATAAAAATAGAGATACACTATCGGACAGAGAGAGGAATTGTTATATCTGTTATGCTAGATCGATTATATTGAATCGATTGTGATAACTATTATGCCGTAAATTATTTGCTTAAGTTACTTACACTGGTTTGGTTATGTAACGGCAAAGTCTGGTAGTAGGGGAAGGTGGGAAACAACGTGTGACCTTTTTTTTCACGAATTTTTACTCTAACCAAAGTCGTCTGATTAAAAAAAAAGGTCACAAGCGATTTTTATAGATGTTTGGGCGTACAATGAAGCTACCATTTTTTTTACAAATGATTACAAATACCAAAATAATGGGATAAAAAAAATTGCGGATTGGCTCATTGTACCCTATGGGTGGGTTACAATGTGTCAGATAGGTGGACATAGTGCGTCAAGTACTGCGAAACGTCGGGTATATATGACTAAAGTGAATTTTGTATGACTAAAGTGATAAAAAATATCATTTTTCGCATTTTTACCTCAACGTCGTGGTCATATTATTTGTCAACAGTATTAGGAGTCGACTCATTGTGCCCCACAACTCGATAACACATTGTACCTTACTAGTAGAATATTTGATTATTGATCAGATTGATGATGAATTAAATGAATGGAAAAACACAAGTCACTGAGTGCATTCAAAATAATAAAACTATTGATTAGGAACGAAAACCCGAGCCGCTACAGACAGTGCCATTATATTTGACGTTTGCCCGGCAAGCGAAATTTTTTTTCCAAACCTCAACTCAATTTTTTATTTTTAATAATTCTTTGTGAGCTGGTATCAACTTTCTTTTAGGCCTGACGAAACTAAATATAAATCATGTTGAAGCACAAAAAATTTCGGTTTTTACTATCTACAAATCTCCGAGAAATCGCATGCGGCTCACGTGCCCCGTGACATATTGTGCTCCGCTCTCCTCTATTGGGGAAATTCATACTATGCAATCTATAAGCCTAAAAGGCCCTTACTTGGACTTTTTTAATGGAAATTCCTGCTAGTGGATCCATAAATAAGCCATTGGAGGCCCCGAATTGTATTAGGAATGCCCTTTCAATATTCCGCACGGGCACGTATGGAAATCATCACACATACGATTTCTATTAAGAACGCTCCAAAATGTATATTCCGCAATCGGTTATGTGTAGGAGAGAGTAGGGCACAATGTGTCACGGGGCACAGTGAGCCACATGCGGTTTCTCGGAGGTTTCTAGGTCGTAAATTCAGAAATTTTATGTTTTGGACTGGGATTTATGTTAGGTTTCGTCAAGCCTAAAAGAAAGTCGACAGCAGCTCACAAAGGATTATTGGAAATTAAAAATTGATTTGAGGCTTTAAAAAAACGATTTGGTTCACCGGGAAAACGTAAAATATAACGACACTTTCTGTAGCGACTCCGGTTTTCGGTCTCAATCGATAATTTTATTATTTATGATGCACTCACAATCAGTGACTTGTATTTTTTCATTCGTGGTTTCATTAATAGTTAGTTTCATCAATACTCAATTATTACACTAGTGGGGTACAATGTGTCACCGAGTGGTGGGGCAAAATGAGTCGACTCTCAATGAGAAAACAAAGACGTGACGGCGTTTCAAAGAAGCGCAATGTGTCACGAGCAACTGTCAACTACATACGAGTTTTGTAGGTCGTAAAATCCGAATTTTTTTGTGTTCGTCCGTGATTTATATTGAGTTTCGGCTGGCCTAAAAGAAAGTCACGAAGAATTATTAAAGCTCACAGCTCACGAAGCTCACGAAGAATTATTAAAAGTACAAAATTAATTTGAGCCTTGAAAAAGAAATTTCGCTTGCCGGGAAAACGCCGAATATTGTGGGGCAATTGTGTGGAGCACAATGTGTCATCGAGTTGTCGAGCACAATGAGTCGGCTTCCAATGTTATTGGCAAATAATACCCGTTGTGAAATCATCGGTATGTATGAAAATCTGTTATCAACGTTAGGAAAATTCAACCAACTCGTTGTACCCTACGTTTCGTAGCACTTGACACAATGCACCCACCTATCTGACACATTGTACCCCACCGGTGGGGCACAATGAGCCAATCCGCAAATTTTTTTCGAACCCATTATTTTAGGATTTTTAATCTTTTTGCAAAAAAATATGGTAGCTTCATTGTACGTCCAAAGGTTTATAAAATCGGTTATGACCTTTTTTTTTCTAATCCGACTACTTTGGTAAGAGTAAAAATTTGATCGAAAAAAGTGACACACTGTGCTCCACCTCCCCCTAATAGATAAAAAAAAGAACGAAGAATCATAAGATCAATGCAAACTGTAATGTTAAAGTACAAAAGTTGAGAAGATAACGCGAATCGAATTTTTATCGGTATTGCTACAATAGTTTTCGGGATACATAATGTAGATTTCTCAAAGAAAATAATATATACCTTCTGTAGAATGAAGCAATACAGAGATTAAAAAAAAAAAACGATTACATTGTATTGTGTTAGGAGTTGGAGAAGAGCTGGAAATAGGGACGTAAAATGAACCAGCGACTGGTACACGTACGTGATTCGTTTCTAAGCTCTCTTTCCGAGGCTTGGAAGTTTGCCCACAAGGCCCGAGCATCGTTTTTACGGTTACTCGTAGAGGATGGTCGAGGGGGGTGGATTGGATTGGTCGAACGTACGAGACGACCCAGCTATGGTAGAGAGGCTTGAGACACTGTGCCAGAGATTCGGGCCGGGATGGCTTGAAGACGCTTCGAGTTATTGGCGACGGTCGAGAAAGATGACTTGTGCGTCTATGGCGTTACGGGTGGGGAAAAAAAGGGTTGAACGAGAACATCGGAGGCAATAAAATCTGACTTATGTATCATAGGGGCTCTTCTAAAAATCGATTATTATACATCCTTATAGCAAACGTTATACATTTTCGTTCTCTGAGACTATACCCACATTTTTTGAAGTTGATGAAGTACGTTTTGGCACCCTCTCTGATTTGAGTGATCTTGGAGGAATGCTGTCCTGCTTATCGAGCCGCGTAAAAAATGTACACTTTTGTGTCCAATTTACTGCAGTTCCGATGCTACCTGCAGTAAATTGGAATCAAGAGGGAAAGTATAAAAAGGAAAATAATAAAAACTCACCGAAAAACCTAACGAAGCCAAGCAATTGAAAGAAAACCAATCGAAGAAAGGACGTTCAATCAGTACGACCAATGAAATTTGAACCTAAAATAGTAAGGGGAAGAATCCTTGCTCGAACAAACCCAAACATGCTCAAGCAACGCAAACGAACTTGGACAAACCGAATCAAAGAAAGGACAGTAAGTACATACAAGGTAGAAAATGAAAACATGCATGGCAAAGTCAAATTCGATAAAAATAATATCGATGTCAAACAACCGATATACCCTTGGCCAAAAGTACAAGGAACCCTGTAATTTTTCTGTCCGGACAAAAAAATCGAATATATTGGCGAAAAAAATCGTAAACCAATTTACCAAATGAGGTTTCGAAGAGGACAAAGCCAGCTTCATTATTCATTTTTTATTATTATTTTTGCGATTTTTTGATACCCGGTACGTAATTTTGAAAATGCCGTGTCTTCACGATTTTCGCACTTCGCAGAATCGCGTGCTAGACTTTGAGAAAAAATAATCTCACCATTTAGTGATAAGATCGTTGAAAAGTACACCGTTAGCTTTAGCTTCGTTAAAAAAAAAGATTTTGCATCTTTTTCCGCAGAGTTATCTAGTTTTTTTTTCTTGAAAAACAGTAGTGTTCCGAAAAGCCGATAGCGGCATAGCTTGAAAACTATGAGGTTTGGTATATTTATTCTAAGGAGTAAAAAGTTGTATTTTGTTATTTTGGAGTCACTACATTTTTTTAGATTTTTTTTCCAACATTTCTTTGTATCGCTATTTTTTGTTGATAGTCGACGATTTGATTCGCATCGACTACCGTCTGATTCGTACGACGTACAAATTCAATGATGTACCTTTTCTCTTCTTGCTATTTTCCTTAAGGCATCTTTGTTTCAAAGTAACAGTAATAAATTATTGAGACAAATCGTCGACTATCAACCAAATCTAGCGATACGAAGAAATTTTGGATTTTTTTTTCTAATTTAGTGACTCCAAAAGAACAAAATACAACTTTTTACTCCTTAGACTAAATATTCCAAACCTCATTGTTTTCAAGTTACGCCGCACAATACCGGCTTTTTGGAAATCTACCTTTTTTTTCAAGAAAAAACTAAATTACTCTGCGAAAAAAAATCGCAAAATAAAAAAAAAACGAAACTAAAGCTAACGGTTTCCTTTTCAAAGATCTCATCAATAAATCGTAAGATTACTATTTTTTCGAAGTCCAGCACGCGATTCTGCGAAGAGCGAAAATCGTGAAAAACCGGCATTTTCAAAATGACGTACCGGGTACAAAAAAAAAAACGCAAAAATAATAATAAAAGAAGAAAAATGAATCTGGTTTTGTCCTCTTCAAAACCACGCTTGGTAAATTGGTTTACGATTTTTTTTTTCGTTAAATTATTCGATGTTTTTTCCGGATAGAAAAATCACAGGGTGCCTCATATTCTTGGCCAATGGTGTATACAGGGTGGTCTAATAACTATTAACACCTTGGATATCTTCGAAACTATAAGGTTCACAGAAATATTTGCTGAAATGAAATTGCACAGTACGAAAGAGGCCATCCGATAGCGATAATAGTTTTTTTGCAGGTGGAGGTACTTCGGACATTTGAAGGTCAACTCCATTTTTTTAAATGGATCGGTATGTTTTTTTTTCTGTATCATGAAAGAGGAGCTTAAAACGACTTCAACGACCTATAACATAAGGTCATTGAAGGTCATAGAAAGTACATAAAGGCGATAATACTTACAGTTTCGGTAGTAAATAAAATTACTACGTTTATAGTAAGATAAACGCCTTTCTGTACTTTCTATGATCTTCAATGACCTTATGTTATAGGTCGTTGAACTCGTTTTAAGCTCCCCTTTCATGATACAGAAAAAAAACATACCGATCCATTTTAAAAAATGGAGTTGACCTTCAAATGTCCGAAGTACCTCCACCTGCAAAAAGAACTATTATCGCTATCGGATGGCCCCTTTCATACTGTGCAATTTTATTTCAGCAAATATTTCTGTGAACCGTATAGTTTCGAAGATATCCAAGGTGCTAATAGTTATTGGACCACCCTGTATATACACTGCCGGCTAAAAGTTTGAGTACAACAGACGAAATTTCTTGTCGCACTAAAAATTAGATAGCGGACTCAAAAATAATGATAATCAAATTTCCCAAGCGGCGTTTTGAAGAGGACAAATTTACCTTCATTTTGCCTTTTTAGAAAATTTTTTACAATTTTTTTGGGCCCGGTACGCCTTTTTGAAAATGGCTATTTTTCAGCTTTTTTGCACGTCTAAAACTGCCCGTATAACTTCTGGCGAATTTTTTCGCCCGTTTTTTCCATAACAAACTTAAAGAGAGTATCAAAACCTACATTTTTATTTTTTTAGAAACTTTCGTACGATTTTTTTTCGCCCCAGTATTGCATTTTTGGCTGAAAAAGACATGTTTTAGAAAAATAATCGTAGTCCAATAACTATGGGATGTCAAAGAAAATATCAAGAGGATAAAAAGTTGCATAGGTTCACACTGAAGTAGCCAGAATTTTTTCAGAATTTTTTTTGAATATTTTTTTTTTCACAGTTTTTGGTCGGGTCTCTGATGAGTGGAGGGGCTCCATTTGGGAATTATGGGGTCTAGGATAATATATCAAGAAAGAAAATTTGTTTACTTTTTCATTTTTAATTAACTACAATTTTTTCAGAATTAAAAAAATATCTTAACCATTTTCTCAGATTTTTTAGAAATATTATTGTACCAATTTCCTCGACTAGAACTCGGAGAATTTTCGATTGGTGTACTCAAACTTTTGGCTGGCAGTGTATGTACCGATTTATTAAATACGATCAGTTTGGCAAAGTATTCCAAGCTCTTTGAATTCGATTTGCAAGTACAGGGACGCAAATAAACAATGATAAAAGATTAATTGATATTGTAGGTAGAGTACTAGGAATGGCGCCCTTAGGCATTTTTTCTGAGTCGACTATTTATGGGTGGGTAAGGAAGAATGTCAAAAGCATTAGAAAAAAAAACGAGCGGAAGCGAAAGGGAAATAGGAGGGGAAGAGAATGAGCCGTCGCTTTGCGGAAGAGGATGACAAATTATAAATAATGAGCCTAAATACGGTAGCACATTTATCATCAATCTTGAACGTCTGTGTGATCACCTACTAGCTTAAACTTTTGCGGGTTCATTCCCAGGACGAAAGGGATATTTATAGCTTGCCCTTTTCGTCCCTCCCAATTACTTTTCCAGTCCGGCGGTCGATCAGGTTCAACGTAGTTTCAGCAAAAATTCACCATTCGCGAAATAAAATTCACTGAGACAGGAAAGTCCAACGGAATAATTTTAACTTAATTTTTCAAATGTTGTGGTGTAATTTCTTGACTTTTCTATGAACTTTTTCATAGCGTATGAATTTTAGCTCACAGTTGTCTCGAATTTTCATGCATGTATCATTAGGCAAAAGTCAATTTATTAAGGCCATCTTCTAGTCTAGAATTTGGAAAAAATCGATTTTTTTTGCATATTTTCAATGTTTAGTATTTCAAGAATATACCCTCCAAAGGAAATTTGGAAATTCCAAATATTAACGGACGTCCAGGGGATTACGATCGGTCCTGAAAGTCACGCGTTCGCTCTCAGACGTGATGAACAGCGGATTCACCGCTCTGAACTCCGAACTTCTCATCATCAAAAAACATCAAAAGACTTCGATTTTGAAGAAGAAGGAGTATTTTATGGACCAGGAATCGCCGATTAACGAAATGTAAGTATATGTACCATTATATGACTTAGACTGCCTGAAACTGTACTCGAATCTTTAAACGCGTTTTTCTCGAAACTACTTTTTTCGAGACGGTTGACATGATATCTCAAGTTGTAATGAACCGATTGACTTGAAATTTTTTGTGGATCTTCTCTACACACCCCTCTATCGCCCCTACTAGATTTATCGCGAAATTTTGTTACTAATTATTTTAAAAAAATCAACAATCGTGAAAAAAAACGGCAAAAAATGACCTTTTTTTTAAACAGCCGCCCTTTTGCGAATTTTTTTTTTGCCTGAGGTAGGGGCTATATTGACATCCTTACTAATTAAGAATCTATTTTTTTTCTTCAGATGACCAGGAGGGTTGGAATCATGTTAACCAGGAGAGGCCGTTTTTTTTCCACCCCCACTTTACCAGCCTGCATCTACCAGAATTATGGATTTTTTTTTCGCGAATTTTTTTATACAATGTCAAAGGATGAATAAATATGTGGTCAAAAGATAGATACGGAAATATTTTTTGTTTTTTTTTAAATCGCATGTTGAAAAATCCCCAAATTTTGGCCCTCTAGACTAGAAGACGACCTTAAAGAATATTTTAGGACTTGTATGACGAATAATTTATGGTGAATCCAAAGTGTCCCAATACTCTACCAATTTATTAGCCATTTTATATGAAACGTCTTCATCAATTTCAAGGTTTTTTTTTTACGGTGTGCAAGTTTACATCGAGAAATTTTCACCATATTAAGCAAGAAATAGCGAGCACGTATCGTGTTTTGGAAAGCCCAAGGAATAGAAAAGCTCTCGTCGACAGTGTGAGACTTGGGCAAAGGAGGATTCGGAAGCATAGGGATGGATCAGGAGATTGGAACGACGAAAGAAACAACTGAAAGGGGGGTAAAAGTGGAACAAGCACAGATTTAAGTGGGAGATGACGATTTTCGAGCTTATTTTCTGTTTTCCATTCTCGCTATTTCATAAGCTGGTATCTCGGGACTCTTTCCTCATCTTGTTCCAGCTACATTTTCCACTCCCATTAACCGGTGACATCATCACGATCCTTAGTTTGCTTCGTCGGCTGCAGCGCGAGAGCACGAGAGCTTTCGTCCCTTTACATTTCTTCTTTTTTTTTAAAGGAAGAGATGCCCCTCGTAGGTTTCCGGTTGGAAATACTGTCATGATCAAGAGATATGAGCGGAAAGGTCATAGATCCGTAAACAAGGATTTTTTTCTTTCGTTGGTGGAAACGTGCTCTGCTTACAAAGTGGAAAGGATGGGCTTTGGGATTAATGAAATTTTACTAAAATACAACCCATTGGAGTTTTTTTCCTTTCAAAGATAAAAGGTACATAAAATTCAAAGTGGATCAGTCAAATTAAATAAAGTGGCGGAGTTGAAGATTTTCAATTGATATTGTTCAATGATGAGAAACGAGATAAGGATCTAATGGATTATGGTTAAGGGATCATCCCAGTTTATCAATTGAATTTTGATAATCAAATTTTTTTCGATTTTTCTTTGAAAATTTGAAATTTTTTTATAATCTTTTTGAAAAATGTTGATAATCGCAACGAAAAAATGGATTTTTTAAAATGGATTTCGAACTGTGAATGGAACTGTTCAAACAAGCGGAAGACATCCTATATGGTGCCGGCATCGCTGATTAGCTGTAAGTATGATTTTTGAAAATGATTTTTCAGTTTAAAAAAAACTCTAAACGCGTTTTTGACAAAACCACTTTTTTTTCTTCCTTCCTTGATTTTTTCTCCGGAACTACTGAACCGATCCTTGCGAATTCTTAACTACATATTCGTCATATGTGTGTCTATTGCCGGAACTAGAATTATTTGACAATTTTTATTTAAAGTACTTTTTTTAACCGAAATATCACTCAAAAAAGTCTTATTGTTTGAGACTTTTTTTTTCAACAGCCGCCATTTTGTTATTATTGCATAAAAACAAACAATTCTAGTTCGGACAGTAGCCACAACTATACTGAACTCAAATCCTTTTGGTTTTTGTGTTTCAGATAAATCTACTCACAATCAGAAATAACATCAACGAAGCTGACATCGCTTTTTTTCGAGGTGCTATGCGGATGTTGCTACCAGCGATAGATAGATGATGTAAGATGAATACATTTTTCTTTTTCAGACATTTCAAGAGTTATTTTATCAAGCCCAAAATAATTTACATCCATATCTTTTATAGGAACCATACAAAAAATTAGCAAAAATGTCTAATTTTTCAGCCGTCTAAAGTCGTATGGTCCCTTAATGAGACTGGAAGATTCCATCTTGCACTTGCCGATGTACAAACAACGAAGGTCCAGCTTGTTTCCAGATCAACATTGCCAGCATTCTTACATTTTATATTCAACTATCGCACATCCACTTTTATTTGGTAACATTTCTTGTATTGATGTTTTTGCATCTGCAAGCGAAGACAATTGTTTTGAATCTTTGTAGAAGAATATTCCGTTCTTCGCAGTGCGATTTACTTCACTGGAGTTGGTAGGATAATCATAGGGGCGGTGTTTCAGTAGTTCGAAGATTCACTGTGGTACACGGTGAACAGCTCGTGGGTAATAATAATAACAGAGAACTCTGAGAGCTTGGAGTGAAGGGAGACAAAAGCCACCCCTTGGACGATGTGGCTCGATCCTCTGAAAAATTAACGTTGCCTCACTATATCGTTTTCTTCTTCTTTTTCCTTTTTTGACCCATCGGATCTAATGGTCGTTGAAATATTCACATCTCTGGACTCTCAGCCGAGAATGAAATCCACATGGAGTGCTAAGAAAACCAGGTGATCGGACATTTGGCGACAGTCGTTTTTATGGATTATTTTTTAATAGAAATTTTTCTTTTCATTGCTCGTGCACTTTTACTCTCATTATCAAAAAAATTGCGATTGAACTGGCTCGAAATAATGAAGCTTGCGTGTTTTGTCTATCTTCGATCATAATTTATTTTCCTCAAGAGGAAGTTTTATGAAAATCTTATTTTAAAAGAGCTTCTATCTATTTAGGAATGATTTTTTCGTTGACAATATGTGGAAGTAGCTGTGCCTGAGTCTTTGTCCGCACGTGATCATCATCATGATTAGGTTGAGTTAGGCTATGTATCATAATCAAAATCGCAAAGGAAAATCGATAGGTCCAGAATCACTGCAATTTTTAATATTCTTTATAAAACTCGAATGGATAATAGCCCAAACAGTTACGAAAGAATATAAGTGGCGGTACGTAAACAAACCTTTTATAGTTTTGGATAAAGCGAAACCCAAAGGTGATGTAGAACGCATGGAGACGCCATCTATTGTCGACCTATTCTACCATATAATGAGACGCCTTAAGGGGCCAGTCCACTTTGAAAATTAAAAAAAATCGATTTTTTTTACTGTTTTCGAAAGTACATACATTCAGAAATATTGTGTCAAAATTTTATGAAAATCCGAGCTCTCTAAGTATTTTTTTTTTACCTGAACGTCAGGACCTCATTTCGTCTACCTGAGCGTATAGCGCGCTCGGCCGACTCATCGGCCACAAACATCCTCCTGCTCTTTCTGAGGAATTACAGGAACACCAAAACAGAACTGCTCGAAAGGTATTTAGGTGGCCATACGCAAAACAATCATGAAAATGTTAACAACTGCGTATGGAATATGGCACCTAAACGCATGTTCAGTGGCAAAAAATTCGTAGACATTGCCTGCAAAGTTTCCGCGTGTGTCTTTAATGAAGGATTTCGTCCAGTGCTTAAAATAATGGAAATAATGGGCGTCAAACTCGGCCCGATCGCCATCGGATTCGCCGACAATCGCGATGACGAGCGTGTTCGCTCTGCAAACCGCCGCAGTTCTGAGTGCTCAAAAGAGACCAGAACCACACCAAAGCAAGCAAGACTTGAAGAAATCGACGATGATGAGCAATCAGACGGGATTTTGTACGGTACAGGAATTGCCAATTGCGTTTAGGTAAGAGTTTTTTTATAGTATAAACTTCAAACGCGTTTTTCTCGAAACAACGTTTTTAAAATCTAGCTCCATCGTATCTTTAAAACTAATAAACTGATTCTCTTGAAATTTGAACCACATTTTGTAAACATGATTCGCAACAAGATGACCCTCGATGGTTTTAAAATTTTGATTTTTACTCTTTTTTTTTGCGAAAAACTGCGAAAAAACGCGTTTTTTTTACTTTTTTCATTTTTCATCTGCCATTTTTTTATTTTTTGATAAAACTTTATATCCGAGGGTCATTTTGTAGCTGGTGTCATACTGAATCTAATGGACTTTGATTTTTTTGTTTCAGACAAGCCGTTGCCGAGTTGTGATGGAGCTACCTAGCCCACCTATTTTTGACGCGTTACGTTAAACTATAGTTTTTGTACTTAAAAATGAATAAAAATGAATTGAAATTTAAAAAAAAATGTATTTCAAGACTTTATTTATCAAGCCCAACAACTTTTATATTCATGTTTTATAAAATCCTCAAAAAAAAATCGCGAAAATAGCCTTTTTTCGTGGCTCCAAAGTGGACTGGCCCCTTAAGGCGGCATTCTAGTTTACAATTAGAGGCCTCAATTTCGGGCGTTTTTTCGCATTTGATAAAAAAAAGAGAAAATAATTTTAGTATACATTTTTTACTTTGTTTTATTGATGTTTCAAGAACTTGTAAACAAAAAAATTGTGCAAAAACAATTTTAATGTAATAAGTTATAGGCCTTGGTAAAAGATATGGCCGTGAAAAAAGGGGTTGAGGCGGTTGATTCCAAACGTCCGATTCATCTAAAACAGAAATTAAACCAATTTTCTTGATCGATAAGAATGCCATTATGGCAGGTACCAAAGAGAAAAATAAAGATGGCAATTGTCTGAAAAAAGTTTTTTTTTCGCTATATTATTTTCAAAGTTAATAGTTTAAAAAAAAACTAATGATAATAATTTCGCAATGCTCGAGGTATGGATGATAGAGGGATATATACTGAAGGGCCATACCAAATTTGGAGCCAATCGGTTAAAAAGAACTCGAGATTTTATGTCAACCAGGTTAGAATAATTAATTTTGAGAAAAACGCGTTTAAAGTTTTGCATACAATTTCAGACAATCGCAATGATCTAACTGGTATAATGGCATGTTATACATAAATTATATTAATCTGCCATTTGTTCCTCGACTTCGAAATGATGATTTTCTGAAGCTCGCTCTTCCCTGCGAGCAGTTCCAGCTTCCTCAAAATCTTCTGATTGTCCGATTCGCGCCAGTGCGACCTCTCAATCCGGCCGTATTCAAATCGCTATAGCTTCGTAAATATTGTGAATTGCGAAATTTCCTTTAAAAGATATATTCGTAAGACGCCGTACTTCAAGAAAATGCAATAAATCGATTTATTCAAATTTCTAGACTAGAATATCCCCTTAATGAAAAGTGAAGAAGCACACGTCTAGCTAAAATTTCATAACGGATCGAGATAAAAAGTACCATATACGTTAGTCCGGGGTATGAGCTCTATCTATGCCAAGTTTTAATATAATTCATTGACTAGTTTTTGCATGGTGTGTGCACATACTAACTGACAAATAGACAGCCTCAAATTTCAAAAGTTACTGTTTCGTCCTCTGCATCGTTAGTAAACAGGACAACAATTACTCTTAAAAAAATATTCATCGTACAAGTACGACTTTGTTACGATTTTATCGAATGCATAGACTTCAGGTCTATAGAAAGGAGGTTCTTTTATGCTACCTGCTACGTATACAGAAGATTTTTTAACCGAGCTTTCAAGTTGTCAACGGTAGCTTTTGTGGGAAGCAATCAGACCTCCCGAACCTGTAATTTTACTGAATGGAAGCTGTCAACTCGAGTGACCTTGAGGCTATTGAGGTCGGGACATTCCTAGGATCTCGAGTATAGCCAATGGCTACTGGATGTTATACATTGAACGAGTTGAGCGCGTAACTCAACGACGTAAGTCACGCACAAGACTATGTATGAGAGCTCAAAGCTCGCAAGCTCAGATCTTTCGGGTGCCTACTTGCTTTGACCACGTTCCCGTGAAGGATCATCCAGGAGAAAGCTCTCGAGATTCCGTACGTCGGTCATCTTGAAATTGGCTAGTGGATAGAAACGTGTTCAACCAGCGAAGAGCTTGCAATGGTTTACGTGGAGCCTCCATTGTCTCGAGAAGCTCTCGCCTTCCCCAGTCAAGCAATTAGCTCGCAAGCTCTAGGCTCATTAGCACGAGAGCCCCCAAGCTCACGTTATCGTCAAGCTCGTGAGTAACTTTCTTGAATACCTCATCGTACGCGCAAACTTATGTTCAAGAACATCGAGTGAAAGCGCCCATTTTCGAATTAGATGGCCTATTAGATGTCATACAATTTCCGAACAGCTATTCCCTAACGGTGCACTGAGGGTTTTCGTTTAGCCGCTTGAGACAATGGCTTTTGGAAACGTGATCGCAGAAGTCAACTTGAAAACTTCAGCTTCTTATAACTGGAGCCTGCGTGCTATCACAACCAATACATTACGTTCGATGACTGGTCTCCGTGCAGAAATGTGACCGGGCATTCCCTACTTTGTGTAGGGCCTTGGCCAGGCTGACCTCATCTGATTCACCTGACCGGCTCCTTCCATAGAACAAACTGGGATTATCACAACATCGTTATTTACACCTTACACTCTATAATTTGGAATTTACAATGTTCTGCCCGGAATACATTGCAAGCAAGGACACTTGAACGTACGGTATACCCGGCCAGAAGATTGACATTTCCTAAAAATGGGGCCCGACTTTAAGTAATTAGTATCAGTCTATTTTCGGAAATTTTCGCTTCTCTAAAAACATCAGTTTGGTATACTACATACCTGTATCAATAGGTAGTGAACGTTATTTAGATCGGAGTGACCGATAAGGGGCTAGAAAGAGCGATACAATAGAAGCATCTCTGCACACAACCACTGTGTCGAGCCAGTAAAGCTTGCAGAACAGAGATTCGAAACCAAAAATTCCAAGAAAGTGAAGCTTTTGAAGAAACTGAAGGAATAATGTATGGGCCAGGCATTGCTGAGTGAGGGTAAGAAGCTTTTTTTTAAGTTTTATATACATTTTTACAAGAGAAACTTTAAACGCGTTTTTCTCAAAACAACGTTTTTCGACATTGTCGACATGATTTTGGAAAAACTATCACACCGATTGGGCTCAAATTTACAGGGATTATTTTATGCATGTATATCTTCGATGCCTACTAACGGTATAAATATTCATTAATATTTAATCCTATTTTTAAACCATTTAAGTTGTAAAAAACAGTTGATAAATTCAAAAGTGCGCAATTTTTTTTATCGGGGGTGAAAGTTTTGAGTAGGAGTCATAACTACAACTCCACTTTATAATAAAATACTCGGCTTTTTGTTTTCAAATGCTCCAAAGTTAATAATTCGTGTCGACAAGGTGAAAGCAGGGTCAACTCCAGGCAGCCAGATCACCAAGATAAATTTAGAAGAAAAACGTTTTTTAATTTTTTTCTTGTACTTTGAAACTTCTATTTTTATATATAAAAAGATTAAAATATGGAGATAAATTTTATTATGAAAAAAAATTCTTGGAAATATGTGTAATAGATGGAGGCTGATGCTTTAAGACTGAGTAAAGCTGCTCCGCTGTTTACCCCATCAAAGATATTTATAATTGATCAAGATAAAACTAATACATCCATTGTAATTCTATTCACTGTTAGAAGCATTTTTTCATCAATGACAATTTAGGAGACTTTTCATAAATAGTGGTATTACAACAAGTATTAATCTGAACATAACAAATAACCAAATCTTTAATGAGACAAAAAAGTAAAGCAGGTGGTTCGTGGTTTTTAAAATCGAGGTCGCCTTGTCAGGAAATATCAATGTTCTGGTCGGGAAGACATTACCTGAATGTATTTTGCCAAGAATTCACCAGATGGCTTCAAACGAAGCGTTTCGCCTAACCAAGGTACCAGCATACAACGATACAACTTCGACGCGTTGTTGTATCATGTACGGAAGTGCTATGCTTAAAACGTGCACCTTTGCTTACGATTTTGTGATACTCGTGAAATAATAAGTATTAATACGACCTGATACTATTTATTTTACTTGGGTACACCGCCAAAAGCTCTTTTCCAGTACCTGATCATTACTCTATCCGTCTGCTGGTTAATTTCTCATGCAGGGCCCTGTTAGTACAGTATCATCTTCCACGTCATTTCGCGGCGATTTTTCGATCCATTTCCTCGTCAGTTCCTAATCAGTTCCAGAAAAAGTGAATGGTGGATCGGGGCCTGGCCTAATACCTGTTTGATGGCGAACCTGATTCACGTTGGAAGTCCTGAACGTGGTCTATAATATTATCGAGGGAAGGCAGATAAGGGGCAGTACTTTTTCCTGGCTAAAGTTTCTACACGGGTCGAGCTGTTGAATCGTCTGAACATTTTTCAAAGGGAAACCGTTTACGATTAAGCGAATTTCAATATCGCCGTAGGGTAAGGTGGTATAGGAGTACGCACCTAAGCTTTAATGCGGTGGAAAAAAACAGATACATTTTACGAATCAGTTTTTGTTTTAATTTAAAGAATATCTAGCATTCTAATTAATTTATGTGCGACAATTAGGAGTCTTAATTTTTTTTTAATAACAAACTAAAACATACAAAAAGGGATTTGCGAACTTTTAGACATACAGATGTTTAAGAGTACGCACGAGGGTCGATAAGAGTACGCAAATCTTAATCTGGAGAGCTGGAGAGAGAGAGAGAGAGAGAGAGAGAGAGAGAGAGAGAGAGCGAGGGTCGTGAAGTTCGTGATGTTCGCGAAGTCCATGAAGTTCGTGACGTTTGTGATGTTCGTGAAGTGCATGAAGCTCGTAAAGTGCATGAAGTTCGCGATGTTCGTGAAGTGCATGAAGCTCGTAAAGTGCATGAAGTTCGTGATGTTCGTGAAGTGCATGAAGCTCGTAAAGTGCATGAAGTTCGTGAAGTTCGTGAGTTCATATCTCCCCAGAGATGTAGCTGGTGTGGATTTCTTCAGCCTCTTACGAAGAGTGGCTTCAGTCGCTTCCAATGAACGTGCTACCGCCCTTATAGATTTACCATCATTAACTCGCTTCCTTGCATTTTCAAGTACTGTAATTGACCATAGACTTCGGTCGGCAGTCCCTTTCCTTCGGGACATGCTGAAAGTGAAAAAAAAAACATAATCTTGAACAACTGTCATACGCGGGTACTCCTACACACCTAAGCATTACGTACTCTTATACGACCGGCACATTTTTAACAAACATGACTGTTACTGTCATTTATTGATGAGATACGAAATTACTTTCATTTTGAACAATAATCTTAGTAAACTGGCAAACGAAATTAATAGTTGTTTTCGAAGAAAGTAAATTGTGTTTCTTACTTGTAATGCTTTGAAAATGTCAAAACTCAAGAAGAAATTGCAATTAAACCTCAAACTTACCTGGCCTCTCCGGTTTATTCCACTTTGGATTTTTTTTTGTCATCAATACTTACGCTGTCAGGCGGTCTAAATACAACTAAAGTAAGCTTCCATTAGCAAACCGTTTCGTCAGTAGCGTAACTACGTGCTCGTATCGTCCACGTACTCTTATACCACCTTACCTTAAGTGTTGTGTTTTCGGAAAATGCCATAGCAATCCGTTGGACAGAAGAATTGAGTACTGAAACACGTTTCATTGCAGTTAAAGAAAATAAATTTGTAGCTTTCACACAGCCCTTGACGTGGCATCTTTAAATCTTCCTCTTCCGTTTCCTCAGCAGCCTCTCTCTTTTTTTTCTGGACTAGACGCGAGTGTCTGGTGCCTTTGTATTGTTACTGAATTGCCTCCTAAATAATCCCCGCGCCTCATGGATGGCCGCGCTCTTCCACTTTCTCAACGAGACACACTTTTGAGCTCCTGGCTACTACCCTTGGGAACTACGCCACCCTTTCCTCGACCATTGTACGCTGTAGTTGGCTAGGCAGCATTTGCTCTCGCTCAATTTCAGCATGGCAGTTCACCGCGACTCAAGGACAATGACGTCGCAGACTTTAATTTCGAGATTCGTTCCGCCTACCCCCATCGTTATTTCGCTTTGACCTACGTCCGTGCTCTTGCGGCAAAGCTTTCATCAATTTTACATACACTCTTTGCTTTGTCACTTTTTCTCTTTGAAACAGTGTAACTTTCGAACGAAACGGTGTCAAGGTATTTCAAAATTATTTTTGGACGACTATGCCCAAAAAAAGGCTTCAGCCCAATGTTTCAAAGTGTTTTTAAGTATTTCGTGAGTTTTTGTATTATTTTTAGCATGGCCTGGAAAAATGAGTCTTACTGGATCCTCCAAGGGATGCACGTAGCGAATTGCGTTACTGCAAAGGTTATTGTTAAAGAGAATGTCACCAAATGTTTCTGACTACGCTCGAAAAAGTGATTTTCATTTTCGAGTGGAATTTATGTGTACATTCGAGCGTTATCGCAGTTTTACCCTCACTCCCTATTTTCGCTTTTGCTTCTGCACTCTCTTTGATACAGTCTGTGTATGCTCCAGACTAGCGAGGAACTTGGCTGGATGGATCAAAGTAACACGGCCGGGGCTGGAAGTGATGAATTTAGAGAGACCTCTCGTCTACTTGAAGTAATTATTCGTACTCAACGTTTTATTAATATTTATGTTCATAGCGCTTCACGGTGCGTAATCCCTGATGTATTTTTAGTGCGAGAAGAGTGTAAATACATCGGAACGAGATTCGAGTAGAGGGTACATTTGCTCGCTCATCGTTCGGCATTGAATTTTCGTAGTTTCTTTGATGTCACCGGGCCGGAAATTCGTCAGTCTCGTAGCGGACAAAGGCAACGAGGAACAAACATTGTACACAACATATTCTCATGAACGACGATAAGAGGGTCACGTCGGTTCCTGTGAACAGGCTTTTCTCAAGTTTCGAGCCTCGCAAACACTTGTTTGTCAAATGTAGGCAAGTTTCAACGTATGCGCGAAATATATAATTATTAATCTGTTGACTAACGAAATTTTGAAAAACTCGTCATTCTCCATCGAAAACGTTCAACCTACGGTCCATAAGTATCGTAATATAAAAAAATGAGCACAACTTTATGTTATTAGCTCATTCGTTTCTTTGTAAATAAATTCGTTTATTCGTGCTTTTAATCAACTTGGCTGTTTATTTATTACATTAACATGTTGCTCTTATTTAAGGAGGCTGGAACGGTCCAGTTGAGTCAAATGATGGTTTATGAGTTTTTTTTCGCTATCAATCAATTTAACGGGGTTTATTTACACAACTTTTTACAAAAGTTTTTTACAATATCCTAACTTTCCACTTAACTATTAATTCACTTAATTACACCTTGCATTCTTGTACTTCGTACTCCCTAGCATTGCTCTCTTTTTCTTTATTATTATCTTTTTCTCAATGATCCTAAAGAAAAATCCGCACGAGGTATAGATTTATTATATAGATGCTAAGATTTCATAAAATATATAATTAAAGGGCAAAGTTACGCATTTTTATACTTCTATTACGTGAAAGAGAAAAAAATGTTGTGTTACTACCAACTTGAAAAAGTATAACATTATTGATTATTATGAAAGAGTCGTAATCTTTTATTAGATTAAAAGAATTTAAAAGATTAAAACGATTAAAAGATTAAAAAGATTTGTAATCTTTTATCAAACCTTGATGGTTCAATATTGCATATATATGGTGTTCGATGGGCAAGATGTTTTTTTATATATCTCAATGTTTACAGGGGTTTACTTTACGTTAATCCATTTTTGCAAATGGTTTATCTTGCTGCCAAATAGGCAAAAAAATTACGCCACCCGTAGCGGGAACGTCTTGCCCATTTGACCGCATGTAAAATTACATGCATTCAACTATTGTTTAGATCTGGTGTTTTGAGGTGAACAAATTTTTTTAAAAATTCGTAAAGAATCAGTACGGTCTGGGCAATAAAAAATATATATATATCTTTTAATCTTCTAATCATATCGTTTAATCATGTATTGTGGGTAACACTCCAACGTCCTTAAGGCGTCAGGTTAAAAAACCAGTGGATTTAGAAATATTATAGAGAACGTAAAAAAACATTGTAATTGAAAGTTGCACTCCCTCACAATCTACGTGCTTTCATGTTTACATAAATAATCGACATTGGCGGATCCGTAGAGCTTCCGTTGCGAGGTAACCGAAATTTGGAAAGCCTCTACTTTCGTAATTTATTACCATGCGTAGAGTATATGAATAAATTACAGTTTAACGATTTTCCGAATGGATAAGGGATTCCGGATCGTAGGAGTCAGACTTTTCATGATTTTATTTTACGCTTATAACATGCGAATATTGCCAGTTATACTTTTTATTACGGACCAATGTGCACTCAGTGTAATGGCGTATGAAAGGATTTTCATATATGCCCAACCGACTCACTGTTCCGCGGTTTTAATAGGGAGGAAGAGCGAAAGAGAAAGAGAGAGAGAGAGAGAGAGAGAGAGAGAGAGAGAGAGAGAGAGAGATATGCGAGATCTACATATCATTGCAATGCCCTCAATAAAAATTCATTCGAAACTGACTGACGTGAGAATTCATGCAGCTTTTCATTTGGTTCTCTTTTAATCGCGGAATTGCCAAGAAATTCCAAATTTGTTACCATCGAAGCTCCACCATCGAAACTCAATTCCTCATTTGCACTGAACATGATTTCCGCGGTTTCAGTTTCCATAAATTTTGTGCCAGATGAGTTACAAAATTTGGATTCAAATTTCACCGCAATCCAGTCACCGCCGGAACTTTCTCATCATTTCCGTATCAACGCGTACGCGTCCATTAAGCCGGATAACCGAGAGGCCAACCAGAGAGATTGCAGTGTATATTGGTGTGTCACTGACTCTCGAGCGTTGTCTGCGTGTTGTACAGTTCAATATAGTGTATTGTACAACACAGTTGTGTTGTTGTATATGGCGAGTTGTTCTACAGAACATGGGGGGGGGGGGGGGGGGGCTCGAGGCAAGGGTTTGTGTGTTTCGTACATCCTGAAACTGACAAGCGGACGGACGCCGAAAATATCCCGACGCATATAATTCACGGGGCAAACAAGTATTCTCAGGGGGTAGAGCTCCACTTTTGCCGCTTGGCGACCTCGTTGTTTTTTTTTTGTTGTTTCATTGATTTACGAGTCGTTCTGTCAAGGCTAAAATAAATTATACGGTGGAATGCATTTTTCGGAGGTCCTGAAAGAATCGGTGGAATTAAAAGGGTTCCGGACTAAGGAATGAAGGACTCTCTTTTTTGTTTTTATTTTTCATACACTAGAGAATAGAAACTTTTAAAGGTGTTACTGGATGGACCGTCGGGCAAAAAGTTAGTCCAAAATGGGCGAATCTTAAATTTACAAGTCTAGATCATGTCGTACATGTTTACCCTTACAAATAGCTAATTTAATAACAAATTAACACTTAGAAATGTTAATTTTCCACTTTTAATAATAATTGAAGTCAAATTCGACCGTAATGGCGTGTGCTTGACTGAGGTTTTGTCAGTAACTGTACATCTATTTCAACTGTCCAACAAAAAAATTTCTCAATTTTTAAATTTAATTAATACGTTCAGATAATCTTATTATTATCAATAATTACCCAAAAACTGAGTTTTGAGTGAGTTTTCCAATTATTGCTATCAATTCATCGTTAAAAAAAGCGATACTCCTCATTACTTTAATTAATTTCTTGACAATAACCCAGTCGATTTATTTGAAACTTAGGATAATCCATCGCTTGATCCTAAATCTTGATGATATAATATTTTCAGAATTTACGGCGATTTAGTTCCATTCGTTTTGCAACCATTATGGTCTGCAGTAGCTGTTTTCTCATAAGCGACCATGTTAAATTTATATTTTTATAGATACTAACTTATTTAGTGAAAACTTCTAAAATGATTCATGTATAATTCATATGTTTATAGATATTAAATTATTTTGTGAAAAATTCTAAAATAATTGATGTATTATTATTCTATCAAGAACTATCATTCCTCAAATTTTCAAGAATTCTGGCGATTTTTTAATATCCATCCAGTAATACCTTAAATGAATTAATAGATTTTGCCCGTGACTTTGTTAGTCCGCGTGGACTTTCGGATTTGATCGAGAAAGGAGATATACAAAGTGAGCAAAAAGTAAGGAACAAAGAAAGAAGACAGAGTGTCATATTTCTCAGGCACGGTGGTCGACTGGCTGACTGAAGTAAAGGTTGGTAATTCATTAAATAGTAGTATAAAAGTTCCAACAACCAACAAGAAAGGCGTGTCGAGGGTTGATTTTGCAGTTTCACCCACAAGCACACCACCGATCCGAATGTAACAAAAACGAAATTTCTTCTAATGTGAAGCGATGAAAAATTCACTACCGAAGTATTGAGCAAAAATTAAATTAAGGGGTGAACTACTCCTTCATTTGCCTTTTTCTCACCCCATCCTGAAGAAGGGTTGCACGGAAATAAATATAACAGGTATCATTTCGAAGGGGATCAAAATTCAAGTTTACATATATTTATGTTTTTTCCGGACAGCAAACTCAAGGGGATAAACCACCCTTTACATAAATTTATTAATCACAGTCGTGTTTTTTTTTGTGATTTAAATGTATCCGCTAATTCTAAATATTCTTATGAGCTAAAATTTAATGTTTTCTCATGTTTCGAAATTATTACGTTCGTCTTAAGGGTAAACTACCCCTTCTGCGAGGAACACCACTCAAGTATCCGCCTTCGATTTTGTTGAAACTCGTATATGTGATAAAGCATTGAAAACTATTAGACATATATTTTTTTTATCTCCGGAAAAACGGTTTTAAGGGGAGAAACCACCCCTCAAAGAAAAGCGTGTCGAGGGGTGATTTTGCAGTATCACCCACAAGCAGTACACTGATCCGAATGAAACAAAGACGAACATTTTTCTAATGTAAAGCGATAAAAAATCCACTATAGAACTTTTGAGAAAAAGTTAAATTAAGGGGTGAACCACCCCTACATTGCCTTTTTCTCACTCCGCCCTTAGGAGGGTTGGATGAAAATAAATGAAATAGGTATCACTTTAGGGGGATGAAAATTCAAGTTTATATATTTTTGCGTTTTTGCCGGGCTGCAAACTTAAGGGGGTAAACCACTCCTTACATAAATTTATTTATCACAGTCATGTTTTTTGTGTTTAGAATGTAACCGCTTATTCCAAATATTCCGATAAACTACAATTTATTTTCAATAACAGTTTACTCAGTGTTGATCACTTCACGAGTAACAGTTATTGCTTAACAAACGCGACTGATTTATGATACTTCACGAATAACAGTTATTGTTTAACAATCGCGACTGATTTATTTTTTTATCGTGAAAATGTGTGAAGTCGAAAATTCGAAAATATTTCGGCAGTTTAAACTTACGCATCGCGTTTTTCAAAACGCGCGCGAAATGATTTATTTTTCCTGCTTTTGTATTAAAACTGCCGAGAAGCGTGGCTCGGTGGCAAATAAATTTATCTTCATCCCCATCACATTCACCCCTCGGGTATTCGAGCAAGGCTTGCCCAGCATCGGACCACGAATGTGGTATCGAGGACACGAGAGCTAGCAACAGAGCAGCTGAACAGTGCGTGGCGCCCAGCCAAATGTACCAGAGCACAGTCACGATGAGTGTCACTCCTTCCCTTCGAAATTTCATTTCAGGGTAGCTAATTTTACAGTGGGATGGACCTCGGTCGCCTGTGACAACGAAACCATCCCCTGCGTAGCAGTTTTGACCGACAAACGCACTAACGGACTTTCTTTCCCTAGGCTCTCCTACCCTCTCCAGCACCAAAGCTACTTTTCCTCCCTTCCAAATGTTGCCATCTCGAGCTTGCGAGCTTGTGAAAGGCACGAAGTCGAGATTTACGGGCGAAATCTTGGGTAATGATTATTTTATAAAAAGAATTTCGAGGTGAAGTTCATTGTGTGTGTTTGTTTTGGAGAAACGCTACCATGATGTTAAAAATTGAAGACATCACCATTTCGTTTGTTCTGTATGCAAAAGTTGGCATCGATCCACGTACTCGTTGAAGAATTATGGTACTCTTAAGGATGTTCCGTCACGAACGTTTCATCTCCGAAAAAAAAAAACATTTTTTTAAGTACATCATCGATAAAGTACCCATATTCACGTATGCAAAGTTTAAGCTAAGACCGACGACTAAATAAGATATACAAATTGTTGAACTTGGGACTTTTAACACAGGGCTTATGGAAGAGTCATCCTCAAAAGATTTGTATCAAGTGATATTTTCACACTCACGCAATAGGTATTGACAAAAAACTACATTAACGTTGATGATGTTATGAGGTTTGCAAATATTGTACAGTACAAAAGTTTTGGATTAACGACTCATGTATAATGATCCCGACTAGAAATTTTCATCCGGCAGCCTGAAGACTGATCAGGCCGCTATCAAACTGCGGCCCGGAATACAGTAGTAAGGCACATCTGATCAGTGGAACCGTAGTATGGGAGTAAGAAGGCTACTTTACTTCAGTCTGATCATCAAACGTAGCTTTGAAATGTATCACCATATACACAAATGCGTCGTACATCGATTCATAGAGGTCTTTTGATTTTTATGGCAATATTTCGTGTGTCGTCTTTGTGGCGACTTCCTTTATATCTGGCGGCGTGAATTGGAGTCACTCATCGCTGCTATGTTTTTCAATATCACTCATTGTTTATTTAATTTTTTTATTAATAATTTATGTCGCGGCGAAATCGCGGATGCTTTGTCGCGGTATCACGTGAAAGTAAGGTTGTGTTTCTTCCCGCAAATAACGCCTCAGCGTACACAATAATTCCTCGACGTACCGACTGAGGGCAATACCTAACGATCGACAGCTGTTGTACAGGGACGTTTCACAATTTTTAAATCCTAGGACGTAAAATGCCTCTTTTACGTACTGTTTATACGCACGAAAATGCGAGGGAAACATGATTCTGGTATATAAAATACATTAAAAGTAAATTTATTATTGTGGGTTATTATAAGTCCAGGTTACCCTTCTTAAACTTTATTTCAGGATTTTCTTTTAAGTTTCAAGGAAAAGATTATATTTAACAAAAGAATAAAATTAATGATATTGTTTAGAATGACCAAAATAAGCTACGAAAAAACAAGTTTATATTTAATTTAATTAAATTAAAAAGCAAGTGTTAGGTTGGCTAAGTAGGTAGCACGCTCAGCTTTAGAATTAGAAGGCGTAGGTTCAAATCCCGCGGCTGGACAAAAATTTTAATGAGGCAGGGCACGATTTAATCCAATTCTTGTATATATGTAAAAACATAAATAAAGCATACGGGCAGAAAAAATACTGCGATATTTTTTTTATTCATAATTTGTTGATGATTTAATTTTTAATTTCAGGCCAAAATACGGCAGCTTGATCAGGGCCTGAAAGAGTGTACTGATCAGGTCCGTAATCGGCATCCGCTTCAAGACCGGATGGCAAAAAGCATTTCACACCCACTAAAGCCCTGATCCAGCAGCCTGTACAGTGTAGTGCGGGATACGGCATGCCGGATCCGGCCCTAACCTGCCCCGTAGCTAAATTTCTAGTCGGGATATTTAGAGTTTGTTTAGAGTTAAAATTCCGAAATACTTGTAGTTTTGAGAGGTATAGCGACCGTGTGAAGATTCGGCAGCGTCGCAGAAATCAAGTATTTCGTATAACACAGAAGCGCATGCGTGATAATTAAATCATCAGCTACTTAACCTTAAATTCGTTTGTAGTTGGTGTATAAGTAGAACAATTGGTTTCATTTACAAATATATTTAAGGCCGGATCCTGAATTAGAAGGTCCAAAAAATCGATTTTTTTTTTTATTGTTTAAATCTATTCCTGATGTATCTAAGAATGTCTAGACAACGTTTTATAGCCCAATTCGAAATATTTCCAAAGATACAGCACTGAACGTAGTGGAGTGTCGAGCAGGTATACGGGCGCTCGGGCAGTTAGGGCGCGCGCTCCCTTCCCTCGGGAGCCCGTTTTCTCGAGTTTTCGTTTTTACGATTTTTCTAATTTGGCGTATCTGATTACAAAAAAACCAGAAGTCCAATCGAAACAAACCAAAGCTTGTTCGCTTCAGTATCGTTTTCTTTTCTATTTGAACTAAAAACATTGTCGAAAAAAAAATTCTTAACAATTTTTTTAGCAAGTTGAAATAATTTTTTTTTTCACAAAAAGCACATTTTCTACTTCAAACCCGAAAAAACATTCAAATTTCAAATTTTTTTTCTAGTTCATATAGAAGAAAAATATGTCACAATTAAAATGGTTTTTGGTTTTTTTGTTTCAGATGAAAATTACGAGCTCCATTTGTCACGCCGCATGGAAACAGCAGTGGCACGAATGTGCATAAAAATCGGTTGCCTGTTGATATTTTTCTTTAAAAAAAATTCTTTTCTTATGTTCAGACATGTAATAAAATAATCTGAAAATTTCGCTAAACTTGCTTTTTTTTTTACCCGAAAAAAATTCCTCAAAATATCGATTTTTCGAACCGGCTAATTCAGAATCCCGCCTTAATCGATTAAAGAAAACAGTAATTTATTTCTCAACAATAATAAAAAAATACATTTGTATTGCACAGTAAACAGACATCTTTAGAAATATTCTGTAAACTTAAAAAAAAACGGAAATTTTGTGTTTAATAAAAAGCTCACAAACACGTGACCACTCACGGTCGTCAGGAGATGGAGAATTGCGACGTTGCCGTACTTCTCTATGCAGTACCGTAACGTAAAATTGTGCCTATTTTACGGTGTTTACTGATCAATGTACAAATAATGAGTTTTGTATAGAATTATTAATGATACGTTTATCATCAACTGTATTTTAACAAACATTCGTATTACTAAAAAAAGAGCTCTGCTTATGCGCCCACGTAACCCGGCTCTTCGCGACGGAGCTTCTTTAAGGTAGTAGTCTCGCCAAGGCGTTTTTCAATAGTTTTTTTTTTAATTTTAGATAACTAGAACTAGATTACAGTAGTGTGTGCATATCGGTATACGCAGAGTATCTGAGCATTAGTAGTCGGAATGGATAGTCTGATACAAAAGTGAGGGTTTGGTAAATATTATATTAGACGTTTTCATCATTACTTTAGAAGTTTTTACATCGCGATAAGATGTACAACCTACATCATGAGGATATTTCGCAATATTTCAAAGCTTTCATCGATTGAGCGGAGAATAAACTTTTTAACCTGACTGTGGCGAGACTACTAACTTAATTCAGTGTAGTTTTACATGCCTCCTTATGATTTGTTCTTTCACTCTCAGATGTTATCAGAATAAACAGAATTAACAAAATGGTATAGAGTGTTTTAAATTTTTTGTGTGGATAGTTTATGTATGAAGGAACCTTTTTGGAAAATTTCACATCATTCGCTATGTAATTGTGTTATTAATTGATCACAATATATTACATTCACATTACAATTACATTGCAGTTACATTACAATTACAGTATAATTACATTGCATTTACATTGCAATTGGATTACAATTACATTGCAATTACACCAAAATTACATTAGAATTAAAGTACAATTATATTTCAGATACATTACAATTATGTTTATTACAATTTTGATCGGTATTAAAATTTTGCTTATTTTTACGATTGACTATCCCATACGTTATTATCAAACTATATGGTGAACTGTATAGCAATGAGCTTACTAGGCAATGTCCTAGTAAAGTTGAATATTAACAAGCACTGCGGAAACGAACGTTGAAGGAATTACTTTCAACTAGAAATTGTCAACTCGGTCTACATATTGTTGCCACTTACGACTGATTTTCCTTTCCATCTGGGATACATATTTGAGAATTTGAATTTTCAAATAGTTTTGCCTGCAATTGTATCTCCCGTATATTAATTTGCAAGGTAAGAAAGCATGACACCATTTTGCAATTGATAATTAGATTAATCTAAAATAATAATCATTGTGACAATATAACGGTTGAACGGAAGGGTGAAGGGAAGAAACGGAGGTAAAACGAGTTCGGCGATTTTCGCAGGTAGAAATTAACGTGAGAATTATGAGAAGGAGTACTCCAGTAGGTCAGGGGATGTATTTTCGATAAATGGGAAGAATCTCATAGTTTCAAGCTGAGAGATCGGGGCCAAGAGCTTAGCTTGGGAACTTCCTGTTCCCACCCTTCAATTCCTCGAGGGTATTCAATTATTACGAATTGTCTTGATCGCTCGAGGAATCTTCGTATGTGAATTGGAGCGTGACGAGGTACGACGAGTTCGCCAACGTTTTGAAACGACGTGGTTACAAACTCGAGTCAAATATTTAAGAGTGATGAACTTTCCGGCAGAATAATTACGTTCTTCTGACAAGCTGCTGGGTAAAAAAAGAAATCGGCCTAGTGCGAGTTGGGCCTCGCTCTATTAGGGTTCCGTACATACGAACAATTAACTCTTTTTCAAACTAGATATTTAATTGGGTAATGCTTTTTTTCTGTCTTAGTTCTTAGGCAGTACTGAACCTAAACCATATCGGATGACAGCTGAAGAAAGCTTTGTATACTCCTGCTGTGAGCTGAATATTTAAAAATATATGAAAATATTCACATTTTTCGCAGAAAAAGAGGAGGCGGAGAAAAATTAATGTAATGTACGATCTATAGTCATTTTTTAATTTGCAATCTAATTTGTTCGGTGACGTCAAGCTCTCGTACCAATACATTTGGTATTGTGAATATTTAAATAATAATAATTTCATATATTTTCATTATAAATTTATTGTATTATGTATACTATTAATCATTATATAAACTAGATTATGAATCGGTGTTTTCAGTATTTGTTGTTTAAATACAGTATATGGTACATAGTATACAGAAATTCCAAATTCCTAACTAGTTTAGTTTTTGAGATAGACCCCGTAGCAAGGATGGTCTAAAACTAACAACTTTGACGGCCCGCCATTTTTTTATTTTTGAAGATAAAAAAGAATAAAAAATATATTTGTGCTCTACTCAATGAGCTTTAGACAATGACACCCCACATGCCAGGGTAAGAAGCATTTATTTCCGTCTCCTGTTTCATGTTTAGCACACCCCATGAGAAATAATTTAAGGTAGGTGTCTAGACTAGAACTTTCGGAAAATCGAAAAAAAAAAATTATTTCATTTTTCAACGTCTTATAGCGTCGAGAATCACCTCCTAAAATTTTGTGACGAAATTCGTAATAGAAAAAAAGTTATAGCGGTGTGTGTAGGGACAAGTCCTACACACACCGTTTCAAGTCCAAAACTTTAAACGCGTTTTTCAGGAAATCACTTTTTTTCAACTGGCGGACAAACAATCTCCGCAACCGCTCGATCGATTTTGATGAAACTTTGTACGATTCTTTATTAAGGTGTTTTGTATGGCAATTCACCACATTTTTGGAAGCAAATTTATAATATAAAAATTTACAGGACGCAAACGGTGCAAAAATAGTCCGATTTTCGTACAATTTTTTTCAAATAGCCGCCATTTTCTTTTCTATTATCGATTTTTGGCAAATGGTGGTGAATTACCACGTGGCAAACCTTCCTCTTTAAAATGTCCTTTCCTATTTTTGTTTCGGACGTGCCAATCCGGAGATTGTTTGTCCGCCATGAGAACACATTTTTTTTGAGGACTCGACTTTGGCGCCCTCTGAAAATTGGACAAAAAACGCTGGACGAAGTAAACAATTTTTTTTCTATTCTATAAGGATGACATTATGTCCTCGAAAAAGTTTTATTGTTATAGCTAATAAAGAAGCTGAGAAAAACGTTTTCGAAAATAAGCTTGTTTTTCGCTCTCTAGACTAGACACCTACCTTAATTGAATTTCTAATTCAATATTCGGTTTTGGATCAACATTCTACACAATATATCCAAATTTTAGGTCTGTAACTCATTCCGTTTCCGAGCTAGAGACCCGTGACATACGAGCAGACAAACGGGCAGACAGCAGAGTGACAGCAATACGGCTCCGTTTTGCCCTTTGGGTACGGAACCCTAAAAAAATAAGATTTGTCATTAACTAGAGAAGTTCCTTTCTTCTTTTTTCTGAATATTGTCCCGATCTGGGATCAACTGCTGTGAACGATATTTTATTTTGTCTTCGCGAACGCATGATCGATCCACGACACTTTTTGATTTTCGTTCGCCTTCTTTTCTTGGCTACCTTTCATACTTTTCTACTTACAAAGGGTTTCTCGTAGTTGAAACTTCCGCTTTTGCCACAATCGCGCACAACCAATGCGCCGAAATGGTACAAACAATGGTCGAGGTAAAAAGAAAAGAAACAATGAAAAAATTGTGAATGAACGAAAAATGAACGGGAATGCTCGCATGGAAATGTAAAAATGGGGCAGGAGGGTAGAAGAGCGGCTTTGGGTTACGCCACGACCTCTTCAAAAAGCATTGTCCACGTAAATGAGAATTAATGACGGTTCCGTAGTTACCGAGTGAAAGCTTCGAAAGCTCCTACGGGTTCCCAGGAGTCCTTATCATTGTGCAAAGGCTCCTCTGCTCTGTCTCAGCATTTCTCATGGACTTTGCAGAAAATTTATTGCATTACTTGCTTTGGGGATCTTTTTTTTTTTACTGAATTCAAGATTTCCGGTGAGTTTTATTTCAATGTTTCGTTATTCTGTCCTTTTTTTAAATTCATTTCAATGAAACGTATATAGTACAAATAAAAAAGTACACGTTAATTAAGAGCTTGCCCGGGCTTGGATATATAAAAAGCGGCCATTTATTTTTATTTATATACGGAGCTCATGCTTAATACAGATTACTGCAATTTTTACGTGAGCGTTCTTGAATTATGTTTCATCATTTAAAAAATTAAAAAATCTTTTCACAGAGTGCCTTTAATGTATCCGCAAATGGTAAACCTTTTCTGACACTTCTAAAGATTTTCTCTTCGCACAACTGCTATCCATGTTTCATAATCTTATTTTATCAGTGTAGTTGTATTATTAGAAATGTACATTTATTCAAGTTCACCTTTATTGTATAAGGTGGAGATTAAAATTTATTTCGTAAGTGCTGATCGTAATTTGTCTTGTATAAAATTAAAAATGTACTGATAAAAATGCTAAATATGTTTTGAGAAAGCTTGAGAAATTTATCTGCACTTAAAAACGTAATTTTTTTCTAAATAAAGTTTATTAATTAGTTTTAACCATTTGTACTAGCCTGGCAAAGGATTATCGTAAAATGCATTTCTCGCTTAACAATATCACGTTAAAGCAATCTTCCCATGAATTATTGGGTGGAATATAGTATTGATTTATTTCGACCTCTACTATTTATAGGCGTATCGGTGCAATAAATATGATAGCCGGGACGTTATCTCAGTTTTTCTCTAGGCTCTACAAAAATTGATTTCTTCTCGTATAAGAGAAGCCTTGGAGCAGGCACTCTCGAAACACGAGGTGAAAACCACTAAAGAGAAACTACCCCGGAGCGTTTAGAGTCCCGCGTCTTTTTTGCCCGACCTGGAATATGTATTTGGATCTATATATATATCCAGGTGGCGAAACAAGTACCCTTTTTTACACACGTGTAAATGTGAAAGTACATGGATGAATGTGTAGCCAGGCGTTAGATACCGTACACGTGTAGTTATTGGAGGGTTGCACATGACGTGTGTAACGGAGCATTGAACGCCATGCTTGAGCTTTTAAATACTTCGATAAAAACGCCACCCACAATCGAATGGCCGAGCGTGACAAAAACTTAAAGCCAAAGTTCCTAGTACATGTAATGAAAAGTAATAAAAAGTTTAATTCGATTATTTGTGATTCGGTTCAATCGGCTACCTGGTAAAACAAACAAAAACAAATGTAAAGCGACAGTACGTGAACGTGTGGCCTGTGTTCGGCGTGGGCGATCGTCTGTTAAGTATTATCCGCCGAGGTCAATACTCTGATGGATGACCACTTGGCCATGCCCTGGTTCGCGCAACGATCGTAGAGCAAGGGTCAGTTTTTCTGATCTTCTGTAACGCAACTGAAACTCAGTAAAATATAGCCGTCTATAACCGCACAGGTCTTCGGTTTCTAGGAAAGTTTCACTAGGAAAGAGCTGTGGACAACACTCAGCGGGAGGAGTTACCCACAATCCAAGATATAAAAAAAATATATTTACATATTTGATTGTCCAGACTATATATGAGTCTTTACGAATTTTTACAAACTTTTTCACTACAAATCACCAGAGCTAAATAATTGTTTAATGTGTGCAATTTTACGTGCGGTTAGCTGGGCAAGACGTTCACGCTTCGGTGACGTTATTTTTTTGGCTATTTAGTACGAAGATATACCATTTCTAACAACGGATTAACGTAAACTAAACCTTTGTAAACATTTAGAAAAAATCACTATTGAGCCATCAAGGTTTCATAAATGATTACGAATCTTTTCAATCCATTTAACCCTTCGTGGTCACACATCGAAATCGCGGTGGTCACACTTGGGTCGATTTTACCCAGTCAGTTTCCAAAAAAGTATTCTGACCAAACTATCCGTCCGAAGTGGTTCAAAAAATTACCGAACATACTTTGAACTTTCTAGATGATGTACGAAAAATTTATTTATAAGAAATAAAATAGCGACATATTAAAAAAAAAACCATGAAGAGGTGACAACGCAAGAAAGACACTTTTTCGCTCAAAAAATCATAGTTCCGTGAATTTTCAACATTTTTACCTAAAATTTGGACGTGATACTCCTTAGATATGCTACTTTTGGGAAAAAGTAGTAGTATAGTGCGCGTTTCAAAAAAGGTATTTATTCCGACATGTGAAAAGGGTACATTTTATGGTATGAGGATACTTCAAACTCCAGGTAAGATGGTGGATACAGTCCCATTCAAAGCCGGGAATTATTATATATTTACGCCAAAAATTGATCGACGGGTCGATAATACTCAGGGTGACCACGAAAGGTTAATCTAATAACAAAATTACGAATCTTTTATGAAGAAGTCGTAAAAAGTATAACATTATTGATTATTATGATAATCAATAATGTTATACTTCTTCAAGTTGGTAGTAACACAATATTTTTTTTCTTTTTCACATAATGAAAGTATAAAAATGTATAAATTTGTCCTTTGATTATATGTTTTGTGAAAACCTATCATCTATAGAATAAATCTATACCTCGTATGCATTTTTTGAGGTTCATTGCAAAAAACGCATAAACTGTCATTTATCTCAATTGGACCGCTCCAACTTCCTTAAGCATATGCGTCCTGCCCTTGTCGCCTGTCTCGCGAATACCCTGAGCAACATCCTAAAGCAAATAATTTTTGTGATAGTTTCTTATTAATTATTTTTATCGATGTTCATCAATCAATAGAGTTGTCATCAATTGTTTTATCAATAGTACTTTAGGTACATCTAACAATAAGCCTTTTGTGAACTGTCAGAAAGTATTTCTTTGCAAAGAATGTTTATCGATAGCTTGCACAGAAATCTTTCGAAAACTCCATTATCTTTTTTCGTTAAGTGATCCAAATATGTAGATACTACACGCCTCGAGAATTTCTGCATTGTTGTGGTTGTTGTATGCTACTGTTTTATGATGTAGTATTGCAGTGTTTTGAGTATGGTTCAGAAGATATTTTCAAACTCTGCTGGAGCTGCAATAACCAATTTGCTTGGAACGCAAGCAAAGTATGAAAGACTGGTAAGAAAAGAATTCTCTTGTGTATTGGTATATATCCAGCGGTGAGCTGGCTACACGTGTCGCTCCATCGATCTTCCTTACCCTTGCCCACAGCTGCAATTTCAGTTTCCATTCGCAGTATACGACAAGTACCGCCGTTGGGTAGTGTGAGCGGGAAAACGTATTACAACCGCCTCCATCTTTCTCCAATCGAAATACTTTCCGGTTCATTTTCTCTGATCAACTACTTTCCGATAACTATTCGTTACTGTTGCGTCGAATGTTTCGAGTCAGCCCATACATTCCTTTAAATTTCTCTTCACTAAACCTGTTTTTTTCATTAACCCTACGTGCTGCTGTCCCAGAACACTTCGCACCCTTCAAGCACGTTTGCCAGCTCGAAATCAAACCCCGATGAAGACTTGATTCTTTTGTTTTTCCAAAGACGACATGCTTCGTCAAAGGGAGTGAAAAATCGTAACAGCTTTTAGGCCTGCTAACGTCAACGGTGTAGAACATTTTTGGATATTGATCATTCGTGGCATGCGGAAGCTGAGAATTCTTAAGGAGATACGACTGCTCCCTCAGGATCAACAAAGAGACTAAATTTATGTTACCCCACGGGTGTTCTAATTTGTGTTAACTTATGTTGAATATTCGTATTGGTGAGCCCAAAGTGCCAATTTTGTGGTAAATATTTTATTTATTGCATATTTAATAATAAAAACTGAAAAAATTGGATCCTTAACGACTCTGGAGTCTTTACGAAGATTTCCAAGCAGTAGCGAGATTTTGTAACTTCGGTAGCGACCGTTTTCGTTATCGTTAGCTAGCGACAGCCAATAAGAGGTTTCCTTTCTTCTGATCGTGCATGCGATTGGCTGTCGTTAGCCAGCGCCAACGAAAACTGTCGCTACCGAGTTACAGAATCTCGCTACAGAGCTAGTTCATGCTCACCAAACGAAACAGCTGGTACGCCCGACGTTGGCAAGTCGATGGGTACTATTTCGTCGTTATAATAATATTCAACCGAAAGTTGAAACCGTTTTGTAATGTAGTGCTTGAACTACACGGTGAAGTTCGAATTTTCGATTTTTTTTACAATATCTATTGTGTATAATTTATCAAAATTCAGTTTCACAATGACCTTAGTTGGATACGTGAGCAGCAAAACCGTGATCACCGCACTTGCGGTCGATCGTCTCCATAAGACGACGTGCTGCGATAGCTCAAAGTGCTCGACTTTGTAATTTTATTACGAAAAAAACTAAATGGTCAACATAGCTTAATTTTTTTCAAATAGTGCATAACGTATTCGTCAACATTATACAGGGTGAGGCACTAACTGTTGCCACCTTGAATATCTCTGTAATTATCGACGTCACAAAAAAATGTTTGAAACAAAAGTTGTACCGTACGAAAGGGGTCATCAAATGCGACCATTTTTTGTTATCTCAGTGGAGGCGCTGTCGCACAGTAAAGGTCACCTCCACTTTTTTAAATGGGACGGTACATTTTTTTTTCAACTATCTTGTAGAGCATCGAAAACTACATAAAAAACATTTAGGGGTAAAAGTCGTTCAAGGTCATTTAAGATCAAAAAGTGACATAAACTTTATTTTTATGTGAAATTACCTGTATTCACAGTAGATGTTCAAAGTGATTGCCATTGGAATCAATGCAGTATTGCAATCTCCTCATCACGGATTGTGTAGAATTTCTTATCACTTCGGCACTTATCGAATCACAGGCTTGAAGAATTCGCTCACGCATATCATCCGGCGTAGTTGGACGTTCTTTATAAACAAGATCTTTCAAGTATCCCCACAAGAAAAAGTCCAGAGGCGTCAAGTCTGGCGAGCGAGCCGGCCACGATACAGCTCCTCCGCGTCCAATCCAACGATTTGGAAATCTCTTTTGCAATTCATTTCTAGCTATCAGCGAAAAATGTGCCGGGCACCCATCGTGTTGATACCACATTCTGTTTCTTGTTTCTAAAGGTATTTCTTCCAATAACGGACCTAACGTTTTTTGAAGGAATGTGGTGTACTTCCTACCATTAAGATTCCCTTCGATGAAATAAGGGCCTATGATTCTATCCCCAATAATCCCACACCATACATTAACCGACCACGGTCTTTGGTGTGCAACTTGCCGCAGCCAATGTGGATTTTCAGTTGACCACAAATGCATGTTATGCAAGTTAATATTTCCATGATTCGTAAATGTTGCCTCATCAGTAAATAAAATCCGATCAATAAATGAGTCATCTCTCTGAATCTGGCGTTGAGCCCATCGGCCGAATTCAGTGCGATTCATGAAATCCGTACCAGTTAATTCCTGGTGGAGACTGATGTGGTAAGGCTGATATTTATGACGATGTAGAATGTTCCGTGTACATTGTAGGTTTGGTGCCGTTGTTTACATACAAGACAATGGCAAGACTTCGGCGATAAGTGCCGAAGTGATAAGAAATTCGTGATGAGGAGATTGCAATACTGCATTGATTCCAATGGCAATCACTTTGAACATCTACTGTGAATAAAGGTAATTTCACATAAAAATAAAGTTCATGTCACTTTTTGATCTTAAATGACCTTGAACGACTTTGACCCCTAAATGTTTTTTATGCAGTTTTCGATGCTCTACAAGATAGTTGAAAAAAAAATGTACCGTCCCATTTAAAAAAGTGGAGGTGACCTTTACTGTGCGACAGCGCCTCCACTGAGATAAAAAAAAATGGTCGCATTTTATGACCCCTTTCGTACGGAACAACCTTTGTTTCAAACATTTTTTTGTGACGTCGATAATTACAGAGATATTCAAGGTGGCAACAGTTAGTGCCTCACCCTGTATAAAAGTTTCAGGCTCGAAAGTTGGATTCGTCCCCATGATCGTACCTCCTTGAAGGACCAAAGAAAGTTTTTTTTACATAAAATCTAATGCCATTGATATCAAATCTAATTATATATTTTAAAGGATTCACTTACAGTCATTAGCTTTTTCCGGGTCATCTGAGTGGAAAGGCTGCCTGGAAAGCTAGCGATTATGTGCATCAACGTACTCAGGATTGCCAAAAAAAAAAATGCTTTCCGATTCAGGGTTATGTTTATCACCTTGGTGATTACACTTGGCTGGTTTAATGATGTATGATGGAATAAGTGTTAGTTAAGTGTCCCAGATTTCACTACGCCCTCTGTCCCACTTTTCCCGGTTCATCTTTATCTTTTTTGGGTATGGTTTTGTACAAGCGCGAGATCGGGAAAGATGACGACAAGTACTTGATGCGCTTCTCACTCTCTGCCTGGAAAGGCTGCCTGGAAAGCTAGCAATTATGTGCATCAACGTACTCAGGATTGCCAAAAAAAAATGCTTTCCGATTCAGGGTTATGTTTATCACCTTGGTGATTACACTTGGCTGGTCTAATGATGTATGATGGAATAAGTGTTAGTTAAGTGTCCCAGATTTCACTACGCCCTCTGTCCCACTTTTCCCGGTTCATCTTTATCTTTTTTTGGTATGGTTTTGTACAAGCGCGAGATCGGGAAAGATGACGACAAGTACTTGATGCGCTTCGGAGAAGCTCCGCTGCCCTTTGTAGCTCCTCCGGGCACTGCAGTCTCCAGAGTCTGGAGTACATATAACGGGGACCTAATTACTGTAGCGGTCGTTAAGACAGCGACTCCGGACTTCCAGTCGCCCCTGGGGGGACTTGACAAATTAGTGAACCGCCTCGACTCTTGCCCCCCCCCCCCCCCCCCCCCACACCCTCCGTCCCGTCCACGATACATAGCGCACGATCCTTTGGTGCCTCGAGTGTCGCACACGAGTACCGTCAGTGGCGTGGAATAGGGACGAAAGCCCAAGGACTTATGAAAGAAAAACAAATATATATAGTCGAGAAGCATGACGAAGGAAAAACACTCGAGAATTTCGGTTATTGTGACGAACGGGGTCACCCGAAGATTGCACACTCAGCTCTTTCTCAGCCTCTCCTTTCATTCGTTTTTCGCCAAGCGGAACCAATTTTTTAAATACATTTCTTTGGAAACTTCGTCGAACTTGCGATTTACCGAGTTTACGAGGACAACGAGGAATAGAACAAAAGAAACGCCGGATGGTGAGAGAACTCGAGGTATTATTGGTAAAGGAGGAAAAGAATTCTGGAGACTTTTGGTAAATTCAATAAATGGGGTCACGTGACTAACGTGAGGTTCGAACTTTTCTTAAAATTTCGTCTCGTTGATCGTGAAAAGTATGAGGATAAAAAAAAACAGTCGAAGGAATATTTACAATTTGTAGAGTTCTAATTCGGAATTCGAAGAGTTGTTGCAAGCACTCGATTATTTAATATGTATTGAACATTTTCTTGGCATCAAGGACGGACGTTGAAGCTCACACTCTAATGTATGAATGACAACTCGACACTTGGCATGGCATCCATTCGTTGCTAAATCATTTTTTTGCTACATTCATGCAAATACGATTAACCCCTTGGGCGTCATGCAAAGTTATGATAGTTGCTCATTTGGGGCTAGTAAAGTTGTAGCGGGTCTTTACGAATCCATCTAGAGAAGGATTTTTTTTTTTTCATGTAGGCAGTGGACTGATACTGAATCTGATATCATAGACCCCCGAATCTTCAAAAACTTTGCAAGAGTTGGAAGATGTTTTAAGGCCTAACACCATTGTAATGGCCTAAAAGAGCGTTTTTTTTGATAATTTTTTCCGGATGGAAAGAAAGGTTATACAATAAAAATATTCCAGGAGGTTATTAAGCATATATTTAAGTATGTAAAAAAAAAAATGTTAAGAAAAATATTTTTAAAAATGACGACACCAGAGCCATTCTCCCGAGGCGAGTTGAATTTGCGGCGCTCTGCGGCACGTAGCATAACTAGTGTAAATTTGTTTGTGGAAAAAAAAACAATTAATCTTGATGTTCATAGCTCGAGAAATACGTAGGGGATTTTAAAAATATTAATTTTTGTGAGATTGGCGTGTATTTGAATGAAAACTTTCAATGTTTGCCAAAAAGGGCTATCTTTTGTTAATAAAAATGTTTAAATCAACTTATCGAAAATCCCCTACGTATTTCTCTTCGAAATGTTGTTACAAAGATATGGTTAAAAATTCAAACGAAAAAAATTAAAATTGTTTGCATTCTGCTGCGTGCCGTTTTGAAAAATCGTGTTTCGAGAAAAACGCGTTTAAAGTTTTGAAATGTGTTATATACAGTCCGACGCGCTGGGGGGGAAGGTCGAAATTTGGATGAAAAAAATTCTTTCAGCGAAAAAACTTTTTGCCTTATTTTCTAGAGGGTTCAAAGCACCTTTTAAGCAAATAAAAATCGATTTTTTGAAAAAATTTACAGTGGTGTTAGCCCTTAAATCGATAATTCAACAAAATTTACGATTTGAAGAACGTCGCATGATAAATTTTTTCGTTAGGCCGGACTAAATTTGGAAAATGAAAAATTCCGGAAAGTGTATTGTTCCGCACGGTAATATTTTTACATTTTAACAATTCAAATTAAAGCTTAGTAATATTACTGACTATAGTATAGTACTTTTTATTACGGATCTCTGTAATTTTGCGTTCAATTGAACAGAAACATGGCTTCTGCAAGCAGCTTGAAATATTTATTCCGCATGTATAAACATTTGATTCGTGATCAGAGATAGAAATTTTCGCGAACTATTGCAAAAACCTGAATAGAAATGGCGCTAGTCTATCTGGGTTATGTGCTAGTAACTAACTCGCCCAATCGAGCTCATATGAAGCGACTAATGCCTGCCTCGTTATGAACTAGTAATATTCTAAATGTTTTGTTATCCAGCCCTTGTATATTCACTGCCCAATCGGCTTTCACTATAGATGTCGCTGCGTTATAATAAAAATTCCAACTAGTAACTAGCTTATTGGACTATTCAACCATGGTTACGAATAAGAAAGTGAGGTTATGTGACTACACGTACTATCATCTAGCGAATGACTCATGGCTGGATAGCCAACTTGAGTTTCAGATGGCGTTACGAATGGACAAAATTCGCAAGCGAGTATCTCGTCATGACCTAGTCAATACTAGCTAATTGCGGTTATGCACCCCTTGGCTAGTCACTTTTGAAGATAAAGAACGCTCTGGAGCACCGAAAAAGTTTGAAGACGAAGAATTGGAGGCATTACTTGATGAAGACTTATGTCAGATGCTAGCTGAACTTGTAGAATTATTAGGACTTAATTACACAACAGTTTCGAAACGTTTAAAAGCATTAGGAATGATTCAAAAGTAATAGCATTGGGTACCGTATGAGTTGAATCGGAGAGACGTCTAACGGCGTCTTTTCACGGGGAAACAGTTGCTTCAACGGCAGAATAGGGAAAGGTTTTTTGCATCATTTCGTGAGTGGCGATGAAAAATGGATACAATACGATAACCCCAAGCATAGAAAATCGTGGGGTAAGCTCGGCCATGCATTAACATCGCCGGCAAAGCCGAATATCCATGGTTCCAAGCTTCTGCTGTGCATTTGGTAGGATCAGCTGGGTGTGGTTTATTATGAGCTGCTCAAATCGAACGAAAACATCACGGGAGATCACTATCGATTACAATTGATGCATTTGAGCCTAGCATTGAAGGTAAAACGGTCGCTATATGAGCAGAGACACGACACAGTGATTTTGCAGCATGACAACGCTCGGATACATGTTGTAAAACCGGTGAAAACCTACTTGGAAACACTTAAATGGGAAGTCCTACCGCACCCGCCGTATTCGCCAGACATTGCCCTTTCCGATTATCACTTGTTCCGATCGATAGCACATGGTCTGGATTAGTAGCACTACCATTCTTATGAAGATGCCAAAAAATGGGCCGACTCATTGACAGCCTTAAAATACGTGTCGTTTTTCCGACGTGGAATTTAAATGCTGCCAGAAAGATGGGAAAAAGTAGTGCCACGCGATGGAAGATACTTTCAGTGACATGTTTTAGCATTGAAAATGCTTTTAAAGATGTATATAGGGGATCTGATTTAGCGAGATGTCACACCGAAACTAACGCTACGGCCACTCCACAACCGCTGTGTTGTAACGGGGTGGAGGGAGCTGCGAC